>CM055957.1:40239631-40589126 GCA_029490685.1 Schizonepeta tenuifolia | reverse complement strand
TAGGTCAAGGAGGGACAGTCGAGGTATCGACATACCCATAGACTCAGTTGACGCATAAAATGGGGACACGCGGCGTGTCCCTCATCGATCCATTTCTTTTTCGGCAATTAAAAAAAAAAACTATCGGCTACTTCTCATTTCATACCTATAAATACCTCTTCAATTCATTCAACTCTTCAGTCTTCACACCTCTTCCACTCTCACTCTTACTTTTCTTCTTCTTCAAATTCTACTTTCAATTGTTGATTTTTTTATGTTGAAAAATGAGTGGACAACGAGAATTATACCGACAAAACTATAGTTCGGCTCCAGCGAATTGGAGTCCAAATCCAAACCCCAATCATTCCCGTCTCTCGGGTTCGGCCAATCATTCCCGTCTCTCCGAATTCTTCCAAATTTCCTTGGCCTCCCCGGTTAGGCCAATTCTCCACGCCACCCGATGGATATCATTCATTCGACACCCCGCCCTCAGAAATGAACCGACCTCGGACGCATCAACCTCAACAACGACGATGATGATGTTGACGGGGAGGGACGAGGAGGAAGCCGAGGTATACAGGACGAGGGAGGAAGCTGAGCCATCACCATCTCGCAAGGGCAAAGCACCGGCCAAGGGAAAGGGCAAAAACACCGGCAAGAAGCAGTGGATCCGTAGTTTGAGGCGCCAACTACACACCCGATGAAATCTTGTGGCTTGCCTAAATGCTACATTGATATCGGGTGCGACGGGGAGACCGCCAACTTCCAACTCCAGAGGCAATTCTGGAACAGAATTACTGTCCGCTTCAACGAGTACATAGCTCCCGTAGAGCCGCGAAGGACGAGACCAATGAAGTTGGCGTGGGGCCGCGCTAAGAATGAGATTATTCGCTTCAACAGTTGCTAAGCCCAACTCGAGAGAGATGCACGCAAGCGGGCAGAACGACCTCGACCTGTACACGTTGGCCTAGGATTTCCTACCAAGCCCAATATGGAAAGAAATTCATGCATAGGAAATCATGGGAGCTCTTGAGGCATATCACCAGTTTTTAGCGTCGGATACTGAAACTGCACCGAAGCGGACGAGGATCAATGAAGACAGTGACTACACTTCGAATTTTAGCGTCAACACATCCACCAGCGATGCAACCTCTGCCCACACTTCGTCCTTTCGGGCAGAACTCTCTCAAGAAGGGAAAGGCAAGAAGACGGAGGCCGTGAGCCAATTGAAGACCGTTGTTTGAAAAAATTTCGAGGCAAACAATGTAAATGAAATGAAGTTCGTGTACGAGCTCATGATGCGACCAACGAGCGATATGGATCCGAAGCAATTGGTCACGCACAAAAATATATGTGCACAGTTTGCCAAAAATTTGGATTGAGATTAATTATTGTATTTTTTATTTTTATTCAATAAAATTGTTCTCTTTTAATTCTTTTTATTTTATTTAAGAATTCTTAGTATTATTTATTAGAAATACGTAAAAAAAATAAAAAAAATCAAATTATTTAATTATTAGATCAATTTAGATCTATATCAACCCATTATAAAAATTTCCATCTAAATATATCCAAATTCACAACATTTGACCTCCATTCCATTCTTTCAGGTAGTAATCTTCAAATATTACTTGTTTATTAACGCAAAATTGAGCATGTGACACTTTGATTTCATGAAGCTGTGGACTTTACAAATTAAATGGGGACATATTTTCGTGGCCCAAAATTAATTTATGCTGCAAAATAAGAAGAAATTTTTTTCGAGCACAAAAATATCTGGCATCACTGTTAAATCAGTAGCAAAATTAGCAGTGAATTCAACACGAGTAACGGTAGATTATTCCAGAAAATACACACAAATTGCAGTCTTGCACGCAAAGCCTTCTTTTCAAACCCATTTGGCACAAACAATTCCAATTGAAAGCAATTATAATCTCCAGCTCCACTCCATAGAAAAGATCGATCTTTTATGAAATAATCTACGAATTTTGGTGGCTGTTTCTCGAATTACCAGAAAGAATATGGTGGTTGTTTCAGTAGCTGCATCTACACCGATATTCTCCTCAAGTGTTTGTAATCAGCCGCGAGTTTCCT
Source organism: Schizonepeta tenuifolia (assembly GCA_029490685.1). Lineage (NCBI taxonomy): Eukaryota > Viridiplantae > Streptophyta > Magnoliopsida > Lamiales > Lamiaceae > Schizonepeta > Schizonepeta tenuifolia. The sequence continues at coordinate 40,587,053 of CM055957.1, read as the reverse complement.
TTTGCCCGCCACGTATTTGCGGAAGTACTTCACAGAAAAGGAGAAGGATTTTCAAGAATCCCCTCCGAGTAGCTGCGCCGCCGTCCGCTCCTGGCGCCGCCGTTTCCGATGAGGATCAACAAAATGTAGACCCCTCGATCCAGGTAGAAGATTCCGAAGAGAATTCGCCTTCCAAGTTTTCTTGGAGAGATCATTGGTACCCTGTTTCGCTCGTGGAAGATCTCGACCCTCGTTATCCGACGCCGTTTCAGCTGCTGAACCGTGATCTAGTCCTCTGGTTCGACAATTCTGCTTCCCAGTGGGTTGCTTTTGACGACAGATGCCCTCACAGGCTCGCTCCTTTATCAGTAAATTCCTGTTTCTTTTCTGCACTACTGATGATCTGTGTGGTGTGTACAAAGTTTTTAGCTATCAAATCAATTGAATTTGATCGGTTTTTGTTATGATTGTGTTTGTAGGAAGGGAGGATCGATGAGAATGGGCATTTGCAGTGTTCATACCATGGCTGGTCATTCGATGGATGCGGGTCGTGCAGCCGGATTCCTCAGGCAGCGCCTGAAGGGCCGGAGGCGCGTGCAGTGAACTCTCCGAGGGCGTGCGCTACGAGGTTTCCGACCATGGTTTCTCAAGGCCTTCTCTTGTCTGGCCTGATGAGAATGGCTGGGAAAGAGCTCAAGCCACCATGCCCACAAAGTAACTTTCTTGCATTTTTAAATTTATGTTGCATCCTAAGTGGATTATTGTAATATTAAAAGATGGGGAGATTAGTGATTGGGATGTTGGTTTAAGTTGATTAAAGATTTATTTGGATTGATTAGGATTAATTTACTGTTTTTTTCTCTATGGATCGGTGTTAAGGTTGCCTGATGATTTATGTTGTTTAATACTCCAACTGCATCCGGGTGGATTATTGTATTACTACTATTAAATGATGGGAATTGGGATCATGGTGTAGTTAACTAAGATTTGTTTGGATTTTAAGGGTAACCACTGTTTCTCTTTTAAAGGTTGCCTGATGATTTCGACAAGCCTGAGTTTTCATCGGTGACAATTCAGCGCGATTTATACTATGGGTATGATACCTCTCATGGAGAATGTGTCTGATCCTTCCCACATTGACTTTGCACACCACAAGGTAGAATGTTAATAAACTGGAACTAATGATTTTTTAGGATTCATACTGTATTCTGTTGTCTTGAATTGCGATTATTTGGGATTTCCTAGTCGATTCGTGCTTTATAAACTGCATCACGGAGATAGCTTACAGCTTGGCAAATGTACAAATACTACTTTGCTATATTGTGACTTAAATACATGACACCCTATATTACTGGTGCTCTAGCTAGATTTGGAAAAGAGAAATCACTTAATATATAGTAGTAGTACTATTTAAAAACAGGTTTGTCTTCTCTTATAAATAATCTAAGAATTGGTTGGTGCAAGAGTAGTGTGATCATTTTGATGATATGTTTTGAATCTCCTTACAGTCTTATCTTCACCTCATGTTATACATTGAGTTGCACTGTTCCAGTTTGTAACGTGCGAGGTTATTAACAGGTTACTGGCAGAAGAGATAGAGCAAAGCCCTTACCGTTCAAGATGGAGGCGAATGGAGCTTGGGGTTTTGCTGGTGCAAATGAAGGCAATCCAAAAATCAGTTCTAAGTTTATCGCACCATGCTATTATATAAATAAGTTAGTTCATCTTGTCCCAAATTCTAATTGAGATTGCTTTCACAATGCTATGATCTTGGTTAATATACCCTCGTTTTGTTTCCTACTGTCAGAATTGAGATCGACACAAAGCTTCCAATCGTTGGTGACCAAAAATGGGTGATATGGATTTGTTCCTTCAATGTTCCAATGGCACCTGGAAAGACCCGTTCAATTGTTTGTAGTGCTCGAAACTTCTTCCAGTTCACAATGCCAGGCCCTCAATGGTGGCAGGTAACAATCCCCTCTCACTCTCTCTCTCTCTCTCTCTCTCTCTCTCTCTCTCTCTCTCTCTCTGCGCTGATTTGGGACAAATAAATATAGGTGATTCCTAGATGGCATGAGCACTGGACTTCAAACAAGGTATACGATGGGGATATGATCGTACTTCAAGGTCAAGAGAAATCTTTTCTCTCCCAATCGAATGAAGATGTCAACAAGCAGTATACAAAACTAACCTTCACTCCCACCCAAGCCGACCGTTTTGTGTTGGCATTTCGTAACTGGCTCTCTCGACACGGCAACGGCCAGCCTCAATGGTTCGGCACCCCTGACCAACAGCCATTGCCGTCCACTGTTTTTGTCCAAACGCCAGATGATGGACAGATACGAGCAGCACACGCTCAAGTGCTCATCTTGCAAGAGTGCACACGATGCATTTGAGACATGGCAGAAGCTGTTGATCGGAGCTTCTATTGTTTGTGCAGCTTCAGCCGGTATCCCTCCCGACTTGCAGCTGCGTATCGTTCTCGGAGCAGCAGCGATTCTGACTGCTGGAATAGCATATGCACTTCATGAGCTCCGGAAGAACTTCGTGTTCATAGATTACGTTCATGCTGACATTGATTAGAACCAAACCGGGATCTTCTGTGAGTGCACGCTATTTGTACAGAATTTATCACATTTTTTTAAACGAATTTTCGCTCATTCAGATCAAAAGAGACACCAACTTGAGAAAATTCATCCATTCATTCATCATCAAAATAGGCGAATCCAAACATTTCATAGACCTATATAGTAATTAGCCCTAGAAATTAAAATACAACAACCAACCTACACATGAAATAGGGAAAAAATAAAAATCTAGAACCTAAGAGCTAGTAAACTTGGTAACAGCCTTAGTCCCCTCCGAAACAGCGTGCTTGGCGAGCTCCCCGGGAAGAACCAATCTGACGGCCGTCTGAATTTCCCTTGACGTGATGGTAGGCTTCTTGTTGTACCTCGCCAATTTTGAGGATTCCTGCGCGAGCTTCTCAAAGATATCGTTGATGAAGCTGTTCATGATCCCCATCGCCTTGCTCGAGATTCCGATGTCGGGATGAACCTGCTTCAGAACCTTGAAGATATAGATCTTGTAGGTCTCTACGTTCTTCTCGCCTTCTTCTTCTTCTTGTCTCCGCCGGCGGCGGCGTCCTTCGGCAGCTTCTTCCCGGCCTTCGGCTTCTTCTCCGCCGGTGGTGCCTTCTCGGCTACGGCTGCCTTCTTCTCCTCCGCCGGCTTCTTCTCAGCGGGCTTCTTCTCTGCCTTTGGTGCCATTACAGAATTACAGTGAGATGTAGAAAGAGAATTTGGAGTGGGTGAGGGAGAGGGAGAGAATCTGTAATGTTTCGATTAAAGGAATGATGTTTGTAATGATGGAGGGAAATAGTTGTGATAAGATAGGGAATAAATAGAGGAAAGGTGCGTTGTGATTGGCTGCTTTAGGGGTGGTGGGGATTTTGCATATGGATCGTAGGATGTGAATTAACGGTATAGGATTTGACGGCGCGATTTCTGGAATCGGCCGCGTGGGATTAGCCGACGCGGATTCTAAATCTCGTCCGTTGATACAATTGAGGATAGACGGAGCGGATTCGATTACGGGAAAAGCGGGAGTTTTAGAAACTTAGGTTTGATTTGAGCTCTTTTATTTAAGGGCCCAATTAGCCTTCACCCAACCTGTTGTGAGTAAGTTATAAATTAATTATGTTGTTATAAAAATTAAAATAAATATTTATAATTAATTTTATTATATTTAAATAGTATTATTATATTTAATTTTAAATTTATTATCAAAAAATTTATTATATTACATTTAAAATCTATTATTTTAGTATAGATTATTTAAAATCTATTGTTTTACATTTAATTATTTTAGAATTATTTATTATGTCAACTAATAAATTGATTCCATAATAAAAATAATTATCTATTCGGTCAACCAAAGCTTCGCGTTTATAGTTCTCAGCTCAAAAACTACAACTTTACCCTTAGGAGAAATTGGTGATCGGAAATTGTTTATATAGTCACTGAACCTTGTGCTACAAGTCAGACAACATCGGTCAGGCGAGGCTACTGCGAGTGCAATGTCTGGAAACCGAGCACAAGACAAGAAGGCAGTGATGGCTATGTGGGGGGGGGTATGAAGAGAAAAGCCTTGCGCTCCCCTTGCTAGCGGATCGGGTATTACTTAGATGTGAAACTTGCAGACCTTATTAGTTGTGATATTGATCTTACGGGGATCACTCGTTCGGCTACAGGGGTTAGCTAATAAATAGATCAAATTAAATTAAATTAAATTAAATTATAAAAATATAGCAGTTATTTATTCGACCGATTAATAAATAAATTGGCCAAATAAAACTCCTACAAAAAATAATTATCTATTCGGTCAATTAATAAATTGACAAAATTAAATTAAATTAAACTATAAAATATAGTTATTTATTCGGCCGATTAATAAATAAATTGGCCAAATAAAACTGGTGGAGCAAAATATGAGAAAATACACATTGATTCTAGGTAATTATAGGCTTTTGAATATGTGAAGTTTCATTGAAAAACCGATGTGAGACACAAGATTTTAGTATAGATATTTAAAATTTATTATTTTACATTTAAAAATTCAAAATTTTGAGAATTTAGATAAATATGAATGGAGGAATATAAGGGGTGCCATATAGAATTTTTCAAAGCAAGAATCGTTTTCCTTTTAGTAATATAATGATTAATTGGGTCATTTGAATTTTCGGGTAATAATAATAAAATCTCCTCCTTCCGTTCACAAAAAAATGTCTTATTTATCACATTATTTTTGTTCACAAAAAAAGTATTATACTCTACTATTTATACAACACTACTCTCTTTACTTTCCTAAAATTACTATCTTTTGTCACTGATGCATCCACCTTTTTTAATTAACCCACAAACTTAACTCACTAATTATTTTGTTAATTAATCCCCAAATATAACCAAATAAACACCCTAGCCCAAATCAATTTATGGATCAAATCAGTCGACCCCCCCTCCTCCCAATCCATTTCTAGAAAAACCCTAGATCGATCCCCGATCCAGTTTTTCCTCCAAATCCCTCTATCTCTCTCGAACCTTCAATTTGTCGCCTTCCTCTGCGGCTATGACGAACTCCTCTCATCTTCCAAACTCACAAATTTCTCAATTTCTCCCCGATTCTTCATTGAATTTTGAGGATTTGTCTATTCCCATTGCAACTCATTTTTCTTTGATTCCTTTTCAATCATGGGAATTAGAGACAGACCAAAGCAAAGTGGTGCCTGAACCTTTCCTGGAGGCCGCTAAATCGCTGCCACCCTCTGAAATGTAGCAAAGAGAAGTTATTATCTCGTCCTTGAGTCCGTCAAGATTTGAGAAAATCGATGCTCTCATCGACGTCTTTTCTATTACTTTGACCAGATCGGACATCGGTACATTGGTCCCGAAATCTCCATTGAGGGCGGTGGATTCAGTTCTGCCACTCTCTGGATTTGAGACGATGTTGCCTGAGGATCCTTATTTCTTCTTGATGTCTGAATGTGCAAAATATCGGACGAAGGTTGCAGTTATCGAAGCACGGGCTGCTGACCGTCGCTCCATCGTCGATGAGGAACTCCAACCACCAGAAACTCTAGTCTTGAACGAAAAATGGTATCTGCATACATTAGGGGCTTTTTTGCCCTAGTGTATTACGACTTCTCTGATTAGGTTATTGCGTTCTTAGTTACTCATTTTTCTTGTTTTGTGGGGGCTGGTGATGTCATCTTGTTGAATTTACTGGTTTATTGCTGTGAGTTGTTGCCTATGATGCATGTTATTGATGCCTGAAATTAGTGATGCGTATGAATTGACTAAAATTTCTGGTTTGTTGTTGTGAGTTGTTGCCTATGAGGCTATGATGCATGTTATTGATTCTCGAAATTAGTGATGCTTGAGAATTGGCTGAAATTTTTGGTTTGTTGATGTGAGTTGTTACCTATGACGCATGTTATTCATGTCTGAAATTAGTGATGCGTATGAATTGACTGAAATTTTTGGTTTGTTGCTATGATTTGTTGCCTATGATGCATGTTATTGATACCTGAAATTAGTGAAGCCTGAAAGAACATGATGCTACATCTTGGTGAGGTTTCTGTTGGTTTGTGGGTTCTGAATTGGCTGTTTAGTGATCCTATCATATTGATGCCACCACCAGTTGCATAAAACTTAATTTTGGAGGTTGAGATATGATCAATAATGAGTCAATGATGCAAACATTTCCATTAATTTCAAAAGCTGAGATTACACATATTTCTAAAACAGCCAACAAGTACAATTTACACTGCAAACAACAAAAACTAAAACTTTGATGTTTGTCCCTATATCGAAGAGTGTTGTCGTGGCTGTTTTAGAGGAGCCACTGTGCAAGCATAATTCTTTCTTCATGTGTCAGATTATTCCGAGACTCTCTTTTCTTCATTTCTGCTTCTATTTGTAGATTTAGTGTAATGAATGTTGTGTATTTAAAGCTTTATGTAGTGCTCTCCCCTTAATATTCCCTCTACTGTAGATTATCTGGGAAACTTTAAAATTAGTGTAAAAGTCTTGACTTTGATGTTTAATGCAATGAAATTTCCTCCTCTTTTTTTATCAAATCACATTTCTGATTTGTGTACATGTTTTATTTTTTCAGTTTGCATGTATTGATAATAGCTTAACAATTATTATTTTTGTAAATATTGATTAAAAAAAAAACTAGAAGCAGCAAAAATGAACAATAAAGTACAAAAAAGGTGTAAACAAAAATGAACATTAAAGAAGGAAAAAAAAACAGGAATAAAAAAATGAAGTGAAAAAAGTGAACCAAGGAAAAAAACATGAAAAACTAATGTATCTATATCGTTCATTTACAACCGAATCGTATAAAGGAAAAAACAACTTAAAACAATGCGGGAAAAAAAATAGAGGAACAATAAAGTAAACAATGATTAACAACTTAAACAACTTTATTAATACTATCCCTACATCCTAATTTTTACCCCATCAAAAATAAATTTACCATCTTTCTTAATCTTTGTATCTAGCACACACTGGAACACTCTTTCGCAAACGGAGGGAGTACCTAACAACTCTATCAATAACGAATGGGGTACTTCCTCCGACTAGGAATGCCAATGGATCTTGGACCCTGTCCAAATCTGTGGATTTAGATTCGTTTTCTAGGATCTGGATCTCAAAATTTTGGATCCGATGGAATTGGAGCGGATTTGAATTTAAATTTAAAAAATGGATCTAGATCTGATTCGGTCCAGATCCGACCCGCAACTCCATATTATATATATTTATATTTATTTATTTATATTTATATATATACTTCTAATAATTTATAATTTAAATATTTATTTTAAATATCAATACACAATTTCTACTTCATTGAAAACTCGAATCCTAATTCATATGATCTATTATTTATAAAATATTTATTGTATATATATGTATTGATCTTGTATCATTTTAAATTTATTTAAAAAAAGCAAAACATGGATTCGGGTCCATATCTGCAGACCTGCAGATCTAATAGATCTGGATCTAGATTTGAAATTTTCAGACTTGACGGATCTTGACCGAATTTGGATCTAAGCAAAGAAAACAGATCTGAATTTGAATTTAGTAGGATCCGATGCAGCCGGCCCATTGCCAACCTTACCTCTGATCCATTTATATTGTCATCATTTCTTTATTTAGTGTCTCATTTATACTGTTATCTTCCACATAAGAAAGTTTTAACCTTTCAAAATCCTTCAAAAATTATTTTCTATCTTTTTACATGTATTCTTAATATTCGTGACAAATAATAACATGATAATTTTAATGGGTACTAGTAAGTAGTAAAGAGGGACATGATTTAACTCAAACGCACTAGAAAAAGAGGGATATATCATATATATATATGCAATCTTGAGAGACGTGTTCGCTTTGGTTATGAATAAGTTGTAGTAGTAGTATATTTGGGAAATGTGCCCAGAGACGGATCTATGTTACCCACGGCGGGCACGTGCCCCCTAAGTTTTTTAATTTTTTTTTTCTCATGTATATATGTTTATATATTTCTGTATAGATTTAACCAAATTATATAATAAAACAAGTAAACTTTTAAAGTTCAAATCTCATAAATATTATCCCACTTTCAAATTTGATATTGGTATTTTAATACGCGTGGGAGTGGGTCTTAAACTCCTTCATAGGGGTGAAAGTATGAAAAACAAGTTTCCGGGTTATTCATATCCTACCCGTTCCGGGTCGGGTATTGGGTAATTTACGGATATTGGATGGGTATGGGTATGAGATTTTTAGAAAATACCCTAACGGATATACCCGTTAGGGTATTGGGTACCCGGTCAAATACCCAGTCAACAATATATAATTATTTATTATATATAATTACTACTTTTATACTATAAATTATAAATATATTCATAATATATATTCATTTTTAAGCTAAAATCTAAACCTAAATATAACTCTAAACACAACCTATGAATAATATATATTCATAATAATTTATTTGTTGAACTTAAATGTTTAAACTACGTTTAGTATTGATTTGTTGTTGTCGTTTAGTTATTGTTACATAGTTGGTTATTAATTTGTCGTTGAAAATTATCGAAAAATCGAGCGGGTGAAATTATCATATTTTTGTCTTTTTTATTTATTTTATAAACGGGTATACCGGGTACCCTATACCCGGCCGGGTATTGGGTACTCGTTCGACTAAAATGGAAAGGGTATGAGTATTCATTTTTTGCTTATTTGGGTACGGGTACCCGCAAATGCGAGTATGGGTATCCACGGGTACCCGTTTATTCACCCCTACTCCTTCATAGTCAAGTTTCAACAGGAAAGTTTTATTCCATTCCCATTTACAAGTTTAATAATACTAATTTATATAGTAATATTAATTAATTGGATTGCATTATCCAAGACCCCATTCTCATAACTCCTAAGCAATTTAGCTAATAGGAATTCCATTCTAGTTTTGGTTTATTAAATTACATGATTTTAATTTTTTGGAATAAGAAATTGAATTGTGTATTTTCAGGTTCTTAGGTTGTTCTAAAAATTGTATATTTATGATTATTATGTGCCCGCGATACAAAATTTATGAATCCATCTCTAAATGTGTCCGTGATTTTCAACCTCAGTTGTACACAATGTACAGTTAGAATGGCAGCTCACTCCAGCCCGTAATATTAGATTTTGTATAAAAATAATTTACCGGATTGAGCTAGTTCGAGCCCATCGATTAAATTTTTGACACCTCTATGTACAATGTTCAATTGTTGTGTACTTGTGCGTCCCTTCCAGATAATAAAAGCAACTCACATATTTCACATTTGTAGTTAATTTGTAATCTATCTATTATACTAAAACAAATAAGTTAAAAAAAATTATTGTCTAAATTGTACTCTAAATTTTATGTCTTATTTAATTAATTTTCATTCATTTGCCAAACTTTTTTGTTCTCACAATATTAAATTAAGTTGTGTTGGAAAATGTATACTTGAAAAATGTAGTATTGATTTTATGTAGCCGTCCACTAAGTTGTTCTTCCCATTTTTTGAACCCCTCGTATTCTTTGCATTGGATAATGGATAAGTATTCCCCTCCAACTATAAAAAGTAATTGTAATAAGTATTGTTAGTATTAGTATATAAAAAAAGTATTTTAGTATTAGTATATAAGGTTTATTATTATTATTTTTTTATCTATAATCTATTTTCATGTTAGCAAATCTCCTATTGAAAAGGGCAAATACAAATTATATTGTTATTGTGTTTCTTATCTTTATCATATGGCTTTATACACACATACATAAATATTAAATATAATAGAAACATATGTTTAAACATATCAACATGAATTTTTTTTTTGATAAAAAGCTATTTTATTTCACCAAGTAATCATGACAAAATAAATTACAACTCAAGAAGCTCTATACTCAAAGTCAGTCCTCTAATATAGCTGCAGGAGACAAGCCAACTTTGGCTCCTTTCTGCATCTAATTGCAATGCAGACTTGACAAGCTGAGATGACTCTTTCAATACTTAAGAAAACACCTTGAAATCATTGAAGGTTTCTCCCACGTCGGATAAAATAGATGGCCACAACAAAGAATAGCTGATAAAGCTTCTGTTTCCCTGTGTTTGAACCACAATGTGCATTAAGATATTCTCTCTCAACCTCCCAATCTTCTGAATCTCGGTGAATCCCAACCCAAGCTAACAAGGACTGCCAGTTTTGAGCAGAAAATGCACATTTGAAGAAGAGATGAGCTAGAGTTTCATCCTCACTATCACATAAGCAGCATTTGTTGTCTACTATAATTCCCACCTTCTGCAAATACTCACAAGTTACAAGTCTTCCAAGAACGGCCAACCAAGATATGAACACGCACCTGAGGGGAAGCAGCATTATTGCATATAAATTTCCTCCACTGCACCTTCACCACAGAATCCCGAAGAAGCATATACATCTTCCGAACATAAAAACTTGGCATTGTCATCATCTTTTTGCCTTCCTCATAATGCTGAACATAGAGCCAAGCTGCCATTACTTTTCTCAGAATCCAAGAGGCTTGCTTTGGTGCTTGCATGGTGGCAAGATTCTTGTTTTTCACGTAAAACCCTTGCACCCACCGGACCAAAATATTGTCTTCTGTGATAAAGACCAAAGTAACTTACGGATTGTTGCTCTATTCCATAGCTGCAAATATGTAATGTTCCATCCTCCAGCAAATTTGGGCAGACACAAATGATCCCAAACAACCAAAGCATGACGTGACACTGTGGTTTTCCTAGACCACAAGAAGGTGCGACAGATTGTTTGAATAGCTTTCACCGCTTTTTGAGGGATGAGGAAAACCTGGCACCAAAATGACTTCATTCCAAAAATAACATACTTAATAAGTTGAATTCTTCCTGTGTAAGAGAGGTACTTTGATGTCCAACACTCAGTTTTTGCAATAATCCTCTTAATCAGTGGTTGCCATTGAATGGTAGTAGGCTTATTGGGTGAGAGAGGAACACCCAAATATCTAAATGGCAACTCACCTTTCTCCACTCAAACTTTCCTATTGATGGAGAGTAGTAACTCCAGCAAAGTAGATGAAACACTTAACTTGATTTGCTCTTAGCCCTGATACTGCAGAGAAGTGATCAAACACTTGCATTACTTGTCTCACAGATTTTATATCACCCCGAGAAAACAACAATAAATCATTTGTGAAGCACAACTGCACTAAGCCAATTTTTTTACATTTCGGGTGATATTTGAATGCTTTGTTGGATCTCAAACCCTCCAAAACTCTATGTAAATACTCCATGCATATGACAAAGAGGTAGGGAAATATAGGATCTCCCTGTCTGAGACCTCTCTTTGCTGCAAACGGCTTAGTAATATCACCATTAATATTAATCATATAAGTGACATTAATGTTAATATTAATATCAACATGAATATTATTATGTACTTTAATTCACTTTATTATGTTTGTTGCAAACTTTTACATTTTCACGGTTTTGCTCTGTTTTAAATTAATGGAATCATTAGTAATTCTCATTATTTGATAGCAAAATAGTGTTGGGCTTGTATTAAAATAAAAGGGATATATTTTGTTCCACATCAGTTATATGATCAAAATGTAGGAGCTTCTTAGGGCTATATAAGAGGCTAGGTATCTTTGATGTAATTGCACCGGATTTTACATTTTAGTTTTGTATTTGACTCTAGGAAAATTCCTTGCCTCGGGTTGTGAGCAAGGTGAGAGTCGTTCAAAGGCTTGTAATAGTGTAGGGGTGTCGAGTTTATATTGCTTTGGTATGGCGGGTTGTAGTTTTTTTCTCCGGTTTTGGAGTATCCACGTTAAATTCTTGTGTTGTAGATTGTTCTTCATTTTTCCGTCTTATTTCTTGTCTATTATCGTTTTCCCCTAGTTGGGATATGGACGTGATTTCCTAACAACTGGTATCAGAGCGCCAGGTTCTGAGACAGGTTCAAGGGTTCTCTTGCCAGGCGGCTGTTCAACAAGGGGTGGAGAAACGATGGATCAAGTTCAATGAAGTTTGATGTGGAGAAATTTGATGGAAGAATCAGTTTTAGCTTGTGGCAAGTTCAAGTTAATGTTGGGGTGACACAATCTGAGTTACACAAGGTTTTGGAGGAAAAATTGCTACACCAAGCGATATGAATCAAGGTAGAGCGGTTGCGGTAAATAGTTCCGAGGAAGCAGCTAACATTGAGATTGAAGATTATGCCTATGATTGTTGAGGACATGGACATCCTTATGGCAAGTCCAAGTGCCATGGACGAGGATGTGGCGATGTTAGTTGGACCACATGTGCATTGGCTTGGCGTTGATGCAAGCTGTGTGGTGGAAATTATGTCAATGGTTGAAGGACTTTTAGGAGGGCCAAAAGCTAAGAGTTGCACCATAAATTTCAGCGGGTTGTTTGACATGTGCCGAAGGAAAATCTTAAATAGTTGAGTCTAAGTGTTCTACTCATATGGTGGAGTTGGTTTGTGGTTCTTTAATTTAAGAATCATGATTGTCGACGAAGACAATGGAGTATTTCTTTTATTTTAACAAGGTGGTGATTGTTGGGCTTGTATTAAAATAAAAGGGATGTATTTTGTCCCACATCGGTTATATGATTAAAGTGTAGGGGCTTCTTAGCGCTATATAAGAGGCTAGGTATCTTTGATGTAATTGCACCGGGTTTTACACTTTAGTCTTGTGTTTGACTCTAGGAAAATTCCTTGTCTCGGGTTGCGAGCAAGGTAAGAGTCATTCAAAGGTTTGTAATAGTGTAGGGGTATCGAGTTTATATTGCTTGGTGTGGCGGGTCGTAGTTTTTTTCTTCGGTTTTGGAGTTTCCACGTTAAATTCTTGTGTTGTAGATTGTTCTTTATTTTTCCATCTTATTTCTTGTCTATTATTGTTTTCCCCTAGTTGGAGTGGGACGTAATTTCCTAACAAATAGTACTACATAGTTTTGTGATATAAATTGATTTTTTAAAAAAAAATGTATGATTGTTTGGGTCAATGAATTTTCACAATCGATAACACTTTATCATAGATATGTAAAATTATGACAATGTATAAAATTGATTGTAAAGTAAGCGTATAAAATGAATCCCGAGTGTCGAAAAACTGCTAAACAAATGTTGTAAAATATACTATATTTTGCTTTTCAGCAATTATATTAATTTGTTTCCAAACAATTTTTTTAAATATATTCGTCTTCCCATTTCCATTATATGTATTTTAATGTTATTTTGATATTTTACTATACAATCTTCAAATAGATATAAAAATATTTATGATATGGCGTGGCGTGCGATAAACTAGTTTCCCTAAAAAGAAAGGGAAAAAAAGATTCTATGAACATAAATCCTGATATCCCGTTCAAAAACAATACTAATAATATTTAAACTAGGGCTTTGCAGGCTTAATTTTTGTGGGCCGGCCCATCTGTTCACCACCTTCACACTCTTCTCACTCTCAGTACACTAATCTACAGAGAGAGAGAGGACAACTCGGATAACGGGATAAGATTATTTGAACGCAATTCCTTTGAGCATCGCACCAAAACTGCAAATTCGCCAACATTTCTGCGGGCAATGGCTTCCACAAGCCTGTCATGGACTTCATCTTCATGGCTTCAAAACCACAGCCTCTCCAAGAACAACAGCGCAGACGCCGCGAAAATTGTCGATGGAGCCGCACTTGTCAGAGTTGTGGCTCAAAAGAAGGCCCAGAAACTGCGCAAGGCATGCAGATTTTCCTTCCTGAAATGCAGCTCCATCTTCAATTGTTTGTATTGTTGATTTGAATTTGATGCAGCCATCTCTTCTCTCATTTTTGCTTTCGCGCCTTTTCCTAATTTTCTGTGTGTTATACTTTGATTTAGGTTATACTGAAGGAGGACGTGACAGCAGTGGGGAAAAAGGGGCAGCTATTGGATGTGAAAGCGGGGTATTATAGGAATTATCTGCTGCCGCTGGGCATGGCGCAGATCGTCACGCCTACACTTCTCAAGTAATTGTAACGCATTCATTTTTTTTTATTTTTTATTTTTATGTATCGGCAATGATAGCATAATTTCAGCATTTTTGGATACAATATGCGTATGTTGTAGAAATGAAATTATGAATGAAAAATATTATCAACACAATCTTGAGGTTTTAGCTCATTTTATGGCTCCATTGTTCATGGGTAAATTAATTACGGCTCGCATTCCCTCGAATCAAATTCTTGAAAGTACATTAGAAGAAGATTTACTTTTACTTGATGTTATGTAATTTATGCAAGTGAGACCGGTGGAGTTTGTACTTTTTCTTATTTAAGGTTTCCTGATTCCTTGTCAGAGAAATGAAGATGGAAGATGAGAGGATTGAGGCAGAGAAGAAAAGAGTAATACATTCTGCCTTTTAGCTCTATATCAATATCAGATTATCCATGTTTGTCTCACTCTAGTGCATAATAATTATGTGAAAGGAACATCATTTCTAGTTCATAACAAGTGGTGTTGAATAAAGATGCTACATTTTGACGATAAATGAACTAGATACAGATAAAAACTCGATGATAAGTTTCTGCAAAAATATTACCACCAGACCAGATTTTCTAATTTTCACCTATTATCACGACTTCCAGGACTCTGCATTGACTAAATTGATTCTCCCTTCACTCCAGCATATCGGAGTATAACTGTCTTATGGATAAGAAATGCGAATGTGAAATAGAAAAGCGGGTGTTTGTAGGTTCCACTTCAAATGAAGCATAAATGTTTACTTTGAGTACTTGTTCAACCTTCGTATCATGAAGATGAATTTTGAAATGAAGGATATAATTTGAGCATATCAATTTCTCTGACAATCTGGTTCTTAGGTTAAAGAAGAGGCTCAACAGCTTGCCGTGATTTTTGAGACAGTTGGAGCTTTCAAGGTTAAGCGCAAGGGCGGGAAAGGAAAACAAATTTTTGGATCGTAAGTTACTTTTTTGTTATGCATGCAACTTATATATGCCTTTCATGCATCTATTGCTGATATATGCTCATAATGACAGTGTCACTGCTCAAGATCTTGTGGACATAATCAAGGCCCAACTTCAAAGGTACCTTTTTCCAGATTCATGCTTATTCTTTGTACTTGTATATGGTATCTCTGAGTAGACTTCAAACTGTTTGGAAGTTCTTGTGAATCCATGATTCGTTTGTTCAGTATCCTCTCAATTATAGCTCATGATTCTATCACTAATGGTGATGTCATAGACCATTTGTGATGTTTTCAGTACCCATTGGTTATAAATAGCGAGCTCTGAACTTCGACTACAGAGACCAACATAATAAAAATCCTTGATGCTACAAAAAGTTGATTGTCACATTGTATGTTATGCAAAGAATCTGAGCATATAAAATGTGGAGGTGTGGAGCATTTTCATAAAAATATTCTTGCATCTTCATCTTCGTTAACTATGATGGTGCTTTAGTGACTTCAAATAGTCTACAAATTTTATGTTTCAGACTAATGACTGATGAAATTTGCCTGGTTCCATCACATGCACTTTTATTTAGTTTTTAAATATAGAACATTATAATGATATAGCAATCCTTCTGCTTTGTGCACAATCCACAATCTAAGGCCCCTTTGCTTTCAGCTAAAGCATGAAAATGATTAAATAGTTGCTCCAGAAAGCATGATGATTGCTGCTCTCAGTATTTTGTTAAAATGGCACCTGAAAACGACAAATCCACCTTTTGTTTTGGATTGACATCATCAAAATCTAAGAAGATGCTTTCGTAATTGTCCCTATTTGTGGTTTCAAGCTTTCAATTCTTGTGTGGTCTATTTCTATTAACAATGATGCACTCAAGTTCTTTGCCAGGTGCAGAAACTTTGTATCAGTAATTGAGATACATATAGAAGCTCTTTCAATTGATAGTTGTATCATACATTGTAATTAATGTTTATTTTTTAGGGAAGTCGACAAAAGAATTGTGTCACTTCCAGAGATCAGAGAAACTGGAGAATATATTGCAGAGCTAAAGCTCCATCCTGAGGTCACGGCTCGTGTAAGGCTGACTGTGTTTGCTAACTGAGGACATGGTTCTGAAGAAATTCATTAAGGTCCTAGTTTCTCAGCATTGGTGATTATCTCGAGGTGTGTTGTTAATTGGCCATTGGAATCATTATTTGAAACAATAGAAATTTAAGCCATTCTTTTATGCTCAATCTATGTGTTTCAGCTTAATTTTCAACCAAGCATAGTGCTCCCATCCTACTTGTACACAAAATCCATTTCATGTATGTAAGCTAGAAAGTAAATACTGGGAGGCCGGAGACGTGCAACAGTAATTCTTCCATATTAAATCTTCTATACATTCAGATTTTCATGAACTTTGAGACTGACTGAGCCCTGATGGTTAATTTACACCTAGTCATGAGGAATGCCTACTTTTATTAAGTCCTCTACTTACATGGGTTAGAATAAGATCCAAGTTGGGAGTCAATTGATTAAACCAACTTGAAAATTGAAGGCCTTCTCATTTCATTCCCATCATACTAGATTAAAAACTTATGTATTTTCTAGACCGCAGTAGAACTAGAAATCAAGAATGTGAGTCTAATGGTGAACTAAGAAGAATATTTAGCCAAGCTTGCAGTTGTATCGCGACCCTCAACTCTATCCGGCACACCAACTTGTTTTATTTCCTATAATGTGCTATCCTCAAATCGAACTTGCTAAAAATTGACAAAAGCCATCATGAGACTTGTTTTTATCATTGACTTCTTAGTACTCACTTATACTTTTTTTTTTCCTCCCCTTTTTATGTAGGATTCTTCAAGGTTCAAACAATTGAGGGTTTTACGTCCCAGCTCTGTAAGTCTTTCGATCGAATGTTCTTAGTTTTGAAGCTGAAATTGCTTATCCTAGGCCTTAACTTCTTGTATCATATCTATTTCTTGTAAAAGTTTATTTGGATTCATTAGCAAATGAGGATATTGGAATGTAGTTGCATCTTCTATGACAACATCTTCCCACGAAATGACTTGTGCTGGTATAATATATCAATGAACCGAACTATATTGAGTTTTAAATTTAGAGTGTCAATCATTTGCAGATCTCAAATTCTCATAATATTTCTCATGACCACATTTTTTGGTTACATTGCCAATGATTGCCATTGGAATATATACAGGCTGGCCTATCTCAGTTTCCATAACAGCTAAGTTCCTCTTGTATTAAAAAACTTATCAGAATCCCTTAGTATCTCTTGCAGATAGCAAGATCTCGTTGACAAAAGTTTACCCATAGCGCAGATCATTTTTCCAGTCTTTTGTTGACCACGCTTTTTTTTTTTTAAATTGTGAATTAGTAGTGAATCTACTTTTTGCTGTCTTATGAATACATGCATCATTTTTCAAGAGCACTAGGCACTAATATTTAGTTACAGAGTGGGGTAGAAGATACTGCATTTTGGATTTCTCGTGCCCTCATATTTGATTTCAACAGTGCACGTCTCCATGCACGAAACATGACGTGTTTTGGTGAAGCTAGAAAACGAGAGAAAATAAAAATAAAAATTATCGATATATGTTATTGAAGAAAGTAAAATGCGGTTGGTGCCTGGTGGTGAAGGCAAGAATCTTACTCCCAATAATATATAGTAGAATTGTTGAATTAGCAACAATAATTGTGTGCTTGGGATAAGATTATAGACTTACCTAATATATTCTGAATGATGTTCCCACTCTACCAGGTCAAATTTTCATTTATGATGTAGCTCACAACTTGTCCTTTCAAATAAATTGGATTTTTTATATATAACTAAATAAAGCAGTAATAATTATGTTAATTTATTTGCTGTTGTAGGGTCTAGTAACAAGTCTTGCTGGGCCAACCATGAGTAAATATATTATGTTCTGGGTTCGGCATTAGTACCATACAACAACCTACAACTTTTGACACGTTTATTTGTTTATAAAATTATAAGTCAACTCGAAATAGTTGGTCTTTTTTTTTTCCCCCTTTCAATGCGTATCTACTGCTTATTCCTCTGGTCATTAAATTCAATTAGAAAAATTTTCAGTTTGCAAGATTAGTTTCATTATTTTTCTATTTTCCCGGAACAGTAAATAAAATGAAAATACTCCAAAGTAATAATTGTCACTCTCTTTGGTCCGCGCCTTTTTTTTTTGTTATTTATTCATAAATTTTAACTTTCCCCCTCATTTCCAGAATGTTTTGCTTTTCAAGGGTTTGATATGAGTATATTCAATTATTTCATGTTGTTGTCGTGGATAGTAGGATTAATTAATTTATTTATTTCCAATTGCAGTTTAATTTCATGTTGTATTTCAATCGACATAGTGCCGGTTTGACATCATTAATATGGTTTAAAAAAATTATAAATCGAAATAATTTACCAACAATTGCGCATATTAATATTGTTTCCATCAACAATTATGCCCACATGATGCATTTGTTTGGAACAAATAGTGAGAATCAAGCACGCCACGTGTTTGCTTGTGTATACTTCTCCAGCTACTTTCTTTTGAAGTAGAATCTGGATCTCATATTCATTTTTGTACATTTAAACCATAAACGTTGATCGAATTCAAATTTGTGGTTTTTTTACCAGTCAATCTTTATACCCATCGAAATGTATAGATAGTGATACACATTTAACATACTATGATATTGTCTCAATGTTTGAGGCCTATGAAATAATTGTTCGAGCTGTTGAACTGTTTATAAATATCAATCGACATATTATGTCTGAAGATTTATAGTGGCTAGCTAGAAAAGCGAAACTGTGAAACAAATTCATATCAACGTCCAAGTTTACATGTTGAATTTTTTATCCAGAAAATGTGATTCAGGACTTTTTTTTACCGTATGTACATCTTGAATGCCAAAAGGTTACTGTATAAATGTTAAAAGGGAAAAGTAGCAATTTGCCCCCTAATGTATACCCCAATACCACATTTACCCCTTCAATGTATGTAGATGGGTTGTGATGGTACCGGCCTCGTCTTGGGCCTGACCTAAGGCCCAATCTAGGTGGGCCTATACATTCAAGCTCGGCCCAAGAACTCAGCTCAATTACAGTCGACGCCTACCTTGAAGACCAAGTCACGAAGCCCTACTTTGGGGGAGGATAGAATCCTATTATGAATGGGAATCGGATATGCATGTACTAGGAAACAAGATATGTATAAGGAATCCAAATCCTAGAGAGATTAGGGCTCAATTCAAGGCTTATAAATAGATGTTAGATTAGAGGTTTAGATTCATTCAATACTCTTTGTACTCTCAAGTATAATAAAAGCTCTCTATATTCTCTCCTGTGGATGTAGATCACATCGATCGAACCACGTAAATCCTTGTGCCGTCGCATTATTGTTATTTTCTGCTATCTCTACAAACCCTAGATCTATCATTGGCGCCGTCTGTGGGAACGAGACGATCGACGGTTCTTTGGTAGCAGAACTATGACGGTAACACGATCACAAAACGTGCGGGGAGACCAAAGCCAACGTGGGAACCCCGACGAAGCAGAAAGTCGCCCCACGAACAGGGGCAATCGCCAGAAAGACAGCCCGGTCCCAAAGGAGGGGCACGACAATAATCCTGTAGAAGAGGACCCTTTCAAAGGGATGCCCGCGCTAGAGGACATCCCTCAGAAGGGTCCACAGAAATCTGGATCGAAAGGAGAGGATCTTCTCGACGACTTCGACCTCGCCACTGCATACGCCGCGACTGAATTCGCAAGAGCGAATAGGGAGAGTTTCAAGCGCTTCCTCAACACAGCTAGGATGTCCCCAATATCCGAAGCTAGGGAGAGTTCCACACGGAAGTCCATACCCAAAACTCCACATCATTCCAAAACGCAGGAGCCCGAGCTGAGGAGAAAGCACGACACTCGGCGAAGCCCACTCCGCCGCTGGAGCTCCAGCCCGCATCGGAGTCCTAAGCAACACCATCTCCCAAGGCGACATCGTAGTCCAGGCAGGGACCGAAGTCCGAGCTATTCCAGAAGTTATAGCCCCAAGGTAAACCGACATCGACGGGAGGGAAGATCAGCCCGGCTCGTCAGCCCGTTCACCGACGAGCTACTTGATGCCAAGCTTCCCGCGACGTACAAGTTGCCCAACATACCACCCTATAATGGGCTGGAGGACCCCCTCAACTTCTTGACGCGGTTCAAATACAGCATGCACAATCAGGGCCTCACTGAAGAGCACATGTGCAAGTTGTTCCCAGAAATATTGGTCGACTACGCCCGAGCGTGGTTCGACGGCCTGCCGACTGGCAGCGTAGGATCTTGGGTCTACCTCGAAGGAATCTTTAAACAAAGATTCCTTATGAAAGTCTAAGCTCGCCGAGACACGGCCTACCTCCTGTCCGTGAAGCAAAAGGACAGAGAGACCATAAGGGAGTACGCCTCCCGATTTCTGCAGGAAAGCTTGAAGGTCGATAAAATCGACGATGTTTTCCTCATCTCGGCTTTCCGAAACGGGGTCGCTCCTGGGTCTCTGAACCAGGAGCTCGCTAAGCAGAAACCCGAGACGGCCCAGGAGATGTGGAGAATCGTGTACCAGTTCGCAGACGGTCAAGATGCGGACCGGTTGAAGCGGGAGGAAACAGAGAAGAAGAGGTCTGAAAGTGATCGGGGCCGGAACGAACGTGATCGGAGAAGTGCCCACGAACGCCTTCAGCGGGATCCTATCCAATTCCGGCTCAGACCGGGACCTGTCCAGTCCCGGCTCGGTCCACGGCCGGGGTCGGAGCCCCCTCAGCGACCTCCCTTTGTGAAAACAAATGCGGAGATCTTCGCACTTCATGAGGACTGGTTCATGCGACCACGCCCTATGTCGGGGTCGAAACCTCGGGATAAGAACAAATACTGCTCTTTCCATGACGACCACGGGCACTACACAGAGGACTGCCGCGACCTCGCGGTGGAAATAGAGAGGTTAGCCCAAGAGGGAGCTCTGAAGAAGTACGAGGTCGGAGGAAAGAAGAACAGAAGGGGGAAGCGAAAGGGCGGACAGGGACGCTGCGCTCCCGATAATAAGCGAGCTAAAACTAGTCATGACGAGGAAGATGACGACCCTCAGAATGGCGTGCCACAGTACGACGGGGTGGTGTCAACCATCTCCGGGCTAACCCCGGGCACAACCAAAACTAAGCTGAGGTCTGAAGCTCGCAGACCACCGATTCCATCGGAGGAGGAACAGACGAAAAAGAGGTTCAAGAAGGGCGAAACAGTCACCTTTTCCGAGGACGATCCTGTACCAACAGCAACGCCCCATAATGACGCCCTGGTAATACAGGTCGGAGTGGCCAACAAAATTGTCCACCGCGTATTTGTTGATAGTGGGGCCAGCGTCAGTATCATCTTCCAACATTGCTTGGATAGGATGGGACTCGACCCAGCTCGGGTAAACTCAGCGCCCCTGCCACTCAAAAGTTTCACGCAGCATGAAACGCGACCTGAGGGGATCATCGCGCTTGACGTCGCCATTGGCAGCCCGCCAACCAGCATCAACAAGCTAATCCACTTCTACGTGGTCAAAGCGAACTCCCCGTACAACATCATATTGGGTCGGGATTGGCTGAATGCGGTCCGAGCCATTATCTCGCCATATCACTTGCTGCTGAAGATCCCGACCTCGGGCGGAATCCTGACTGTCCGCGGCGACCAGAAAAAGGCCAAAGAGTGCATGCAGGTCGCCCTTCGAGGCCAACCGCAAGCATAGCAATCAAAGTATCCCGAGGAGTTGGAAGAGGCAACAACGATTTCTGACACCTCGGCGGAACAAGTCCCCTTGTCCGAAGAAGACCCTACCAAATTTGTCAAGGTCGACTTTGCAAGGGGGCCCCAAACCCGCCTACAGATAATCCAGCTCCTTAGGGAATATCAAGACGTCTTTGCTTGGTCGCCGACGGACATGACGGGGGTGTCATCGGACATCATTACACATAAGCTCAACATCGACCCGAGCTCCACCCCAGTAAAGCAGAAGAGAAGAACATTTGCTGCCGAGCGGAACCAGGTCATCTATGATGAGGTGCAGCAATGGCTGAAAGCAGGGCTACTTTTCGAGGTCAAATACCCAATTTGGCTATCTAACCCGGTGGTGGTCAAGAAAGAAGGAGGGGAGTGGAGGATGTGTGTGGATTATACCGACCTCAATAAAGCTTGCCCAAAAGACTGCTACCCCCTCCCCAACATCGATGAGAAGATTGAATCCTTAGTGGGATACGAGGTATTCAGCTTTCTTGACCTTTACAAGGGGTACTATCAAGTCCTGATGGATGAGGAAGACGCGATCATGACAGCTTTCGCCACGAACTTCGGGGTCTTCGCATTCAAATACATGCCCTTCGGGTTGAAGAACGCCGGAGCAACTTACCAACGAATGGTCGACTTCCTCTTCCGAGACTACATTGGCGAGATCGTCGAAGTATATGTAGACGACATCGTCGTCAAAAGCAAGGAAAAAGCTTCAGCGGTGGTTGATCTACGAACGACACTCGACGTATTGAGGCAAGCCAACCTCAAGCTGAACCCCAAGAAGTGCACTTTCAACGTGCGATCTGGGAAATTCCTAGGGTGCTGGATCTCGCCGGAGGGACTCAAAGCCAACCCGTTGAAAATTAAAGCCGTCCAGGAAATGAAGGTACCTCGAACTATTCGCGACGTACATAAGTTGACAGGCTGCATAACCGCGCTAAGTCGCTTCCTGTCGAAAGCTGCCGAGAAACAACTTCCGTTCTTCAAAATCCTCAAGAAGGCACCGGAGTTTGGATGGGGACCAGAGCACGAACTAGCCTTCGACGAGCTAAAGCGCCATCTAAGAGACTTACCAACTCTGTCGGTCTCCAAAAAGGAAGAATCCCTATCCCTATACCTCGCAGCGTCGGAGGAAGCCATTAGCGCAGTATTGGTCCGAGACGAAGGAGATCGGCAGCTACCGGTGTACTTCATCAGCAGAGTCCTGAAAGATCCAGAGACAAGATATCAGCCCCTCGAGAAGTTCGCTCTAGCCTTGGTAAATGCAGCTCGGCGCCTAAAACCTTATTTCCAAGCTCACCAATACAAGTTTTGACCGACCTACCACTCCGGCAAGTCCTCACTAAACCGGAAGCTTCAAGAAGGATCGCAAAATGGACAATCGAGCTCGGAGAGCATTCCATATCATTCGTTCCTCGCTGAGCTATAAAAGGCCAAGCTTTAGCAGACTTCCTCGTAGAAGCTCGGTACAACATCGTGAATAAACCTAAAGAATCCGAGGCCAAGGCAAAGCTCCAAGAAATACCAGAGAAGACTCCCCCAGACTGCTGGGAGATGTACGTGGATGGAGCCTCGGGGAAGAAAGGAAGCGGAGCTGGCATACTCCTGATCAGCCCGGAAAAAAAGGAGTTGACATACTCGCTGCGATTCGAGTTCCCCATTACGAACAACGAAGTGGAATATGAAGCCCTCATTGCCGGACTGCGTCTTGCCCAAACACTCCAGGTACGAGCTATCCAAACTTATTGTGATTCCCAAGTAGTGGTCAACCACGTGCTAGGAAAGTACGAAGCAAGGAGTGAGAAGCTGAAGAAATACCTGGAAAAAGTCAAGCTCCTAGAACAATCGTTCCAGTTCTTCAGGATAGTCCGCATTCCTCGGAGCCAAAATACCCGAGCTGACGAGCTAAGTAAGCTGGTGAACTCAACCGGCTCAACTCTAATAGAAGAAGTTCTGAATCGAAGTATAGAAGAGGCGGAAATCCACGCAATTGAGAAAGACGACCCGAACTGGATGACCCCCCTGAAGAAATATTTAGAGAGCGGGGAGATTCCTGAGGACAAAATGGAAGCCAGAAAAATCCTGGCTAAATCCATGCAGTACGTTCTCGAAGGAGGAATCCTTTATCGAAAGTCATACCTACAGCCTCTCCTAAAGTGTGTGGGACCGAGGGAAGTGGACTACGCCCTGAAAGAAGTGCACTCCGGGTCATGCGGAAGCCACATCGGAGCTCGGATGCTAGCACAGAAAATCATGCGGTGGGGGTACTATTGGCCAACAATGGTAAAAGACGCGGAAGAATTCGTGAAAAAATGCCTGAAATGCCAGCTGCACGCCAAGGTGACGAGGGTACCCCAGACCGACCTTTCCACTATACAAAGCCCGTGGCCATTTGTGGAATGGGGCATTGACATCGTGGGTCCGTTCTACCCGGCCCCAAAGCAAAAATGATTCTTAATAGTCGCCGTCGACTACTTTACCAAGTGGGTCGAAGCCGAACCTTCCACAAAGGTCACAAGTGAGAAAGCCGTCGAATTTGTTTGGAAGAACATCGTATGCCGGTTTGGAGTTCCAAGAGTCCTCATCTCGGATAACGGGACGCAATTCACGAGCAGAGCATTCCAAGAATTTTGCGAAGGACTCAATATCCAGCAAAATTTCACCTCGGTCAACCGACCGCAAACCAATGGCCAGACCGAGGTCACCAACAGAACGATAGTAAATGGACTTAAAGCTCGCCTAGAGAAGGATAAAACGGCGTGGATCTACAATCTCCAAAACGTCTTATGGTCATACCGGACTACACCCCGAACTCCCACGGGAGAAACCCCGTACCGTTTAGTATACGGAACAGAAGCGGTCATACCAGTAGAGGTCGGGGCACCAAGCCCCCGCACTATCAACTTCTCCGCGGCAGCCAATGAAGGACAGCGCCGTACCGACCTGGATTTACTCGAAGAGAAGCGGGAACTAGCCAGCATAAAAGAAGCTCGGTATAAACAGCAAATGGCCCGATATTATAATCAAAGGGTCAAACCCCAGCAATTCCAGGTCGGTGATCTTGTGCTTAGAAATAATGAGATAAGCCATTCAGAGAAGCTCGGCAAGCTCGAGGCCACGTGGGAAGGGCCCTACAGAGTGCACGAAGTACTCGGCAAAGGAGCCTACAAAATCGCCTACCTTTCAGGCGAGCTGATACCCAGAACGTGGCACATCGCTCATCTAAAGAGATTCTTCGTATGAGCAACAAAGTCCTGCATATAGAGTCTTTAAGTTTTTCTTTTTCCTTTTCTTTTCTTTAAGTCAATGTTTTGTTTTTAGCGAGCTCGTCAAAACTCTCATTTTTATTTTGATCTGTCTTTTCTCAATAAAGTTTCTTTTCGTCTTGCATATTCTTGTGTTTTATTTAGTTGCTTATACGAAGTATCCAATGCGCAAAGAATGCCCTTTCGAGGTCTGAGCTCGTCTCCCTCCAAAAAGGAAGATCCTACGAGGTCAGAGTCAAACTCCCTCACATAGGATAATAAAATCTCAATCGGGGTCAGAACCAAGTTCCCCCGAGAGAATCACAATACGAGGTCCGAACTAAGGTTCCCTTGTAAAAAAAAAAAAAAAAAAAAAAAAAGAAGGAGAGGTCCGAGTAAAACTCCCTCAAGAACGCAACATGCAAATAAACTAAGGAAGCTATCTTCACGACGAACAGGAAGTTCAACGAACTCAATCTATATTTATTTATTTCTAACTATTTAGAAATATCCGTATGTACATAAGTTACATGCCAAAACGAGCTAGTCTACGAAGGAGGAGGTTTCTTGCTAAAGTTAAGCCACCGATCCTCGAATGAAGTAATTCCCAGGATGTCATCGATTGAAATCCGACCTCGACCTCGACCACGACCGCTTCCGGAGAAAGGACCCCGACCTCGCGAAGTCGCCGACCTTGGCCTCGCAGCTCGGCCACCTTGGCTCGGGCCGACCCGACGTCCCTGCGAAGTTGTCTTTACCCCGCGAGAAGGCACCGTTCGAGAAGAAGACGGGAGGTCGGCACCCGCACCCTTGGCTAGCAGCGCACGTAATTTTGGCCGGCGCTCTAGAATACACTTATACCTGCTCGCACTCTCTTTGAGCATGTCAAAGGCACCTTGGAGCAAAGGAGACTCGGGACCGACTGCTTCTTTTAGATCGATATAGGTCACCAAGTCTTCTTTCATCTTTAGCTCCGCCTCGGAAATGGTGATACCACCAGCACGTCGGATAATATCTTCGTACTCGGCGTGCTCCTCAGCGATCCTCTTGTGATCCTCAGAAACAGGGTCAGCCCGACCTTGGGCAGCTTCCAGTTCTTCCTCGGTCTGAAGAAGCCTGGCTTGAAGCAAATCAGCATGCTCTTGAGCAGCGATCCGCTTGACCTCGGCCTCCACGCCAAGCGCCTCGAACTTCATTCGCCATTCCTTCAGCTCGGCTTCAATCGATTTCAACAAAGAACACTTCTCGGCAAAAAGCTCTTCAGCTCGGCGACATTTATCCATCCACAACCGAGCTAGAGACCGTTGTTCAGATAAATCTTGAGATAGGAGACTTATTTGCTTATGAAGAGAAGCTATACCAAGGTTATTAGAAATCTACACAAAAAAAGAAAGCGAAAATTCGTTTATTCACAAATGTCTGAGTACAAGTTACAAAAAAAAAAAAAAAAAAAAAAGAGAAATCTAAGGAGCATCGACCTCCTTGTCCTGAGAAAGTGGCGGCACGGAGGGGGGTCCTGCGGAGAACCATCAGCGCCAGCACCACCGAGGTCCTCTCCATCAGCCGAGGCCTCGAGCTCCTCTTCACCCTTATCTTCTTCTTCGTCGTCGCGAAGAGAAGCAAAGGCTGCATCCAGGTCGGCATCCCGATCTACCGAGCAGTCAGCAACCTGCTCGGCAGATAGCAGCTCAGACGAGCCGGCGAGACTCTCCAGGACAGGAAGCTGACCGAGGTAATCCCGGACCACTCCGGCATACTGGGAAGGGAGTGCATCATCCCCGAGGCGCTCAAAGCCGTACTTCGCCACATCCAGATCAGGGAAATCCTCGGCGGCCTTCTCCAAAGCGGCCATGGCGAAGTTCCCATTGATGAGTAGGGCCAAGTCATTGGCTAGGCTGGAGAAGCTCTCCGACAACATTAGCCTCTTCGTGTAGGCCCGAAGAACCTCCCCTTGGCTCGCCGCGAGCTGGGCCTCCCGATCCTTCACCGCGTGCAGTTCGGACTCCAGCTTCTGGAATCGCTCGGCCTCAATCCGAGCCCTCTCCGCCTCCGCCTCGGCCTTCGCGAGATGAGCGGCCAGCTCGGCTCTCGCGGCCTTCATCTCCTCCTTGGCCCCCTTCAGCTCGGCCTCAGCCTTCCTCGCCCTGGCGGTGACCACCATAAGCTTCTCAGAATACTTGCTCTTCTCCTCCTCATGTCTCGCGGACATCTCCCCAACGCTGCTCTTCAGCCACCCCACGACCGTATCGATGCCCTGTCAGAAGAAGTACAGTTAGCTACGCAGGCAAGAATTACAGGAAATATGTACTAAAGGCAATGTCTTCACCTCGGGAAAAGGCAGATCGGCCAACTTGTTTAGAGGAGCTGCCAGACTCGCGTCGCCGCCCGAGATCTCGAGAATCTCTACCTCGACGCGCTCTCCGCCCTTGGCCCGTTTCTGGGGTGGCATAGGGGAGTAACGCGAACGTTCGCCGCAAGCCCCGCTGCCTCAGCGCGCGGAGCTAAGTCAGAGGCTCCCCCGAGCTGACTCTGGTCGGAGGGGGAAGCGGATTGAGCGGTCGACCTCGCCCTCTTGGTACCGCGAGCTGCGGCCTTGGCATCGCCCCCCTTAATCTTACCAAAGTTCTTCACTGCAAAAACAAGTAAGAAAGGAATAAGGACGGCGAAAATCAAGAGAAAATATATATACAACAACCCTAAGAGGACTAGCGGGGCCTCACCCGTCGAAGGATCCACCATCCTCTGGGGCTCGTACGGGCTTAACCCCGCTTCAGCTAAGGAGTCTTCACTGTAGCAACCCTCAAAGGGACCGTGATCCCTCATCGCTCTCACAGCGGACCCTAAAGCTTTATCCACCTCGCCAATTACCCACTCGCGAGGCTTCTCTAACCTCCAAACAAAGTCGACAAAAGAAATACTTCGTGTGCCACCTATCCACCTTATTCTGAGTTCGCCCCTTGAACTCAGCTCGGGCGGTGGCGTAGTACCAGCCCGCACTCTTCTTGAAAAGGAAGAGCTCGTGAATGAGCTCGGCGGAAATTTGATAACCCTTATCAATCGCCGCAACACCCAAGTCGGTAAACTGCCTAAAGGAATTCGGCATTATCTGCCCTAATGCTAGTCCCAACCTCTTCTGGAGCTCGGAGTAGGGCTCGGGGAGGGGCACACGAAGGCCAGCGTGCAGACTGTCCTCGTAAATAGTAACAAACCCCAGTGGGGGAGAGCAGGCCCTATCCTCTGGGCGCGGTTCTACTAATTCAGCATTCAAAGGAAAATTATAGGTTTGGACGAGCCACCTAATCCTAACCTCATCTAAGGATGAGGGGTAATCAGCCACCTTCCCCTTCACAAGTGGGGGCACTGGTAAACTTTCAATAATAGGTTCAGAAGACTCTAAGGTAAAAATCCTAAACTCTACGCTGTCGGCGACGGCCCTTGCCGGAAGAGGGTCACTATTACTACTAGACTGAGAGGGGGAGGCCATACTTACTTGGGAAAGTGAGCAGAAGTCTTCTGGAGCGGTCGTGAATGGAAATTTAACGGCGTGAGCACCGGCGGCGTAGCGATACCGGAAATTGAAGCTTTTGCGAGGGATAGAGAAAAGTAGAAAAATGGTTTTCTGGGACGGAAAATTTTTGATATAGCGGCGGAATTGAAAAGCAGGATAGAGGAGACGTTTCAAATCCCACACTATACGTATTTGAATCCCGCCGCTACCCATCGTACACGTGTAAACGTGGGCCCGCATTTCTCGGAATATGGACCGTCCCTCCACAAAATTCAAAACGGCCCGCTACTTTTCCCTCCCTTTAAGTTCGGATATGGGCCACGCCTACAAAGCGACCTGAGCCACATAACCAGGCCGCTGAGGGCCAAATTTAATCATCTCGTTCTACGTGCTAACTCAGCTCGGGCGATAAGCTCGGCAATCCAGTTCGTACAGGTGATTTGCGCGATCAATCACCTCGGCAATTCGACCTCGTAGTCTACATCTACACGTCTTCTTTCCTCTTTTTTAGGGGGGGGGGGGTGTGATGGTACCGGCCTCGTCTTGGGCCTGACCTAAGGCCCAATCTAGGTGGGCCTATACATTCAAGCTCGGCCCAAGAACTCAGCCCAATTACATTCGACGCCTACCTTGAAGACCAAGTCACGAAGCCCTACTTTGGGGGAGGATAGAATCCTATTATGAATGGGAATCGGATATGCATGTACTAGGAAACAAGATATGTATAAGGAATCCAAATCCTAGAGAGATTAGGGCTCAATTCAAGGCTTATAAATAGATGTTAGATTAGAGGTTTAGATTCATTCAATACTCTTTGTACTCTCAAGTATAATAAAAGCTCTCTATATTCTCTCCCGTGGACGTAGATCACATCGATCGAACTACGTAAATCCTTGTGCCGTCGCATTATTGTTATTTTCTGCTATCTCTACAAACCCTAGATCTATCAGGTTGTCACCACCTTAAGGTATTATAAGTCGTGCAAATACAACCCTGCGTCTAACGGAGGTCTAAATGGCATTTCATTTTTTGTTTCCTAGTATTTATTTGTATTGTTTCGATCCACTCTTTGTAAATAGTTAATATGTATTTCTGTTTCAGATTTCACTGAGGTTCTTTATGGAGTTGGAGCTATTAGCTAACGATAAAAAGAGTAAAAGTTTACACCTGATTTGTTTTTTCTCACTTTCTTTTCTTTCTGTTAATGTTTTTCCGTTGATGAAGTTCTTAAAAATCATAGAATATTAAATAAAGAGGGCATCTAGAGACCATTTTGCACAGCATTTCAAATTTTGTATCCCTTCCATGAAATTCGATAGCCCAACTACACGTCATCTTTGTTTCATATGCCTTATTCATTAAAATGCTCTAAAATTCAAAATTGAATAGAACTCCTGGGCTACTAGGTTGATTCCCGAAGAAGAAAAATGATTACTACAAGATGTTAATTACCAACATTAGCAAATTGTTTGAGGGTATTTTTTCTTAATAAGCAGGAGGGATGAGGATTTTTTTTTTTTTTTTAACAGAGGAAGAGTGACTTTTTTGCATTCTTGAGCGGGAGTGATGAGGGTTTCTGCAACATGAGAAAAGCAAAACAACCTTTCATTTACGACTTGAATATTATAGTGGGCCCCTCACAAAAGAAATACTAGGAAATAAAAAAAAAATTTGAAAATTATGGATATCGTTTAGACCTCTATTAGACTCAGGATTGTATTTGCACGACTTATAATACCTTAGAGTGCTGGCAGCCCATCTATATACGTTGAGGGGCATATGTATTTGGGCATATTGCTACTCTTCCCATGGTATGTATTGAATTGAAATTGGGGGGAGAGGGAGAGGGAGATGTGGATGCTGAGTTGTCAAGTGTGCCACGCAAGCAGGTGTCACGTCATGCATGTGTAAAGAAATACAGTTGATAGTTATGCGGCGCTTGTTGTACGCCATTTATATCACCACTTTCCATCCATCGACCAATTTTTTTGCTACTAAAAATTTTAGTGGCCACCACATTTTATAATAGGAGTGTACTGCTCCATTTCCAATATTTATTGGATTCTGCCCAAAACTAATTAAATTTGTTGGATGTGTCTGACTTTTTGTTTTGTTCGGAATTTATATGTCACTGACGACTTTGATTGTGAAATCAGTATGTGACAGTTAATTAAATTTCATAAGATAAAATTTTCAATTATTATTTGATTCTTTTCCGAACACTCTTATAAACTTTTAAACAACTGGTAAATTGCTCTAACGGGCTTATTATCATCTCAGCCTAACATCCTTTTACTCACAAATTAGGCAAATAAGTAACTAATTTTTTGGCCATTCTCAAAATTTGTGGTGGCCAAATTTTAGGGAATTTGGTATTTGTTTCTTTTGGGAAATTCAGTCAAAAGCATTCCGGTTTTTTACCTTAAAAGAACGTTAAACGTTCTCTAATGATCTAGTTGTAAACAGTAGAAAATTAATTATCACATCATCAAGTATTTATTTTCAATCACTAACCAAAACACAGTCGACCAACAATAAGTAATTAATAATTTTGAATATATATATATATATATATATAATTATTTAATGACAGAGTAGCATTAGCAATTAGCAACCCCACACGATAGATGTAAACATGTGGAGTGGAGGATTTGAGTGAAGCCCTAATTTAAAACTCTCCGGATTTCTTTGTATTTAGACATGTCACGCAATGTGTCCACATGCCCTCCCTCCCTTAACGAATTATCACCAAAACGTGCACATAATTCAACCCTCTCACTAATAACAACTGCTCTCTCACTAAACCCCATTACTCAGCTCTCTCTCTCTCTCCCGATAATGTATGTATCTCTGTGTGTGAACGTTCCTTTGTGTAGATAGAAATAGTCTTTTAACTATTGACAACCTGTAATCCGAAGCAACATCTATTGCAAAAGCTTACCTAAAAAGATATTGAGAGGTTATGCATCAACTATTAATAATATAATATATTTTTCCCTTTAGAAAAATGGATTTTGAGGGTTTCTTGATATATACATTTAGTCTATTGATGAGGAGGTTAGATCGGTGAACAATAATATGGACCATCATTTGCAACCTCGAATTTTATGCTCTTTCTGTCCAATTTTTTTAGTGATGTTGTTTATCATGATGTGCATTTTTACTACATATGTGTATGACGGTAAAATAAGACGTGACATAAAATAAAGAAAGAATATTAAAGTAGTGATTAATTAAGAAGGTTTGGTTAGGGAAGAAAGTTGGAAATTAGGAATTAATCAGTCCAACAGTTAGGTGTAAATTGGTGGGTGGGTTGGGGGGGCTACAGGCGAAGTGAGGTAATAGAAAGAGCTTAACAAATTTATGTCGAAGAGTATTATTATTTAATTAATTTATTTATCTATAAGGAAAATAGAAAACAAATACATACAGATGGACACACATGGGATTGGCAGTTACCAACCATCTTTCCTATCCATTAATTCTTTGTCATTTAATGAAACGGAAATATAATTCTCAACTCCTTCACTTTATATAACTTCTTTTAGTATTTTGTTTTAATTTGTACAACATAGAACCTAATCCACGACTTTTAGTTGTGGCGCTGGTCATGCCCAATTAACCCTAGCAATCTCTCTCTCTCTCTCTCTCTCTCTCTCTCTCTCTCTCTCTCTCTAAGGTAGCATACACACACACACACACTAACTTTGGAGTGTTGCACAACCCACTCTTACTCAACATACAAAAAGAACATGACATCAAACTATTTATAAATAAGATACAAAAAAGAGCATAAAAAGATGCCTCATCACTCACTTTTCGTGAATCAAAGGCAACCATGAATTGTAACCACTTGATCACACTTCCAAATTTCAACTCCAAACGTAAGAAGCAAATAAACATAAAAATGTGGCTTGGTTCAAAGAATTTATGATAACAACAACGTCAAGTGTCAGTAAAATGGCACTAAATAATTAATTAGTATAATTTCTCATAACTTTAACAAAAACAAAAATTGTAAAATAAAAATAATTATTCACATCGATCCAAATTGTCAACCACCCCCTCCTTGTACGTGTATCTTAAGCTCAGTAGTGGCAATCCACCAGCGCCGCCGCCGCAAACACCATCCGCGGCTGCTGGTTGGATGAAAAGGCGCGAAACTCCGCCTCGCGGCGGTCCTCCTCCGGCGGCGCCGGCAGGTTGAGATCCAATGTTAATATTCTCCTCGTCTTCTCCACAACATGATGATCATCATCATGGCTCGAAGAATCATCGCTTTTCGCCGCCGCCGCCGTCGAAATATTGTGGCCGGAACGATGTCGTCTCATGTGGCCTCCCAACGCTTGGCCCGAAGCGAATTCCGATCCGCAGATTGAACACTCGTGGATTTTAGGCTTGTTTTCGACGTGGCCGAGCAGCTGCGGCGTCGGAGCAATAGTATCTTCCTCCTCCTTTACTCGATTTTTGGGCGGCGGCGTCGACCTCCTTTGATCAAAATCTGTGGCGGACTTAGGCTTCTTGTGGCTGGCGCGGTGGCCGCCCAATGCTTGAAACGAGGGGAAAGTCCGGCTGCAAGTCTTGCACTCGTAGACGTAGATGCCGACTTTCACGTTGGCCGTCGCCGCCATTTCTGTGAATTTGCGGCTACTCTCGGCCCGCTCCGTTTGCGGTTGCGGGCCGAGGCCGCCGCGGGCCAAGAGGATCAAACAGTTGGCCAGGTCCTCGTCTTCTTCCGTGCTTGTCGATATTCCACTAGAGGAGGTGGGAGATGAAAGTAATGAATTGCAATTGAAATCGCCGCCGCCGCCGGAGGAGGCGGAGGATGATGGGCGCGGCCGTTTGGTCCGCTTCCCTTTGACGATGATGTGATCGTTGGAGGCGGAGAACTCTTCCAATAATTGGGTGTTCATCGCTAGAGAGGGGGAGAGAGAGAGAGAGAGTTGGTGTAGTGTGAAGAAGAGAGTTCGGCTTGGAGTGAGTGGAAGTGCGAGAAAGTGGAGAGGAGTGAGAAAGTGGAGGGATGTAAATGTAATAGCAAGTGATACTACATTATACACACATATATATAGTGCAAGTATAAGTAGAAGTAGTAATATTGTATAAAAATTTAAAATGGTGAACGTGAGAGGGAGAGGGAGAGGGAGTGTGGACTGGAAAGAAGAGCTCGTGAATAGTAACTATGAAGTGGCTTGTAGCCACCAATTTTGCTTGCCTTTCCAAACTTTACTCACTAAAGTGTGCCTTTTTATATTTCTTTTTCTTTTTCCAACTAGCACACTTGAACAAATTAGGTTTCACTTATCTTTTTATTTTTAAATTAATATTAGGCATTCAAACGCTGAAGATCTTTCATTTGTAAAGAGAGGTTTAGGTCCGAGTTCGAGACACATTGTTTAATTAATTTGGATGGAAATCACCATAGGTTTTTGTCAAGGACCTAAATCCCATGTCAAGCACTTTTATACTTAAATTCTAAAAACTCATTTCAAATTATTCAAGTTGCTCCCTCTATTTTTTATTATTTTAACATATACATATCAACCTCCTTATATATTTTGCATAAAACTTTTTTTTACCTCCTTATAAAACTTGGTATTGAATTTCTAAGAAAAAAAACACTATTGACGATTTGAGAATCATAAGGGGAATCATGTCAAACTGGCATATTTCAACTAATTCACCAAAATTTTATTCGTAGATATATTGTGGATATATGTAGTTTTACAAATAATGATAGTATGGAGGCATTCCTAAAAAAACACTTAAACAGTATTAGAAATTGCATGCACTACATTCTAAAAGGGGATAATTATAATTTTTTCCCCTACGTTTAACATTTTTTTATTTGTGGCTTGAACTTTTAATATTTTTTAGGGGAAAAAACGTTTATATTTAAAGTACCACTATATAATGCATATCACGGCGCTGATACATCATCATCATCATTGATGTTTAATTAGCATTAATTGCACTAAGATCAATTTTACTAGTTGCAATGAATATTTCAAGCACAATTTCCTATATGTATAAGCTCGTTTAATGCTATTGTAATTAATTACCATCACTCAATGTCTCCTCCCTCAAAATCGAAGATTCGAAATTGATGCTGCTTTTTATTCCTGGATATTTAAAAATATTTTTTTGTTTTTTCACAATAAAACATAAAACAACGTTAATAGGATGATGTAGAATATCAAAGATTCTCACGTTATTAGTTTTATTCGAGCACAAAGTCTCATGGGAATCCCGTTAGTTATTAAGTATATGGAATTGTCATAATCGCGTTATTGATATAAAAGAAAAATGGTACAAATTTTTATTAATTATTGGGATAAAATAAAGAGAATATCATGTGATATAGCCATAATGAACATTAAAATATAAATTTTGGTCTACCTTTTTCATAAATATAAATTATGGCTATTTTTTTGAACTTAGGACCTAAATACCCCTTTCCCTCTTCTATTTTTGATCCATCAATCCTTGATCCATTTTATTGACACTTGTTTTCCTTTCCAAGTTTTTTTTTTCTTTTTTTTTTCCTGTTTTTTTTTTCCAGCTTTTTTCTGTTTTTTTTCTTATTTTCCAGATTTTTTTTCTTTTTTTTTCTGTTTTTTTTTCCAGATTTCTTTTATTTTTTTTATTTTCCAATTTTTTCCTTGTTATTTCTTTTTTTTTCCAGATTTTTTCTGTTTTTCTATTTTTTTTTTCTATTTCTTTTTAATCGGAGCCGAAGGCGGAGCCGCAAAATCGGAGCGGTATAACTTGAAATAATTGGAATTTTCGTCCCAAGAGTACCATATCATAACTTGGAACATCTGGAACTAATTCGACAATTCGTCGCAATTGTACCAAATCTGGAACTATTGGCACTAATAAGGCTAAATTCGTACCAGAAGTACTAGAACTATTGGTACTAATATAACTAAATTTGTACCAGAAGTACCAAACGCCTAATATCCGCCCGACCCGAGCCGCGCCCGCCCGCGTCCGACCCGACCCATTCCGCGTTTTATTAAGGGTATTTTCGTCCCAAATTGAAAAAAATGGCCAAAATTTATATTTTTGAAGAAGGTGGGCCAAAATTTATATTTTAATGGTCATTATGGCTATTTCAAAATATGTCTCTAAAATAAAACATACTGGATTAATCCAAATTCCACAACAAAAACATCACTTATTTTGCACGCACAAAAAAAAAAAAAAAAAATTAAGTCAATTCTCATTATATATTTATATATGCACCACCACATTCCAACATTGCACAAGGACCGGAGAATGTCAAAGATTTTAATCAAAACTCATTTCTTCACAACACAAGTGAATTTACGGAGTAATTGTGTTGTTTGCTACTTAGCTCATTATAAAATACTACTATTTATTCACGAAATATATATCAGTGGCATGAATTTTAAGAAATGTTTGGCAGATTATTTTGTTGGGTGAAGGAAGGATCCATTTTTTTGAATTGTTGTGAAGAATATAATAAAGTAGGTAGGATCATAGCCAAATTAAAATGGATATGTTGTATATACATCTCATGGATGGACGAACATAATGTTATATATTTTGTGGATGGAGGGAGTATATTTTATTGATGATAATTAAATTTAGATTTTAGACAATAAAGAGAGCGGTAACTGGTAAATTGATGAAAGAGAACTTGGATGTAATTAGAATAAAGGTGGGAAGTGACGTTTTTAATTAAGTCGGTTCAACACAATCTTTCTCACATTTTAGGCAGCGAAAGTCACAAATAAATATAAGTGTTAAAGCGAGGGAGACTGCACGTTAAAAGCGTGTACCACTTCCTTCACTTTCACTCCCATCTAGTACTAGTATTATCATGTAGGGTTTGCTCTAGTTTGAAAGATTGAATTACAATTCATCTCTTTGTTTTGAGTTTATGTAATTTTGCCCGCTTGCCTTATTTTTTGGTGAATTTTGTATTGGATTACATCCCTATTGCGTTGTTAATATAATTTTATTTACCTAAAAAAAATTTAGATAGGTTTTCCAAAAAAATGAAAAAAAAAAAAAAAAAAACTAAACTTCAACTTAGAGAGAGAGAGAGAGAGAGAGAGGGAGGCCAACAAGATTCGGTTGGCTTTTAAGCTAATCCATAACCTCTTTTCATCTACCATTTATTCTCCTAATGGACTTAACTCAATTGTTATTTATATTAGCTAGTCTACTATAATTATCCACTCCATTACGTCTTCATTTGTTTTGTGCACTAAATCTTGCTTGTTTGTAAGTAAATTGCCAGCTTAACCATGTATATATATACTCACAATTAACATGCACTCACATAATAAAATAGAATAATAATCTTTATTTTATGACAAAGATAATTTGTAGCTACTAAAGGAGTGTCGTCCACACACTATGCATTTGCAAGTAACTGTAGATGGACAGTTTTGTCCTTCGACTGTTTCAATAATTCATCCATAATTAAATAGCTGTTATTCACTCTTTATTCATCCCCACACCATTAACTAAATAAAAACCACTAATGTAGAATCTATTTTTTTACTATACATGTATAAACACGCATAATAAACAACACTATCACGTACGTGTATAGAGGTCTGGGAAAATTAAATCAGCAATAACATAATTTTGATTATGTTTATAATACTTTTAAGACCAATGTAAATATGTAAATTTACATTTCTTAGTTAAGCGTTTCATACATATATTTTTGTAATTCAAAAGTAATACTAATTTGATTATTTTATGCTAAAAGCGACGTGCCGAAAGGTATCCCATTGGCCATTTTTGTTTTTCACGTATATCACTCTCCCGTCAAGTACTTTTCTCTCTATTTGTTTTCCCCCTTAAATTTAAATCTAAGTTTAACAAATTCTAAGTTTATATGATATTTTCTTCTCTCTCTCCCTCTCTGTTTTTTTTTTTTCAAGAAAAGCCACACACTCTATATATATATATATTAACTCGAAAATACATTTTTTTGTAGGTAAGTCAAGTTAATTAGTAACATATCTTCATAAATTGCATACTCTAACTGTACTAGATTGAAATTGTTGTTGAATTGGATGTGAAAAAATTCCAAAATTTGTTGAAATCCGACTAATACAATAAGACGGCTCGCAGTGGGGTGTCTCCAAGGGGGCTCGAGACACCCACTGCGACGAGACACACCGGTGCAGGGACGGGCGGCTCGAGACCGTCTCGCCGGAACGAGACAGTCTCGAGCCATCTTAAAAAAAAAAAAAACGAAATGTTAATCTTTAAATATATAAATGTGAGAAGTTTTACAAATAGTGGGCTTTGGCCTAGTGGTTTAGGCATTAAACTCCTTGGTGAAGGGTAGGAGTTCGATCCCCCTTGGCAGCAAAATTTGTGTTTTTTATTTCTTCTTCATTTTTTCACACTTTTATTCAGCTTTTTTTTCACTTTTTTTTTCTTTTTTTGTTTCAGTTTTTTTTTTCTTTTTCAGTTTTTTTTATTCTTTTCTTTTTTTTCTTCATTTTTCTCTTCATCTTAAGTTTTTTTTTTTTCATTTTTTAGTTTTTTTCTTCTTTGAATTTTTCTTCTTCTATGATTTTTTTGTTTTCATTTTTCTTCTTTGATTTTTATTTTCTAGTAATGTAATTTATTTTTATTTCTAGTAATGCATCTTTTTATGTCTAGTAATGTAATTTTCTAAATTATTAAAATTAATACAAAATACAAATTCAGAAAGTCCTTAGAGACACCCTTAGAGACAGCCCACTGCAGCTCACTGTCTCTATCTCCAAAAAATCCTTAGAAACACCCCTTAGAGACACTACCACTGCAGACAGTTTAACTAGATGGAACAACTTAGAACACTATTGAAGATCGATCACGTAGATTTTAAAAGTTGTATGTAGGTGGGGGCCTCTTCTTCCATTGATTTGGTTGCCTATTTAAGGAAAGGAAAGCTGCGGCAGCCAAATGTATAAGTATAGTATTAGAATAAGGAATAGGAGAAAGAGAAAGTGGAGGTGGCAACCGCAATACCGTATATGTATGGTTTAGATAGATTCTTTTAGCGTCTCAATTTTGAAATTCGGTATTACGGCGCACGTAAGCTAAGGTTGGCCGTTGCAAAATCCGCCGTTGAGGTTGAGCCATATTTAATTCTGGACTCGTTTGGTAGAGATTATTAAGGTGTATAATATATGTATGATACCCTAATATTTTGTTTGGTGCAAAATATACGGACTTTTATAGAATTCGGGTCCGTCTATATTATATTAATTTTTGTTGTTACAGATACCACCTCCTTAGTGTGATAAGTATGACAAATCTATATTAATCCAATTTTTTACGAAGCAAATCTATATTAATTCATTTTCTTAATTATCAAGCAACTCTCGTATCAATTAAAACCTAATAAAACTATTTCTTCCACTCCCGCGAGTTTTATTCTTGCTCCCGCCGTTCTTCTCTGATATTTCCTCCTGCTTCAACCGTATTTCCTCTTTTTCATCATCTTGAAGGTTTGTTTATTTTTTATATTGTACGTATATTGCTATTGATTCTTTGATTTAAATTATAAAATCTTATTTCAGTATTATTTGATTGTGAAATAATAAAATTCCGGTGTACATTTCATCACTAATCGTTAAACTTTTGTGTTGTTTCTTTTTGTGTTATGAACTTATGCCATGAATTTTGGATAGATATATTGCAAGAGGTTATTATTTATTTCTATCATAAAATTAGAATCAAACTTTCGATTATACACATTTTTTCTTGAAACAATTTACGCTTGTTTTTCTTGAAGATGCATTTGTAGTGATGGATTTCGATCTATATCGAATTATTTCTCCAAATCCTAATAAAGAAATAAAGAACTTCGAATGAATAGATTCTAATGTTACTCAATTAGATTGTATATTGAATTAAAGTATAAATTTATTAAAAATAATTTTTGAATAATATTTGAAAAATTAAGAACATTTTAAAAAGTGAAATTTCAATATACCTAACCAAACAATGGATTATATACATTGCAGATATTTTTATAAATCTTATCAAACGAGATATGAAAATTGGTTACTGTAAAAGACATCCCAGTCAAATATATCTAACGTTATCCCATACTGCGTACTACTGTATCTCTTTTTTCTTCAGGTCGCTATAAATATAAATTATTTATGAAAAGTTATACATATAGTATGTGTAATTAATCAAGAATACGTAATGTCGGTACTGGAATAATTAACAAAAATGACACCAAATAATTTAAAATGAAGAGAACGAATATGTCTTAATTTATCATGCGCGCATTTAATTATACAATTTGGCAATGAATCCACTTGGTACATGATATTTGTTAAGTGACATATTTATGAAAATACAAAATCATTCAAAACAAGATACATAAATATAATAAAATGA
This sequence comes from Schizonepeta tenuifolia, assembly GCA_029490685.1. Taxonomy (NCBI): domain Eukaryota; kingdom Viridiplantae; phylum Streptophyta; class Magnoliopsida; order Lamiales; family Lamiaceae; genus Schizonepeta; species Schizonepeta tenuifolia. The sequence continues at coordinate 40,547,077 of CM055957.1, read as the reverse complement.
CTGGAATTACAATCCTAAGAAAATAACTCCCTCAAAAGACAAGATATATGATTAATCCTTGTGAATGATGTAAACTTCACAATATATTTTTATACAAATATTTCTCAATTTTGTTGGTGGTGTAGAATGCGTTTAAAAAAGAATATATACTCCAGTATCAACTATAGAATTGTATTTTACATTTTTTAAGGGAATGTCTATAGACTTCTCTTGCCCATGCTGGAAAATTACACATACATGTACATACAACACAGACGCACGCTGATATTTAATGTTAGTCAGAAACTAGTTGTTCTTACTATTCATAGCATGCATCTGGGTATGTCTTATTGTTTGTTATACTCCCTCCATCCTGAGTTATTATGACTACTTTTTTTTAGCCATTCCAACTTAGTATGATATTTACTTTTTTATGACATGTCTTTTAGCTTTTCACCCTAAAAAGTTCAATATATTTACTGCTATAAAGTTTTTTCATCTACTAAAAAATTAACAACACATTCTAAATAAGTCATTTCCTCCATTCATCTACTTTTTCTTAAAGCTTGTGCACGACCCCACACCATACTAAGTGGGGAGGAGGGAATACTATTTTAGTCGGGATATATGTCAATCTTTTCTTTTTTAATCGGGAATAACAATAGAACTACTATCAAGTTTAACCAAAACGAATCAACTTTCATTCATCAATAGACTTCAGGAAGTAATAATTTTGTCACAATGAGGTTTTTTTCTTTTAACTAAGATCTTGGCGTTTATTTATAAATTAATTAAGTCTAGTTCCCACTTCGCTGAGTAGTGAAACTTGTGACGTGAGCCGCTCAGAAAAATCAACTCCCCATTCTTTTATCAATTAAAAAACTGCAACTTGCAACTACAAGTTGAAAGAAAGAAGAATAAGTTGCAACAAGAAGTTGTAAAAACAGAACCGAAATGAACCATTTTTCTTTTGTATGATTTTTTTTTCTGAAAAGAGATAATCACTTGAAAATTAACTATATTTCTCCTTTTATAAAGTATTATTGTGCTCAATTTTTTCCAACCATTATTATTCATCACTATATTCTCCCAAAATCTAATAACCTTTAGAATGAATTCAAATGGGACTCGTTTTTTCAGTAATATTGTTCAGGAAAAAAAAAAGAAAGAAAAAAAAAAAACTCAACAAACACTTTCGTAATAAAAATCTAACATGAACAGTCCTAAAAGGAAATGGGGCCCACATTTAGAGCCGGTTAAAACTTAAAAGCAATGAAAGCAAAAGTGTAGTTTAGCTGGATTCGATTTCCTACTCTTAATTTGTATCTCATTTTCTATTTCTTCCATTAGTTGAATGATATGTAAAGGGATTGATACAGTAGAGGTGTGCATGCATGCATGCATGCACATAAGGGAGTCTCTCGATCCATGATCCGCGTGAACTTTCATTATGTAATCTTAGCCCTTGATGTGACGTTGATTAGATGGTTTAGATTCTGTCTGATGAGCTGTCAGTTTGTGTTAGTTTGGTGAGTGAAAGTCGGTTAGTAGTGCGTGGTATAAATACTAAAAGTGTAGCTAAGAGAGTTGTGATCTTATGAATTGTATCCAGACTTTTATTGTGAAATGAAAAACTACACTTTCTCTCTAGTTTTTCTCGTTTCCCTTTATCAAATTCTTCATGGTACCAGAGCCTTGGTAGTTTAGATAGTAAAATGGCAAGAGGAAATCGTCGAATTCCGTGGAATGTGCTAGTTGATGAAGAGAAAGAGAGTCTTCACAGCAGCAACAAACCATGGAGGAGGAAGAAGAGCATGATTCAGCTCGAAATCATAATCATAAGCCAAATTCCACCGGCAAGCAGAAAGTAGTTGTCGATCGGGAGAAGCAACGTGCGGAACGTGAAGATTCATACATAGATCCGCATCAGATTGAGGAGATACTGCAGCTGAATGCATCTGATCATCCAGGTATGCAGTTAGTGATGAATCCTTTGACTGGAAGCAATTTTATGCATTGGAGTAGATCTATTAGAAGAGCTTTAGCAGCACGAAGTAAACTTGAAATTCTGGAAGGATCCTTAGCTGAACCACCTATGATCTCTGTATATTATAAGAAATGGATCAAAGCTGATAATATGGTGTTTTGTTGGATATTAAATTCCATTTCCAAAGACTTGGTCAATGCGTTTGTTAATATAGAGTGTACTAAGAAGCTGTGGCTTGCTTTGAATCAGCGATTTGGTAGAAACAACGGTCCAAAGATTTATAGATTACAGAGAGAAATAGGAAGATTTAGTCAAGGATCGCAAACTGTGATGGTTTATTTCAACAACTTGACTGCACTACGGGATGAAATTGATGTGTTGCTGCCCCCCAGTAGAGTGTTATTGTGGAGTGAGTGGTGAATTGAACAAAAGATAGCAGGAGTTGCGGTTGATGCAGTTTTTATCTGGATTAAATGATGCATATGGGAATGCAAGGGAACATATATTACTGCAGGATCCACTTCCATCAATTGATAGAGCCTATTCTATGATTCTGAGCTTAAGACTTATCTACTTGATGCATTTACAATAAAGGATCTTGGGTCAGCTCATTATTTTTTGGGCATGGAGATAGCTCGGGGTGAGAATGGTACATATTTGAATCAGAGAAAATACATCCTAGACTTAATTGATGGGGCTGGTCTATTAGGGTGTTCCTCTGTTTCTACTCCTTTTCCACCAGGGTTAAGTTTATCTATCCAAGACACGGACTATCTTGATCGGCCAGATTCTTACAGAAAACTCATTGAGAAGATGCTATACTTGAATCTGACCCGTCCTGATATTTCATATGCAGTCCAACAGTTGAGCCAATTCGTTGGCAAGCCTTGCAAGAATCATTGGCAAGCTGCTATGCATGTTTTGAAGTATCTCAAAGGTTGTCCTTCTTTGGGTCTATTCTATTCCCAAGATAACTCTTTCTCAGTCACTGCATATAGTGATGCCGACTGGGGCACTTGCCAGCTTACCCGCCGTTCCTTGACAGGTTATTGTTTGTTCTTAGGCAAGTCTTTGATTTCATGGCGTTGCAAGAAGCAAGCTACTGTTGCTCTTTCCTCAGCCGAAGCAGAATATCGTGCTCTCAGTACTACAGCAAAGGAAATGGTTTAGATTTCATATCTCTTGTCTGATTTTGGGGTTGCTTCTTCTCCTCCATTTCCTTTGTATTGTGATAACCAGACGGCTCTACATATTACCAAAAACCAGGTCTTCCACGAGCGCACAAAGCATATCGAGTTGGATTGTCATTTTGTTCGGGACAAATTTCAAGCAGGCTTGCCTCTTCCTTCATTTGTCCCATCTGCAGCTCAACTTGGGGACTTCTTTACTAAAGCTCTGCCAGGACCTCGCTTCCGACTTCTTCTGTCCAAGATGGGCATGATTGATCTCCATCATGCTCATCTCGAGAGGGGAGGGGGAGGGGGTGTAAAGGGATTGATACAGTAGAGGTGTGCATGCATGCATGCATGCACACAAGGGAGTCTCTCGATCCATGATCCGCGCGAACTTTCATTATGTAATCTTAGCCCTTGATGTGACGTTGATTAGATGGTTTAGATTCTGTCTGATGAGCTGTCAGTTTGTGTTAGTTTGGTGAGTGAAAGTCGGTTAGTAGTGCATGGTATAAATACTAAAAGTGTAGCTAAGAGAGTTGTGATCTTATGAATTGTATCCAGACTTTTATTGTGAAATGAAAAACTACACTTTCTCTCTCGTTTTTCTCGTTTCCTTTTATCAAATTCTTCAATATGTGGCATTGATTAGGATTTATCTCACTTAAACAAGGTATATAATTATATTCTAATCGACAAATATCGATAATCCAACAAATGAAATAAAGGTTGAAACAGAATAAATAGTAGAAGATCCAAGTTGAGTTTAGCCACTGGTTGTGTGGGGCTCTCTCTCCCTTTCTCTACCTTGAGTGATACTGACTTTATGCCAACTCCCGCACACCGTATTAATAGGTTTCAAAGATAATACGATTGCTTAACTCTACTAATCTTCTTCCACTCTATCATTATCACTAATCAAATACTTAAACTAACCAATTAAAGTTATTAAACTAGCCCTTTCCTACTCTTATATATGTGTGGCTCACTCCCCTTTGCCCTCTGTGTCATACCGCTAAAAATGGCAGTGGTTAATCAGTGTCGGACCACTCGATAATAATAATAATAATAATAATAATAATAATAATAATAATAATAATAATAATAATAATAATAATTTTTTCAAACACACAGACAGTGTCGCATAGATATTAATGCCCAGCTCGGCCGCCACATGTGGTAGGCTTAGTTTTTTATCCGGCCTGTAAGCACTTGCCAAACGGACCCAGCCCGTTATTATGGCCCAGCCCGTCACAACACTAGGATAGGCTACAGGGCTATTTTTGATAAATCTAAGTATAATAAGGGGTCGACCCGACCCGACCCGGCCTATTTTGACAACCCCTTTCGTGTTTACTTCCTATTTTCTTGACAATAATAATAATATACGTTAGTTGGGTATTTAATTATTCTGCCCTTCTACCGTGTGACCTGAGCAGTTGGAAGTAATGACATCTCTTTCCCTAAAGTAAAACTATTGTCACATTTCTGAAGCAAGTAGTTGAAAATTTGGATTGAGGCACACACACTTACAAGTTACAATTAATCAGATAAGTCAATATCAGCCAGCAGCCTACTATTGAAAATTGCTTGGAGTTAAATACATCTCTTTACTGTTAATAATTGTATAGTGGTAGTTCCCTTTCTACAGATGATTACTTTTCCCAATATCACATTTTCTCTCGATATATTACAATTACCCAAACACTAATATCCCACCAATAGTTTATGCTTTACCTAATGTAGAATGGCTTCTGCCAGAACCTCAACTAATGGCTATAACTTAATAAGAGTATTTTCCATCTTAAGCAATGCAACAAGAAGCTGGTGAATTGAGAGGCAGCTTTCACAACTAAATTATTATCCCAAACAACACCTCCTTTCCCTTTCACTAATATTAGGTGAAAGAACTTGGCAGCTCCAACTCCAAGGGCACCTTAATATGGTATTTTATATGAAACACTACCTTCAACAAGACATACCACATTTGACTATTTAATCCCAATTTTATTCAATCCATACTACTTCCAACTGTAATAACTGAATACAAGCTTAGAATCCTAAAGAAGCAAAGTAGAGTTTACAAAATGATGGTTTATATCTATCTGGCAGACTGATTGCTCATGCACATAAAATTATTTGTAGACAATCCAGATTTCACGTAGCTAATACAATGCAGAATTGCTGCCACCGCAAGCCTCTATATGAACCACAGAAAGATACAGAGTGCACAACAGGGTTAACTTTTTTGAAGCGAGGAGCTAGCTTAGAGGGGAGTCAAACCTACGACCCCTGCACGTTGCATATAAAAGAAGGCATGAATCAAATGATATATGTTGCCACAAAATGATAAATTTGAGACTCAAAATAACTCGTGGAAGCACGACATACTACAAAACATTAACCGGAAACAAACATGATATAATCTGGTTACAGCAATGAAAAAGCCTAAAGCATTTCTTACAACCCAAAAGTATGTCTACTGCCCTTCCCCAAAGTATTTGGTCATCAATCTTAAGTCATGTTATCAACATATATTTGAGCTCAAAAAAATAACTGGACAGGTATCAAAATGGCTCAAACTAATTCCATGAAGTCAATATGTTAATGTTTGAAAAGCTACAAAAACAAACAAACAATAACAAAAAAAAAAAGATGGTGAAGATGAAATCAGCTGATCAAGCCTATATCGAGACGAGGACAAATACACATTTAGTCAATATCTGAGATGAAACTTGAAGAGCTAACTACACAGACCAAAAGAGAAAATAAGTTTTTGGTTGGCAAAAGGTAGTTATTATGGGGGTTACTTATGAAAAGATACAAAGTTTGAGCCAACTATTAGTTTTAAGATGAACTTTTCTAATCTTTATTTTTTATTAAACATATATACTTCAAAAAAAAAAAATTAGAGCATATTGGGCCAATCTCTGTGACATACCATTTCCGTGTTGGGATTCCATTTAACAAAATAAAAAATAAAAATAGCTTGAGAAAAACTTAACCAAACAGTATGTCTATACCTTTAAGGTCAATTTTATTCCCAACTATTTAGGTTCTCAAGAACTATGAGAAGAGTACCCAGCCGGTCGCCATGAATATATTTAACTAAAATCATCACATACAATAACTACAAATGATGTTTTAGTTAAGCCATATAAAAATGGCCATGCATTTACACAGTTGTACCTAATGGATATGGATGCTGAAGGTTTTGAGGAAGTATAAATTGCAGAGTCAATGCGATATATTCAAAGGCAACAATTACATAATGGAAATAGCAGAAAGTTTGAGCCTCAACTAGAAGAAAAAGATGCATACCACAAGCCAAACGCCCTCCAGCATTGCCAGTAGAAAGACTGAGTTCATGACCACCTGCATCTCAAATAATTGAAGGCAAGATGAGTGAACTTACAAGCTAGATAGATGGGAAATATGGTTACTAAACTTGCAGCACAGCAAATTAAAAGGACAGCCCCCAAAGACTTTTTTTTGTACAGACAACTGAAAGAAGTGTCATTATAATAAGAATTGTAGAATTTACCCTTTCCAAGATCATCCTCAAGTTCGTGAACCACAAAGGCTCTTCCAACAACTGAGTTAGGACCACTCAAAGGTATCTGCATTTTGATACAGAAGATGTTAAACTTATATTTCTACTACCAAGATGATCAATCATAGCGATGAAAACTGAGCAGAATAAACATGTCTGCAGACAAATCTAGGCGCCTCACAATCTGGTAGATAGAGTATTACCTGAGAGTCCACTATTGTTGCCTCAGCCACGCCTATATCAATATTATAGCATCAGATTAGAAGAGCTAAGTGGAACGAATGTAAGAGAAGATACTAGAAATGTGAGAACAAATACCATCCGCATTGGCAATTATGTTTCCCAGGTCACCCGCATGACGGACTTCATCTTCAGGGGCTCCGTGTGTCGCACCATTCGGATTAAAATGTGGTCCTATTAGTAGCAAAAGAAGATCATTTATGCACAGTATTACGTAGAAATTTCTATATACAGAGAAACATTCAGCTTTGTCTGCGTGAAAATCTATGAATTCCCAACCTGTTGAAATACATCCATTTGTAGTGTCACCAAACTCGTGCTACAATCACAACAGGAAACGAGGGTTTAGATTCATAACTTCGTTGTGCAATATTATTTTCCCGCGTTTATCAGCTAAAAGCAAAATCAAACAATTCAAAACACTCACCAAATGAAACCCGTGCTTGCCTGGAGTGAGCCCGGTGATACGAACATTCACGGTAGTTGGGCCTACAACACCAAACAAAGAAATGAAAGTAGAATCACAGTGTATGCACATTCTTGAACCATATATTTAAAAAAATAATAATAATAAAAACTCGGAGATCCCATTTTAAAAAAGAGGCTGAACTGGAAAAGGAACAAAAAATAAGCAGCAGAAAATGGTATAAGTGAACAAGATTTCACATTACAAGACCACCGATAGAGAAAGAAGCAGAGGTGTTCGACGAAATGACCGAGAGAGGAGTGCGTTTTACCATCGCCATCCTGGGTGAGAGTGACAACGCCCTCGACACTGGAAGCACCTTTGAGGACAGAAACAGCTTTCTTGGTGGCGGCGACGACGGCGAGGGGTCTGGGGGCGGCGGCGGAGAGAGATAAAAATGGGCGGACCTTCGCCTTGAGAGCGACGCCGTGGAAGGAGGAAGGAAATTGGGGCGAGGGCGAAGAGATGGCGGGGAAGAGGAGAGGTTGCTGAGCAGCAGAGGAGGCCGAGACGGCGGCGAGAACAGTGTGTGCGGCCATGACTGCGAGTGCTGCTTGCATAGGATTGGATTGGATTGGGTGATGATGTAGTGTGAGTGAGTGGGCGAAGAGTCAAGCCACACTGTTTTATTTTGATTTTTGGCGTTTCTGGTTTCTTCTTTTGTCGTTGATCGGGCTGGGCTCTGATATTAACATCCGATCCAACCCGATTTCATCACCAATTCTTTTTGAAAAATTAATACCAAGTAATTTTTCAAAATAATTGATCTCTTTCTGGATCGATAAATTAAGGTATTAAAATAACAATAATGACAAACGGACAACTGTTGTCCGGACAACTACCGGTTTTAGGTTTGAAAATCGATTCAACTAATATTATTTAAAACCGTCGATTTTTTTTCTTGAAAACCGGTCCAACCAATTCCTTACACCCAACATTTTATTTTTTGTAAATAATTTTATTAATTATTCATAAATTTTATTTTAATCGATTTTAGCATAACCTCTCGTTCGAGCTTAATTAAGGGATACAATAGTAAAACAAGAAAATAAAAAAAATCAGCGGTTTTAAATAATATTAGTTTGACCGATTTTCAAACTTAAAACCGATTAATTGTCCGAACAACAGTTGTCCGTTTATCATTACCCTTAAAATAAATGGATTGAGCCTTTTTTATACATATGCAATAAGCCTTTTGGGAGAAAATAAATGTAACAAAATTGAAACTTACAAATTGCGGTTGAGAATTGGGACACTTGTTTTAAACATTAGTAAACATGATTTCCTACTATTTGTTAATTGGATTATAAAAAACTAAATGTATTTCATTTATTATTTAATTTGTTGCGAAGTTTGACCTAAAATATTTCATCGCGGCAATTAACAAAGCAACAACGGCGGTGGCGATAGAAATGGGTGGTATAAATATTGTGAAGGTAGATAAACTATGCATAAGAGACTTGTTCTCTTAATCGAGACAATATTATGGGATCGTTTGATTTGCTTGATAAGACATGAGTGATAAAATAATTCAATACAATCACATTATTAATTTGAAATTAAGCCCGTGATAGAAAACGTGACCATGCTCTTACCCACCCAATTGGCCAATTTGAGTGATAATTTAACATTTCAAATTTGGTTAGATTATTAATCACTTGAATAATCCCATCAATCACATCAATCATATTCTTCAAACCAAACGACACTATAGAGAATTATCATATTTTGATATATTTTACTGGTAAATATATTTTACATATAACGATACTCTCTCCATACACGAAAAATATGCATATGAAAGAGTGACAAGAAAATGTAAAATATAATTTTGTATAGCAACAACGGCGGTGGCAATAGAAATGGGTGGTATAAATATTGTGAAGGTGGATAAACTATGCATGAGAGACTTGTTCTCTTAATCGAGACAATATGAATTTCATAGAGTGTGAAATAAATGCATTCAATACCTCTAGATTTCGACAGATTTTAAAATCTGTCAAAATACTTGAATTGAATACCGCTAGATTTGAGAATCCTTAAAAATCTTTCAAACTCCACCATCCAATACACCCCCCTAAGAAACATTAATTAACTCTAAATTTTAATGGAAGAAATTTATTTAGTCAATTGTATTGTTGTCTTTTGAGTTCCTTTTTGCAATTCATGATAATTTGATTGGGTAATATATTGTCGAAGTTATTGAAAGGAACTCAACATATATTGAAAAATGAGCACATTATTAATAATGAGTTGAAAAGTAAATAAAATTGATGAAAGGAAAAGAGAGAACACTCTTAATAATTGAAAACGTTTGTTTCAACTTTTTTAATCCTAAGTTGCACGCAATTAAATGTGATCTTTGTAGATTAAGCAAGTTAACTTAAGTATCGTCTCACAGGGAAAACTTAGCAGGGAAATTATCTATATCACAAACTGAAAAAGAAAATAAAGCAATAAAATTGAGGGTTTGATTGTTTATTACTAGGCGGAGAAATAACTAAGCATAAATTAATCTAGACAAGAATTGAGATAAAATCTAAAACGAATTAAACCTAGACGCAAAATGAAAAGAGAAATTAACCATGAATTAAACCTAGGCAAGAATTGAAATTTAATCTAATCTCTGAAATAATAATCTCTAATCCTAGCATAAACGCAAAGGGATTAATCTAAAAGAAATTAAAGCAGAAGAAAATAAAGACATGAATTAAAGAACTCACAAGTTTCAATGCAAATTGCATCATAAACATTAAGATAGAACCTGAAAATAAATCCGTGGTGATGTTGTTCTTGAATCCGGAATAAGAATTACAATAATTAAAATAGCAGAAGCAAAGCTCAAAAACGAAAACAAAGAACAGCCGTCACTTCTATCTTGCTAAGCCTTCTAATATAGCAGAAAGCAAAAACTAATAATAAAAACCAAAAGAATCCGCCGTCCTTCCCGTCAAGAAAATGAAAACCTAAGCCCAAAAAGAAAAGTCAACCTCCAATCAAATTTAAAAAGGTAACCAGCCTTTTTCCTAATTATCTCACGCAGGCGGCGGCTTTAAGTGACCCTGGGCAGGGAGCTCTGGTCTGACCAGGGAGCTCTGCCCTTAAGTCCTGCACCAATAATTAATAGACAGGGCAGAGAGCTTTAGTATGACCAGGGAGCTCTGCCTCCACTTGTTGGACGCGCAATGAACAAACGAGCAGGGAGCTCTGGTTATGCAGAGAACTCTGCCTTCTACTTCAGCTCTACTCTCTTTATACCGCTTCGTTCCAAAAATCGGATTGAGCTTACGTTGTTCTTTAAAACTTGCTATTCCGGTTCAAAACCTACACTTTCACTCAAAATACTCAAATGAAGCATTAGTGCCATTTTTAACTTAGAACAATAAAACCCAAACGAATTATCATAAAAAACACACCTAAATATATATGCAAAATAAGACCAAAAATAGGATAAATAACGTCTTATAAAAATAAACAAATAAAAGGGACCAAAATATTTTATATTTGAAACCGGAGATAATATTTATCAAGAAAAACTTCAATATGAAAAACGAAGCACTATTTTTGGAAGGTAATTCAGTCTTGGGCCTGCCAAGGCTGTTTGTACTAGTACTAAAGAGGCAGCCCGAAATTCAGTCAATTGGGCTCTACTTTTAACGGTCAACGACCAAGCGTCTTCGTCGGGCCCCCGGATGTGTGCCCATTTTTAAGAAACCCGAACCGTTCGGTTATAGAGTGTTGGTCCGTTCGGAGCTAAAACCGCAAACACAAAGAGATTAGCAGAGTGCAGTCGGCGCCGGCCTCCAATTTTAATGGAAACCCACTCCCACTCAATTCGGGTTCTAGTTCGCCCGCCGCCGGCTCCCGCCCCCACTCACCCGCTCCCTCCACAGCCCCCACCTCCGCCGCCGCCCGACTCCTCTCCGCCGCCTAAAAACGGCGTCGTCGTGGTCGGATTCATAGGGAGGCGCCACCACGACGTCGCTCATCTCATCAACAAAATCACCGACTCCTATGCTTTTGGCTCCGGCAGCATGGATACTCCGTTTCGCTTCGAACCTGAGAAGATCGACCCGGATATGAGTAAATGGTTCGAGAGCAGGAATTTGAGCTTCTATCACGACGAAGATAAGGGGATTGTGTACTTGCAGTTTTCTATGGTTAACTGCATAGTAGCTGAGGCGGTATTGTCGGAGGGGCTCGGTTTTGAGTCGGTTCTGGAGGACAGGGAGCTTGGAGATCTTCAGGGGTTGATTTTTATGTTCACTGTAAGTTCTATTGTTTTTTTTTTTTTTTTTTCTAACTTAATTTTGTTTTTTTCTTGGTATTGAATTTAGGTGAAGTTTGAGTTTCATCTCACTATTAGTAGGACTTCATTGTTAGAAGTATATTGGTGCAATGTTATGTTCATTTTAAGTTTGATTTTACCAGAATCGAATTCGAAGAGAATAACAACTTTTTAAATTGAGACTGTTAAGCTGAAGAAAGAATGTGTGGTTTTAGAATATCTTGCAAGTGGCTATATGTTTGAGTGCTAGAGAGATAACTTATTATGGGTAGGGTTTATAGTATTTGTTTAAAAGTTCTATCATAAGCTGTAAGATGATTATATATCTTATCTTGTGAATTTTGAAGAATGATAGTATTCAATGACTTTGCACAAGAAATTTCTGAAAAATAATTGAATCATGCTCCCTTTATATCATGCATGACCTGGATGTTTAGAGTGTAGTCAAATCAAACTTATTGGCGAAGAAGTTTTTCTCAGCTGTTAAATGTTGACGAGCTATCATAGACTGCAGGATGGCAAGTTGGTGCAAATGTTGTAGAAGTATGTTTAATAGTTAAACGCGTATTAGGAAACTTCTTTGACCAGGATGTTTGCCACCGTGTTCTATGTATACCTTTCTTTCTCTTTTCTTGCAGCTTGGGGTTTATTTGTAAAATAGTTGCATGAAGCTGAATTTCGGCATTATTCACATTTGTCATAGAATAATATTTTCCCTTTTTCTTTCACTATTAATTGAACTCTGTATATAGTAAGCCATTTGATCTTACTTTAGCCCTGCAGGTCTGTCACCTTGTAATACTTATTCAGGAGGGGTCACGATTTGATACTCAATTGCTAAAAAAGTTCCGGGCTTTGCAAGCTGCTAAACATACAATAGTTCCATTTATTAGATCACAGAATATGTCATCCTTAACATCTAGACCACGTTCTTCAGCTCAGTCACGAGTTCCTGCTTCCGGAGCATCATTTAATAATGCTTCTCTTGGTAAAGTTCAAGGATTTCAGAGTCACAATGCTTCAGCCAATGCAGCAATGTCAGGTTTAGGCTCTTATACCTCTTTGCTACCTGGTCACTGTACCCCAGTTGTACTCTTTGTCTTTGTTGAAGATTTCTCTGAGATTTATCTCAGTGGAAATATGGAACAGTCTTCAGAGACCGCCTTGCTAAATATGTCATCAAGTTCAAACACTTCTGCGAGACCAGGAATGCCTACTAAAGGATCTAGTTCTGTTGTTGTGCTTGCGCGGCCTGTGAACAAATCTGAAGTTGGATTGAGGAAAAAATTACAATCATCCCTTGAGGCACAAATTCGGTTTTCAATAAAAAAATGTCGAACGCTTTCAGTTTTTGATAGCAGCCATGCTGGGGCAAGGACTGGTGCTGTTGCTAGTTCAGCCCCTCTTTTTTCACTTGATGCATCAAAGGCTGTTTCACTTGTGGATGCTTGTTCAAGTCAGAGTGGTGAATCTCTCGAGTTTGCAATTGGCCTTGTAGAACAAGTATTAGATGGGAAAGCAACACCAGATTCTCTTTTGCTTGAAAGTCACCATCAAAATACAAACAAGGATGATATCCTCTCTGTGAAGGAGTTCATCCACAGGCAATCTGAACTTCTAAGAGGAAGAGGTGGTTTGGTGGGTAGTGTCAGTAGCGGTTCTGCAGGTGTTGGCATGGTTGCTGCTGCAGCCGCAGCCGCAGCTGCCTCTACCTCTTCCTCTGCTGCTTCTGTGAAGTCAATAGCTCCCCCTGAACTCCCGACTTTAGAGATCTGGTCGACTTCCTCTCAATTAATTCTTCACAGGATTCTTTCTGCAAAACCTGCTTGCTCATATGAAGCCAAAATCAACCGGATGCATGAGCAGAATGCAGTTATTCCACAAACAGAGACTGTACCAACTTCTTCTGATCCATATGAATCTGCACTCTCACATCTGCAGAATGGTATTGGAATGAACACTAGATTTTCAACCTTGTGGTGTGAAAAAGCCTTTCCAGTTGCAAAGGAGGTGTATTTGGAAGGTCTGTCGCCTTGTTATCCAAGTTTTCAGCATGAGGACCATTTAAAGAGAGCCTTGCATGCATTTACGTCTATGGTGAAGGGACCTGCTGTGCAACTGTACATAACAAAATTGAAGGATGAATGCATGTCTATCTGGAGTTCTGGAAGGCAATTGTGTGATGCAGTTAGTCTGACAGGGAAACCTTGCATGCATCAAAAGCATGACATAAAATCTGTTTCCACAGATGAGATCAAACACCATTCAAGTGGATTTGTTTACCTCCATGCTTGTGCCTGTGGCCGTTCTAGGCGACTCCGACCTGATCCTTTTGATTTTGATTTAGCAAATGTTGCAGGCAATACTTTTGTTGATTGTGATAAGCTTCTTCCAAGTGTCAAGTTACCAGAAGGAGTTGTTAAGGGACCCATTCGACCTTCATCATGGAATTTGATACGTGTTGGTGGTGCAAGGTACTATGATCCTTTAAAAGGTTTAATCCAAAGTGGCTTCTCTGCAGCTGAGAAATTTCTTCCTAGGTGGACTATATTTCTTGAGAAACCACCACTAAATGACTTGCAGCAGGGTTCCTCAGACGCCAATCTCAAATTAGAAACTACTTTAGATGCAGACGATCACACATCTGATGCTGCTCGGTTGGGAGCTGGCAGGATACAGAATGGACTTGGGACTCCAAATAGGCTCTCTTCAGATATCACTGGAAATGGTAGTAACAAAATTAGTATTGGTAGAGGACTATCCAACTTTACCATGAGAAAACCATTTTCTGAAGTTGTTGCTGGACCTGCTGCTGCCAACTCTGGGTTTCCTCCACTTTTTTCTAGAAAACAATCTATACAAGATGCTGAGAAAGCTGTTAAGCTACATAATGGACGGCATAGGGGTCTGGACAAACTTGGAGACACTGTCTACAATCAAGAATCTCAAACGATTAAAGATACTGCTTCAGTTGATAACTCACAGCATAATGGCACTGCTGGCAATGCTACTAAGTATGGCGATTCATTTCCTCAAATTGGCAGAAATATAGCTGCTTTAAATGTAAATGGTGGTGAACAGATTAAGGCCGCCAATCATATGAAGGCTGTCACAATATATGTAGGGTTTGAACACGAGTGTCCCCATGGCCACAGGTTTATATTAACTCTAGATCATCTTAGTGACCTCGGTTCATCATACACAGCGCGAGAGGAGAATGTTCTCCCTCTGCCAGTGGAAAACTCAGATAAAACACAAGATCCTTCTAAATTGGGTAAACATGGCAACCACGGTAGAACCAGACGGCAGTCACATGGGATAGTTATGAGTGGTGGTATTAGTAAGGCCAAGAACCTAGAGAAGTCAAAAGAGAGATTGGCCAATGGAAACATGGCTTCTAATAAATCTATGCAGTCAATCAGGCATGGCAAAAGTCAGAATGAGAGAACCGAAGCAGTGAATCTTATGGAGGATCTTGATTCTCACCCTGAACCTACTAGTATTGACGATCATGGTGGTGCATTCTCCCTCTTAAATAGAAACCTACCAATATATATGAACTGTCCACATTGTAGGGCTTCCCGAATGAAAAACGATACGTCCAATGTCAAGTATGCAAGTACTATCTCGCAGCTGCAGAGGATCTTTGTGGTACATGTTTGTTCCTCCACTGCATTAAATCTGGTCATCTATTACAACTCATAACATATCATGTCTGCAATTCCTATTACTTGGTCATTTGACTACCTGGATTTTTTTAACATCCTATACCAGCAGTTGTTTTTAACTTGCAATTCATTAGCGTTTTTATATTGTTTAATATCCTTTTTTTTTTGTCTTTTTACTGCATTAATCAAGACATTTGGATGCCAAAATCATAATATATTATTAGACCAATACATATGGTTTTCGAGCCCAAGTGCATTGGAAGAAAACCGTTTTATGGAATTTTGCTCCCTAAAACTGATTCAGATCACTTCTTTGAGCAAAGTATAATTAGTCAAGGGCATTTGATGATGATATGATAATTTGTGTTGCTTATGCTTCTATTTTTTTTCTTTCCGTTCTCCAGTAGGTATCGTAATTACTTCAGAAATTAAGTATATATCTGTCTACCTTGGTCCTTGAGGCTTTTCCATTTTTCCTGAAAAATATGTTCTCTCTGAAGGTCAGGCAGATGTTGTATAATGACATCTATGTAAAATTTCTGTGTTTTTGGACTGTCAAACATAATTTGTGTTTGAATTCACCCTTTAAAACAGAAAATTTAGTTCATGTGGCCTATTATCATTTCAAATTTTGGTGCTAAATATTTATATCAATCAATAGTTCATATATCCACATCAGTTTTTGAATATATGTTGTTTCAAAGTTAGTGCATTGGTGCTTGTTATAACTAGTTCTAATTATGAATTCTCCTATTCGGAAAAAGACCGTGAAAAAAATTTGTACTGAACTTGCTTTCGGATGTGCAGGTAACGCCTTCGTTTCCGATTGTTTTAGCTGCAAACCCTGTTATTCGATTTGAGGTATGCAAACTAGTGATGTATGTTAATCTACTTGACTTACCTGATGGTAATAAATTTCTCAGTCTTTGGTTAGTGATTATAGATTTCATTTTTTTCCCCCTTAAAGCTTAGTTCTGCTACCTGGCCTTTTAATTTTCAGGTGCAGTTCTGTTGCAGTTTCTTACAACCCCTTTATTCCAGTGGAGTAGATTACTTGCCTATTTCTTTCCCCAACTTAGTGTGGACAAACATATTTTTCTTGTCATAATTGTGATAAGAGCCTGTAGATTCTTTATATTAAAGATAGTTAGTAATGTTAACCTACAGACCCGATGTGGGATTATATCTATGAGCGCCTTGTGTAATTTAGACTTTGATTGATTATTAACGTGGTATCAAATGCACCAGGTGCTCGTGCAGATGCTCACAATAGGTGTGCAGGATAACATTACTCTAAAGCTAGTTTAGACATTGCGTAGTTTATTTACGGTACTCTTAATATTAGGACGTGTCTCAGTATGACTATAAGTTTCTACTTTGTAGATCATCTAGTAAACTTCAAGATATCACCTGCCTTTACCCATGTGTTATTCCAGTTTTATGCTCATTTTGAAGTCTCATGTGCATTCCCTTCAGCAAGTTGTATAATGTTGTCTTTTTGGTCAGTGCTATGGAATGATGTTCTTGACCTTGACAAGTATTTCCTGATTGCAGTTATCTTGTCTACCTCCCTCTATCCCTGATCGTGAACAAAAGCTACAATTCAGCTTGGGCTGCCCGGTGATTCTGCCACCAGATAGTTTTCTCTCCCTAAGGCTTCCTTTTGTTTATGGTGTAGAACTAGAGGATGGGAGTCTGCATTCTCTTAAACCTTTTGAAAACCAACCGCATCTCACTGCCTATATTACGAGGGGAACAACTTTGCAGGTCGTGTCAAATCAGAGCGCTCTTAATCCAGAATCAGCCACGTCGTTGATGTCAAAGAACATTCCTGTTTCATAGATGATTGACTCATTCTCGGTTTATGGGTGCTTTGCAAGTGAAGACTTCCCCTACCAAATGAGGTAAATTATTGTACCGTGTTATAAGAAGTCTTGCATTTAGTGGTGCAAGAGTCTCTTGGTCAGAGATGTTGCTATTATGCTTTAAAAATTTCAACCTTTTCATTCTTGTGCCAGGTATTTAAAGATTTAAAATCTTAACAAGGCCATGCCATCTCTCTTTCATTGAAGTGTCAGTTGAATAGATATAGGTTTGTATCTACAAGTGACATAATGAGAATGGAAAGACGAAGAAAGATTATAGTTGAACTGTTATGCATAAGATATGTGTGTTCTTCTGAAAGGAAAATATAGAAACAAAAGAGCTAGCAAATAAGTATCATCCACTTAGAGCTCAGGAGTTTGGTTTCTCACTGTACTTATCCTATTATTGCAACTGCTATTTGACAGAACAAGAGGATTGGGTGAAGTTTCCTTCTCCATGAACCAAGCCGTATATGTAAGCTGCATATTTTTTCGGGGGGGGGGGGGGGGGGGGGGGGGGGGGGGTGTGGAGTGGGGAGGCGGGGTTTATAAAATTATAAGTTGTCAGCACATTTATTGGCATGCTTACCTATTGCTTTCCTAGCTACTATTTTCAGGATTCTCTGTAAAGCTTCGCATTTGATACAGCTGTGAGATTGCTGTTCTTAAGCTATGGAGGGTCCTCAATGTTGGTATGCTTCTTTTATGTTTAAATATCTAAATGGATTTTTCTCTCCATTTTCTTTCGATTCATTTCCATTGCATCTGTATCTGAGTGTGTATGTTCTTTCCATTAAGGTTCAACTTGGTCGGTATAAATTGTAAATTTAGGGAAAAACTGATTCACTTAAACGCGGAAAATAGGAAGTATCATTATGTGGTGAAACTTATCAAGTATTCGAAGCAATGGAGAAATTGATTGGTGCAGCGATTTTTTTCATCTATTGTTTGGAAAATGTTACTCCTTCCTGTTGGCAGATGGAATTTGGGATATTTGGGAAGCTCTAAAATCTTATTGCTTGTTACATGAACGGTATATGGGAGTATAATAGTAAAATAATACCCAATTTCCTTAATGAAAGACAAAAACTGTGATACTGGGTGATTGCTTATGATGATTGTATGTCGTCTATTGGATCCCAAATACCTGTTTTGAGGTACTTTTGTCTATGTTAGATAAGTATTGCTGCATTTTATTTGGAATATATCTTATGTGGATGTCACATGGTTTGCAGATGAGTGAATTCCTCTCCGCCGGACTGGGCATTTCTGGTCAATCTCAGATGGCACATGCAGTGGCCACCGCGGTGGGGAATACATTTACCGTCGGACGCTGTGCTGGTGCTGGAATACAGGGCCTTGCAAGTCGGAGACATGTCTAGAGGAATCATGAAGAGAAGACTGTCGAGTGTTGGGGCTCCTCCGAAACTACGTCGTATCAATTCCACGAATGGGAATTATGAAAGCTGTGGAGCTCTATATTTGCTTATATCAGTGAAGCATTTATATTATTGTATGTTTTTTTTATCAGATTTCATTAATCTGGTTCAACATCAATCAATTTCATCTTTAGCTTGCGATAAAACTACAGATTAACATCTTTCCGTAAAAAAAAAAAATTTTAGAGATGAACACTCTATTTCCGTCTTTTGTTTAGTCAGTCGATTTATAATGTCAAGTGTAATAATTGGTATATCGATAAAGTGAAATATGGCTTACGATTTTTTAAAATATTTTAGATACTTAAAATTTGATCTAAACCTAAATTAACGCATAGGGGCCCAATTCAAACTCCTGTCAAATCAAAATACACAAACTGGATTTCAACTCTACTGTGTCTAATAAACTGGACAAAATTGCTTTTAAAATAAGTTGTCTTATTCGATTGATGATAACCCTTGCAAGTTCTTCAAAAAGCAACTTATGTTCTCTGTACTTGTGTTCTAGTTTTGGAGTAGCTATAATTAATATTTTATAAATGAAGTGGCTCCATGAAGTTGCGTTACAAGTACTGCACGAATCAATGAAAACAATCTGATAAATGCGTAAATTTAATTCACTCAAATCTGATCAATCAATAAGTGAACGTGCAGATTACAGAAGAGGAAACCAACGTGCAATTGCGTGCGGGGAACTGATCGGCACGTTAAAAAATAGCCACCTGTAAGTATTAATTAGTCTTTGATCATAAGATTTACGATTTGGTGGCGATTTCATAACTAAAAGTCTAAAACATTATGAGTTTGAATAATTTATGTAAGCAACATTAATGGTTGAGATAGCATATGAATTTTATTTAAATAGTATTGACGTTTAAGGAAAGAAAGGGTAGTACAGATATTTTCTTTTCAATTCTGGGATGTGAAAAATTCCTTAATTATAAATATTTACTTAGAGAATGATATTTTTTTTAAGAATTAGAGAATGATATTAAAATTACTATTTCACGTATATTACCAGAAGCGCATTATATGCTTTTCTTTATAGATTCACAAGCAATGCATTATAAATTGATATACTTTTGTAGGCAATTTAAAATTTATATATTTCTATTCATATGTTTATTTGGTATTGGAATGTTGCAAAATTAAAAACTAATTGCTTATTTAATATATAAGTATTGTTTAAATAGATTATAATTATTGCGTATATTCTATATAAATCCCTTAAATAGGTTATAATTACAGCTTCTTTACTATATAAATATTGCATATTATCTCCAAAATATTTTTAGATGAAAATTATTGCTTAATTACACATATAAGCAATGCTTAATTTAAATAAACACATTACTTATTTATACATATGGCGTTTATAGCTTAAATAGATTATAATTGTTGCTTAAATAGGTTATACTTACAGCTTATTTACTATATAAACATTTCTTATTATATACATAATTATTTGAGATGAAAATAATTGCTTAATTACAAATATAAACAATGCCTAGTTTAAATTAACACATTGCTTATTTGATTGATGGTGTTTATTTTAGTCATGATTACTTTGTTAACGCATCTTATAATTTAAGCATTAACATTGTTATAGATATACTGCAAAAATAAACAATTAAAACATTTACAAAACAAGAATTTTGTTTGGATGATTTTTTTATTAAGGCCATGGGCAGCGGCGCGCGTGCGAGCGCTTGCTGTCCCAGCAAGCTCACATACCACGCTCACAAGCTATGTGTGTGTGTATATATATATATATATATATATATATATATCTTCCCTCCACACAAATCACACGCTCTCTATGCTCTAATCTCTCAACTAATCTCTCTCTCACTGGCGGTCACCTTGCCAAAAAAAAAAAAAAAATGGGTCACAACGCCAATTTAACACCTCTTGGCCATTTGCAGAAGAAATCGATCCAAATAGCCCGAACCCTCGTCCATCTCCTCGTCAAAATGTATATTCTCCGATTCCCGACGAGATTTATTCTCCTCTCCTCAAGTCTTCGTGCCTCAATTTTCCACACAAGGAGCCTACATTTCTCACTTTTCGGTCAGGACCTTTGCACCGTTTCAAGGCTTCGGAGCCTCCAATGCCGCGACCTCCAGTCATCCTTCATAAGGCTCTGGCTCCGGCTATTCTACACAGCCCGCGCCGTCTCCCGATGATTTCAACTTAGCGGTTAATTTGGACGAGGACGAAGACGAGGTTCAAGTCACGTCGCCGACAAAGAGGAAGAAGAAAAAGGCAGCGACCTCCGATAGTGGTCGCCGTGGTGGCGGTCGTGGCAGCCGTGGTGGGCATCGTGGAGGCAGTAGGGTGGCGGCAAGCGCAGTGAAGTTGGTGGAGGACAGGCCGCAAGGCTACACAGAGGCCGAGACGGAAATCTTCGCTTGGTGTTGGGTCGACATTAGCCAAGACCCTGTCATCAGTAAAGGCAAAAAAAAAGATGCGTATTGGCGTCGCATTTTGCTCCGATATCGCGAGCTCCGACCCCAAGGAACGGCGAAAAGAAACATGCAAAAGCTCCGAAACCATTGGGATCGAGTGAAGCACCCATTGTCGGATTTCCAACACCTGTACAAGGAGTGCGAAATCCACAGCCGAAGTGGCGAGGATATTTTGGCTCGAGCTCTCGTCGAGTGGCAAAGTTCGAGAGGCGGGCCCTTCAAGCACTCGGAGATGTGGCAGGTAGTAAGAGGGATGCCAAATTTTGCTGCGGTCCACTCCGTCAAATACCAAATCAAAGCGACGTCAAAAAGAACAAAGACGGGCGAAGATGGGAGCTACTCCACTTCGGCGCACGATTCGGTAGCAGGGAGCAATACGAGCGGGAGCACAGTGCAGTTAACCACTCCATTTTCGGGCAGCGAATTTGCCTCGGAGCACTCTAGTCGGCTCAAGTACTGCTTCGGCGGTGGTGGCGACAGAATTTGTCAATGCCGCCGAGGCGATGAGGGCAGCGATGTCGAAATTTTTGAGGACGCAAGACTACCAAATCGTCATGAGAAATACCGCCAACTTGGGACCCGAAGAGAGGAGATTCCAAAAGGCCTATGTCGAGACTCTAAAAAAAAACATGGTTGGGATAACTTGTAGGTTTTTTTTTTATTTGAATGTAATGTTTTTAATTTAATTAAATAAAATTTTAATTTTCTGAAATTATTGTTTTTATAATAAAATATAAATAAAAAATTATATTAAAAAAAAAGGAGCGAGCTCCACATATTGGAAGCTCGCTATTGCAACAGAAATACGGAGCGTACTGGGGGCCCACAATAATGGGCAACGAGCTCCAATATAGAGCTCGTCATTGCTCACAGCCTAATAATTTGCTGATTTCCCCCTTAATAACTGACGGGAGATCTGGTTTTTTTAACTGTTATTTTATCATTTTTACCCTCATGCAATACAAAGCCTTAAAAAGATACTTTTCCATAATTTATATCTTAGCCACACAATTGAATTAAATCAATGGTTATAGATTAACTACTATTTAACTCATAGGAATTGGTTTTTATGTGAATCACTCCATATATATATTGATGGTCCCGATAGCAAGTAACTGGTGTATGTATGCGGGAGGGGGGAAGGAATACACCAGTAGCAATTTTCATTTTGCTTAACATCTTTTCACTAAGATATACTGCTACTTACTCACAACTAGAAGAGACAGTTGGAGTAGCTCTTCAATTGAGTTGCTCAGTTGGAGCCAATCACACAGTTGGTAGCTCAATTGGCTCTTATGCCTGAAGTTCAGCTGAATTCACCAACTGAGGTTTTAAACAGTTTTGCAATGGGGAAGATGGTGAATGATAAGCTCGTTACAAAAACTGAAATCTTAGTGATAGGGGAAGATTAAGTTCCCAAGTTAGTGCATATGCTGGGTCACTTGGTTAGATACTGAATTTAAAATAAGGAATGTAAAATACATAAAGTAAGCACACAATATTTTAACGTGGTTCGAAGATCGACCTCCTACGTTCACGACTTCCTTTTTGGGAAAGTAATCCATTAGGTAAGCTTACACGTGCTCACCAAACGCCCTACTTGG
The DNA here is from genome assembly GCA_029490685.1 of Schizonepeta tenuifolia. Lineage (NCBI taxonomy): Eukaryota > Viridiplantae > Streptophyta > Magnoliopsida > Lamiales > Lamiaceae > Schizonepeta > Schizonepeta tenuifolia. Next base: position 40,524,348 of record CM055957.1, on the reverse strand, counting down.
ATTCCGGGTTCCAAGCAAACCTAAACAGTTCGATTCCGGGTTCGAACAAGACCCCGCAACACTTTTCCGGGCAAGTACTCAGCCAGTCTTAGATTCCGGGTTCTATGGGACCTGCTCTTGGATTCCTGGCTCCAAGGGACCACTACTTGACTTATGGGTTCTAAGCGATCTGGTATTAGATTACTAGTTCCAAGGGACCAAGTACTTTGATTACGGGTTCAAAGTCAAACCTGAGGTTTGGATTTAGGGGAAGAAATCCAACAAAAAAGCCTACTACACCTTAGGGGAGTGGAGGCTTCAACCTAAGACAACAAACTCGATCTCTTGTGAAAGAGTTTGCTGGATACAAACCAAGCAAGAACCTGCACTCAAAACTCTATAAAGAAAGGGTTCTTGATACGAGGAGGTTTTCTTGCTTGAGGAGAGAGGTAGTCTGCTGTTGCTGCGACTACTCTTCTTTTCTCTCAACTCTTCTAATGTGAAATTTTGTGTCACCGTACTTAGATGTGGAGACCTCTATTTATAGAGAAAATGGTCAAACTAGCTGTTGGAAAGAGCTATTGAGCCTCTGCCAAAAGTATGGCAGTCCACATGCTTTACTAGTAACTTTCCAGAGATGGTACCCGCGACCATGCTTTTTGCACGCCGCTGTTGTCGGTCCATTTATGGTAAGTTTTCCAGCTGACTTGTGCTTCCGAGTAGGTTCAATTCTGAACTGCAACTCCTCAGTTTTCAGCGTCTTCAAGATCTTCTCTTCTCTGCATCGTGAGGACTGACAACTTCTCCTCACGTGAACTGAACGTCTTCAGTTACGTGGATCAATTGGGGAGACAACCGAGTTGCTGTTCAACTGAGTCTGTGCTTCAGTTGAGGTTGATGTCTCAACTGACTTCCAGTCCCAACTGATTCTGAATCCTCAGTTGAGTTCTGTGTCTCAACTGAGTTTGAGCTTCAACTGAGTTCTTCCACGAACTTCCATCTTCAGTTAGGTTGACTTCTTTTGTTTGAACTCTATAAAGATAAAGTCTTATGCTCAAACAGTGAGCTCTAGCAAGGAACAGACTAAAGGCAATCACCTACTCGGTTGGATTCAGTTGGGATTTTGGTATCTTTCAAAACCTTTGCTCATTTTCCCAACATATAGGATAGAGATCTGGTGAGAATGGATTTTATATGAGAACGTGAGAATGATACTATATTTTAATGCATTTTTATTATATTGGTAATGCATATATTGCAGAAATGTAATGCATACACATTCTAATGCATAAACTGCAGAAACATAATGCATAAACATGTTAATGCATAAATTACTATAACATAACGCACGCTAAATTTGAGCCATTGATCAATGAAAATCAATGGTCCAGATTTATTCTCATTTCTCACGTAAGATAACATTATCACATTATATATATATATATATATATATATATATATATATATATATATGTATATATAGGGAGTGGTTTTAGTGAAAAGACTCCTTATCCTAAGAAATAGGAATTAATCTCCACCATTCATTACATCTACATTGAGAGTCAAGATCTCACCTGGTCAACAAGGGTCAAAGCGGGTCAACCCATTGACTTTTTTCTTTTTTTTTTCTTTTTTTACTGTCAGGTCATATGCACCACAACATTATTTATATGCACCACACTGTATAATGAGATGAACCACTAAGTGTATTGAGATGCACAAGTTTTTAATTTTTGTGTTTTTCGGTTCTTGTTCTGTTATTATTTTTTTTTACGGTCAGGTCATATGCAGCACAACATGTATTCATATGCACCACACTCTATAATGAGATGCACTTCAATGCACACGATTTTTTTTTTACAATTTTTTTTCAGCTCTGTCTTTGCTCTGATTACTAATATAAAAATAATTATCGGGCAACAATTTGAATTTTTTGGCTCACTTTAAAGCCTTCAGCTTCCATCGCTCGAATATTAACCAAAGAATAAACGACAAATAATAAAAAGAAGAGACAAACAAAAAAAGGGGGAAAATAAATTTGAAAAGTAAAAAAAAAAAAATTTAAAATTTGGTGCATCTCAATGAACTTAGTGGTGCATCTCATTATATAGTGTGGTGCATATGAATACATATTGTGGTGCATATGACCTGACCGTAAAAAGAAAAAAAAGGTTAACAAATTGACCGAGTTTGACCTGGTTCAATCTGACCATCCATCACTTATAAATCTTTGATGGAAATTTATTATCATTTTTTAGGATAAGATCGATTCTCATATGATTTCTCTATTATATATAGATGATTGATACTAATTTTTACTAACTACCAGCGACATTACCAAGCAAGATCAACTAAACAATAAAACTGCATTTGGGTTGAGCAATATTGTTAGAGCATCCACTACGATCGTCTAGTAAGACCTAGGTTGAAGCTCTGGAAATCGTGATTTTAATGATTGGTGGTGTTGAGTAAGACCTAGGTTGAAGTACCGGGAAACGTGATTTTAATGATTGAATAGATTTTATTTTGTTGTTTATTTTTTTTATTTGTAATAAATATTATAAAAAATAACTTAATTAAATTCTAAAATTAATAAATGACAATTTTATTGAATTTAAAAAAACTAAAACATACACTATTTAATAAAAAAAATACAATAATTAAAAACTGCAGAATTACAATAATTAAGAAAAAAAAAATTATGACAACTACTCCTCCCACTTAAATTCTTTTGCAAGTTTGCGGCGGACGTTTTCGTGCGCCGCCTTTTACTCGAGAGTAAATTTCGACGTGTCTGTAATATAGACACTGTACGCCCACTGCTCCCTCGCTGAAGCGGCGTCCGATGCGAAATTCTCGTTGAGTGAAGCCAACTCTCTTGCCGCAGCCTCCTTTACCGCCGTTTTGCCCTTCCTTCCCTTCTTCACAGCGTGTTTGCATCGCTCGCGGATGTGGTGGATGCGGTGCCGTTAGCAGACGAAGTATACTTGCCGGCTTCATTTATATTCGTCCGCTTTGAAGCTGTCGGCTTCTTTGGGTTGGTGAAACTCGGGATATGTCTCAAGAGCTCCCACGCAGTCCTATACGGGAACTCTTTGTTGAACTTGGCGGCGTACAGATCTTGGACCCTTGTGTATAGATCGAGGTCGTTCTGCCCGCTTCCGAACTGGTTCTCTTCTTGGATGTACAGGCCGGCGAAGTTCTGGATCTGTTTTTTGGCGCGGCCCCATGCGCTCTTCATCGCATCTTTTTCTCTTGGGTAGGCGGGAGCTATGAACAAGTTGAATTTGTTCATTATTTTCTCCTAGAACGCGTTTGAGGTTTGGTAGTTGCTGGTGACCGCGTCCATCCTGAACTTTTTAAGTCTTTAAGTGCGTATTAAATAAGTTTATATGCCTATATGATGTGTTTTGAGTGCTAAAAATTTCCAAGAAAATAAATTTTCTTATGAAATGACGAAAATGCCCTTACATGCTCTGATGCGAATTTTTCTCGTTTCGATTATTCGAAACGAGTATGTGATGAATTGTTTGAGCATTAATATATGAGTTTGAGTTTTAGTGTGAATTTCGGAAAATTCTGAGAATTTTTACTTTTTGATGAATAGTAACGTTAACCGAGACTCCGAATTTAGTCTAACTAGTTTCATTTGAATCTAGAATTTATTCTAAGACCTTTGAGATAGGTTGGAGAATTTTTCGAGATCGTTTGAACGAAGTTTTAAAAAAATAATTGCTTAACGGCATAATTAGCCGAGCAATTTTTAAGATTTTCTTCAATAGATGGAATCTTGATCTGAAAATTTGATTTTTGGATTCCTTAATTTATTTTGGGAGATATAAGATGAAGTAGAGAGAATTTCAATATCGGGAAAGAGTCGAAGAGGGTTATTAGACGTCTGGGAGATAAAATAAAATAATAGGGATATTTTCTACCGGAAAACTATTTATTCCTGGCATTTTAAGCAGATAAAATCTGCATACTTATCTAATATCATCCCTAATTATTGCACCCTAATCTATCTCACTCTCACTCAAGAGAGTGAGAGCCACTCTCTCTCTCCTTTAGCTAACACATTTTGGCCCTCTCTCTCTCATATCTCTCTCTCGATCTCTATCTATCTCTCACAACCAAATACATCTCCCCAAGTCATCAACTTTCATCTCCATCTCTCTCATCTAGCTCTCTCTCTACTGAAGGAAACTACCCTCCCTCCTCTCTCTATCTCCGTCGAAAGCAAGAGGAGCAGCAACCCCTCTTCTTCTTCATCCCAAAACCATCGAAACATATACATCCATATATACAAAATTCCTCCATGGAAGCATGCATGAAGCTTGAGGATTCCTTGATGTAATTCTTCACTTCCATCTCCAAGATCATCCAAGAAAGTAAGCTATCATCTTCATCACTTTTATTCAAGCTTGGAACAAGCTTAGAAAACCTTTCATATCCATCGATTTTTCTAAGTTTTTAAGAAAGGATTTGATCCTTATTATTCAAGATTTGATTCGTATACCTTGTATATCTTTCATGCAAGGAAAGAAGTAAAAATCCTTCGCCCTCCAAACCCTTCAATCCATCGAGTTCATCAAGCCAAGGAGGAGCTTGATTTATTTTTAAAAGTATGATATTAATCATTTATTTGATAATATGTTTATGTATAAGTATGATGAGAAAGGGAAAACATGCATGTTTACTCTATGTTTGGGCAAGCCTTAGGATCGATGATGATGATATGATGATCAATAAGAGATTTAAAAACTAATCTAAGGTTTAAAAGTATTGAAGAAAATAATATTTCTTAAGAAAAAGCATAAAAATCAGAAAAAAAGGAAAATGATTTCTTGATGAGTATTTGATGATTATTTGATGCTATGATGATGATTTGAGTGATTTATATGCATGAATGTGAAGATAAGAATTTTTATTGATTTTTATGCATATATATCGATTTATTTGAATAAAAATGAAGAAAATATGCTTAAATTCTTATTTTTGGATTTGATGACGTTTATGATGAATATTAGCATGATGAAGTATGAAAATATGATTAAGTTGTGATTTTAAGTCATTATATGACTTTAGAGATTTTTTATGAAAAATTCGAACCATATGCATATATGAAGAAAATAAGTTTTTGATAATATGAATGAAATATGATGATATTGATGATGATGATGATGATGATGATGATGATGATGATGATGATGATGATGATGTTAAGATGATCTTGATGAATTTTTAAGTAAGTCTAGATGCATGAAAAATTGAGAAATGAAGAGAATATAATTTTTATAGATTTTAATGAATTTTAAGAAGAAATATCGATAAAATGATTATAAATATATATTTATGAGCGTTCTTGATGTTTTTGAGTCCAACATGAAGATATGAAGATGTGTTCTTCATGTTCTTGAGGAATTTATGAATATTTGAAGATGATATAAAATAATTAGAAATAATTATTTTATGATATAAAAATCGATATATATATATATATATATATATATATTAAAATGATGAATTTCATTAAATATAGATTAAAAATTAAATGAAATATTGAGCATGTCTTGAATGATTTAAGAAGAGAAATAAAATTCTATGGATTTTTGTAAGGAAAATCGAGATATATATATATATAAGAAATAAAAGAAAATAAGAAAGAAGAAATATTAATAAATGAAGTTATGAGTTAAATAAAACAAAGAAAGACATTCCTTTGTTGAGCATGTGAAGATTTTGAGGATATAAGTGAAGATAATGCATGAGTAAGATGATGATGTTTAAAAGAAAATAGAATATTAATATTAATATTTATTTGAAAAATAGAAAAAAAAATTAGAACAAAAGAGAATGAGTTTTTCTATGAGGAAATATGTTAGAAGTCGAGTATACGAGTGAAAGATATGAGTTACTCGTATTTGAGTTCATTTATGTCAAATGAGAAATTAATTAAGAAGCATTATTAGAGAAATAATAATAATAAATTAGAATATTCAATTTAATGGAATATTTCCATTAAAAACTAAGAAGTAGAATGATATGAGTTATAAGTTGATGTTCATACTCTTAAGTATGCTTATATGTTTAAGGATGTTATGAAGTGTTTAGTAAGTGAGGAAAAGTTATAAAAGATGAAAAACGAGCAAGTATACGTGTTATATGAGAAAAACGAGTTTACTAAGTTATAAACATTTGGATGTTAAGTTCTTGATGATATATGATGTATTAAGTGATTTGATGATGATGTTTGAGTAGAAATAAGCAAGTTTGCCTTTTGAATCACTTAAAAAGGAGTTAAAACGTAGAAGTTATCGAACATTGAAGTTTTGAAATGAAAAGACGAGTTTTTATAAAAACGAAAATAAAGAATTTTTAATAAAGAAAAAAGGTTAAATGATAATTATTTGATGTTGAGTATAAAGTCGAGAGTATATACGAGTATGAGTTCGTATTATGAGAAAAGACGACGTGTTTTAGAATCGAGAAATATTAAATAGAAGTTTGAATATGAAATTCAAATAATTATTATATTTAAGTTATAAAAAGTTTAACGAAATTATTTTCGTTAAACTCCGAAGTTATAAGTTTTTAAAAATTAATAGTCGAGCAGTAATGAGTCATTACGTGACTGTATTGGAAATATAAATTATTTGTGAGTTATAATACTTGATTGAGATTATTTCTGAGAAAATTCCACTTATCTGTGAAGTTAATTGTTTATCGGTTGATGTGAATGCTCGATTATTATATGAATGATTTGTGGTAATAATAAATCGAGAATTAATGTTATAATTTTCTAAGTTCATATAACTCGAGAACTTGAGAAGCATAAGATGAGTTGAATAGTAACTTCTCGTTTTGCATGAATCTTAAAATATTATTTTTAAGAAAGGAGATTTCGAGTTTGAGAATTAATTAGAAACCGAGTAAAGACGATAATCCAAGAACGAGAACCGAGAAAGATATCAATGTAGAGAAGTGTAAATAAGATAAGAAAGATACGAGTCATGTAGAAGTCCTTCAGCCGAGCCCTAAGTCTATTTTATGTTTTTCGAGACGATAACTCGATCTTATTCGATGTTATTATTGAAGGGTCGAGCGGGACTGAAAAGTAAGAGGAGACGAAAAGAGTAAGCTACCTCGATTAATCTTCAATGATCAGGTGGGCTTTCTGAACTGAAACACAACGATGAATGCGCATTTTATTTTTATATGTGCGCTTTTATTTAAAGTTAATTGACTTGCCTGAGTTTTTATGTTTTGGTATGTAATCCTCTACTTTATATTGAGTTGAATGAGTCATGTGGACGCACGAGATTAAGTCATGTTCAAAGCGGGACAATGCATGCATTAGATTAGGTGACCGTGAGCTTTGCTACAGTCTAGTCGGTCGTTAAGTAACTGTGAGCCTTGCTTCGGTTGGGCCAGTTATGTAAAGACTGTGAGCTTTGCTTTGATTGGGTCGGTCACGGTGCTCGAGAAAAAGGCCTACTTCTCGACACCACTTAAAGATGAGATGTGTAGATGGATTCGTACTCGAGAAAAATGGCATGCCGATTTCAGAAAAACAAAGGAAAATGTTTTTAAGCTGCCACAAGTCAAAAATCTTTTTAAATAATTATGTCTAACGCTTGTGGTGCAGCTAATGAGGCAAGTTCAATTATAAAGCCCTAATGGGCATAGTTTTAAAATTATTTTTGGCATGTGTTCACTGAGTACGAAGTACTCAGCCCTGCATGTTATTTCTAAAACATGCAGGTTTGCTCGGATGGTGATGGTGCAGTGTGCCTGGCGACGTTCGTTGTTTGGAGATAAGTTTGGTTTAAGCTTGGGTTATATGTCTTCATACATATAACTTTGGGACTTGATGTTTTGTCCGCTGCCACTCAAATACTTAATCGTGTTTGAGATACTTTCAACTCTGATGTCTATTTGAAGAGTTTCGTGTTCGTCACTTTATTTTGTTATCTCCTTGATTCTTTATTATCAAACATATTTTGTTAAGTTACTGAATCGGATAATTGAAAGCAAGTTACTTAAACGTCATTGCTTTCATTTGGATTTCCTTCTGTACCCGAGTAATATTCCTCTTGAGTCACGTTATTCAGTTGTTCCATCTTCACTGTCCAATGGATTCTAGTCATTCTTATACACTAGAATTCGGGTTGTGACAAAGTGCCTTTCTCTTCCCCTTGGCCGGAAAATTGGCCGTGCTTGAGGTTGTGAGAGCTTTCCCCTTGCGGCGGGGCGAGGGCGATGGTGTTGGCTCGCGTTCCTTCGATTCCTCTTGTTGGGAATCTCCGTACTCCTCTTGCTCTTCCTCTTCCTCCACCTCAACATCATCGTTGTCGTCGTTGAGGTTGAAACGTCTGAATTTAGCAGTAGCCGCTGGCGGCTGCAAGAATTGCTCGTACTCGGATGTCGGGGGAATTGGGAGAACCCCGACGGCTGCGAGTAGCCGTAAACAGAGGGAATTGGGAGTACGTCGGAGACTACGAGAACCCAGCCGACGGGGGGAATCTGGAGAACCCCTGCGGCTGTGAGAATTGCGAGAATCCAGTCGCCGGAGGGAATTGGGAGAACCCCTGCGGCTGTGAGAACCCCGCCGATGGGGAAAATTGGGAGAAATCCGGCGTCTGCGAAAAAGGTGCAAACTCGGCAGAGGCCGAGTATTGGTCCAAACCAAGAGAAGGGGGAATTGGGAGTTTGGATTCGCCGGATTGGGAGTTGGATCCACCGGATTGGGAGATTGGTTCGGTGGGTTTGAACCAAAATACTGCGAGTACCACGAATTGAACTGCTCGTCAACCATTTTTTTGCACAAAATAAGATTGAAAGATTGAATTTTTGTGTGGAGAAGAATGAATGAAGAAAGGAATTTGTGTGGAGAATGAATGAATGATGAAGGGGTATATATAGTGAAAAATAGGGATTTAGCCGTTGCATACATGTATATATCCATTGCATTTTACCGTTGCTGCCTTAATTTTATTTTATTTTTAATCAGAAAAAAAAGTTAGGATCAGACCAATAGGAACACGCCACGTGTTCCCATCTTGCGTCATCACTGAGTCGAAGGCTGTGTCGATTCGATAAATCGACACAGCCATCGACACCCCGCTCGCCCTACCCCTGTGTCTTTCCTCCACTGCGGCATCGACTTATGCTAGGTCGAGCGAAGGTGCGTCGAGCGGCGCTCGACGTAGCCTTCGACCCCTTCGCTAGTATCCCGCAGTGGATGCTCTTATAGATCATCTTCATCCACGACACCCGTTTCACCTTTCCTCTCAACTCATTGTACATCTTTCTATATAGAAAATCTTTGATGCTGCAACACTCTCATTCCATCAAAAAGATCTCTCAAATACTCTTGCTTCAATAACTTTCCTACCACCCATGAAGCCAGATTATAGATTCATTAACTCTAATAATCAATTAATAACTAATAATATTAAAATGTAATAATCAAAAGTAATAATATACCCTATCGTGCACAATAAATTAACAAGAAAAAGAATACAAAACGTGAATATAGAAAATAGTAGAAGATTTTTTTTTTAAATTACACAATATATAATACATCAAAAATTGGGATATTGTATCTCAAGTTACCAGTAATAATTGTGGATTTTCACAAAATGATTTCACACATCGAAATTTATTTCATGGAAACGATTTAATTTTAGTGGTAACGTCTTACGTGTACTAATAATATCGAGAGAGGAGTGACATAGTTCCCTTAGGGATGGTCTAATTGTAGAGTGGACTGTCTGTGACTGAGAGGTCTCAGGTTCAATCTCCACAGACGTCTCTATAGGTTGAGTCTGTCACACCTGTATTTAGAATGTGTGATTTACCTTCCTTGTATGATTTACAGGCTACTGCACAAAGATAGGGATTTACCGGGTGAGTGACATAAAACGCGAATAACCTCGGTTCATTCTAATGAGAAACTAATCATGAATTAGTTGTCATTATTGGATGCCATTATTTAGTTCTTATAATAACTAGTGATTTAAAAGCATTTCTTGCAAGAGAGTTGATGAATGATGGTCCAAATCTGATCTTGACCGAATTCGTAAATACTCAGAGCGATGATTTACCCTTTATTTAATGTACTTCCAAGTTACATGTGAGAATTAAATTTCAATAATGATAACAACCTTTTGAGTCATCAAAATTTAGAATATTCCAATATAATATGAAGGAAAAATCCATGTTAGGTCGACTATGAAAAAGTCGAGCCATGGATGAATGACATGTGGAATCCATCAAGGAAATACTAAAATAACTAGTGGTTTTGTCCCTTTTAAATCATCATTACGTCGCCATTTTCAATTTTTAATTTTTTGGAGACAAATTTATGTCACCAAATTTATTTTATTAATGTAAAAGTTAATTTAATAATATTAGAATGTCGCCATTTAATTATTAATGAATTACTTAATTACCCTTCTATTTAATGAATTTTCCAATTTTGCTAACGAGATCCACGTTTTCAAATTGGTATCAGAGCCCTAAGTTTATTTAGGAATTATATTTAATTTATTATATGAGTATTATACCTAACGGAGGAGACATCCAAGAATACATGGATCCGGACAACTATCCGAGATGCGAGTGTTACAGGAACTATCTTGAATATTTCAAGATAGATAAAGATGATTTATAGGAGGCTGTAGCCTACTGGGAGGAACGCTTAACCCAAAGCGTTAGATAGAGGGATGATGAAGATATTATCTACAGTCATCAAAATAAAGAAAAGAGTCAACGATGTCTCTTTGTTAATGCTTATCTCGCAGAAGCATTAATAACACTGAAGAACCAGGAATATCAATTCCATAATTGATGGCCCAACAGTACCCGAAGGAGAAGAGAATAGCAAACATTCCCAACTACCGAGATATCACCTTAGATTCCTCTGAAATATCAAGGGATCTAAGGGAGATACAGAAGACGGTGCAACATTATGGCAATAGCTTTTATGGTGTGCCAAAAGACTTGTACATGATATCAATGATGTTAGAGGAAAACAAAAACATCCTCGTAGATATCCAATCCAGAATGGAGAAGCTGGAACAGCAGCAACCCCGATCCGATCGACTCAGACGGAATCCTTTTATCAATGAACCCACCTACCCGACAAAGGTGGAAGAAGTGAAGAAGGATCCACAAAGTGAAGCTCTCTCAAGAATGCTCCGAGGTGAAAAGTCATGAATCACCCCGAAAGACTCAATCTTGAGAATCTGTAGGAGTTGGCAGAATCTTTTGCCAACCTAAAAATGGTCGATTTAAAAATAAACGACCAAATAGTTGCAGCTCAGGGACAACAAAGACCACATATGGTAATCCCAGAGAGGCAACAAACCCACGACGAGCATATGAGAGATCCTCGTGACTATCATGCCGGAGCAAGGTTTGACCCAGTCACATCAGATGATGCCCAGCTGACGATTAGAAGAACAAGAAGAAGGCAACCTAGATTGCATGATACACATGTTGGAAAGGTTACCTTGGATCCTATTCATCCATATGGAGTGATGCTCGATATCGATGAAGTCAATTTCATATATCGAGAATCTATTATTGATGAATGGGTTTCAGCCATGAGGATCGCGACAGTAACTCTCGATCTTGACAAAGATGGATTTATTAAAATCCTTGAGACAAGTCTCGCTGGAGTAGTGAAGATTGCTTGGGAAGGGATCTCAACAGATATTAAAAAGCAATGCTTTGACGGGATCAATTCCTTCGCCGAAATGGTTAGAAAGATGACATTACTCATCAAAAATCATTTCCTTGGAGAAGGATATTTCAAAGGATACGATAAAATCTTAAATCAACAAACGTTTAACAAGTTTCTACAGCTCTTCACCGTTTATCAGCATCAATCAAAAGCTGATGATCAGACTGCAATGGAAATTTTCTTTCTGAAATTTCCAAGTCCATGGAAGGAAATGTTAATTCGAGATTACAAACCAGGAGATCTCGACAACGTTGCCAAAAGGATGTCATATGTACATCAAAAGCTCTCAGAGTGGTGTCAGCAAGCCACAACTTTGAGAAACATGAAGAAGCTGAGGAGGATCAACAAGGAAACCCCTTTAGGCTGTGATGACAATGATCTACCAACGATCATTGGAGAAGAACCACCAAGGCTGAAAAGAAATAGAAAACATACATTTCAACCCTACTACAAAGGTGGGAAATCAAGAAGAAGTCCTTGGAAATCAAGAACGATGTGGACACGACAGAAGGCTAGATTCTACAAATCTGGCCAAAGAAGCGGTCCGAACAGGTTCTCATCCCAAGGATCAAATAGATCTCAGGGACGAACACCAGTTAAGAAGACTTTCAGACGAACTCACACCAGAGTTAATGAAAGTTTCAAGGATTGCAACTGTTGGACGTCCGGAGCAAAGGGACATATCTCAACAAAGTGTCCTGACAACGAGAGAAGGGGTATCCGGAGGTTCGAGTCAACACCAGACATTGAGGATGCCATCTACTACCAAGAACTGATACAAGTATATCAGTTCGAAGATATACCCTCAGACGAGAGTATATACGAGCAAGAGGAAATCTTCAGTGAATAAGATTCGGATTGGTCGGATGGATCTTCACAATCTGAATCCGACTGACGCCGAGGTTGTTCATCAAGAAAGCGAAGATAGAACCGGCTTTTCAAGCCAGACACTTATCTCGCCCGATATGATGGATAAAATTATGAAAAGAAGCCTCAATATACAAAAATATCAAGGCTTCACGGCATGAGCTTTAGACCAAGTTCTTAGAAATTTCAGTCTAAGAAGTAGAAGACGACATACCGTCTATGGTATTACTAGATGAGAAATGTCTCTCTCAATCGAGCTGACGGAAAATCAAGTGGAGATGCAGTTGATTCCAGCTGAGGACATTAGAGCAGATCTGGCTAAAATGAAGCCAAAAATTGCTGAGAAGGTGATCTGGATTCACATCGGAGCAATCCGGCTGGTTCTCAAATCTACTCTATTTCTAGGAGTAGATGCACCAATCGATATCGTGATATACGATAGAAGAGTCAGAAGTTTAAAAGATTCCGTTATGGGAACAATCGCCGGGAATCTTTGTGTTGGCAGGTTGTGGGGATTATATATCCCAAGGTTGCATACAATCTTAATGACGCCAGTTTCAGCAAAGCCCTGACTCTGTATCAGGATTTCAAGCGTAAGGATCTATTGGAAGATGGAAATAGACCTTATTCTATTACATATCAGGTGTCATATGCACTTTCCAACTCACATCATACTGAGTTATTTTTGGGAAAGCAATTCATCGAGATACCAGATATATTCAAGAAAGTGACTGCGGCAGTTTGTCTCGATAGAATGGAAATCCCTCAATTAAGAAAAATTAACATTCAAATAGGAGATAAGGAAGTTATGAGACACGATCAAAGTCTCAAACTAAATACAGGAAGATTATCTTTCCAAGGTGATAGAATCATGTCCCAGCTATTTGGAAGAAATCTAATACAAGATTCTTATCCTCAAACATCCCGGAGAAAATGGGTGGTAGTAAATCTGCAATGCCCTGAAGGATGGAGAGGAGTTACAGTTAGATTCGACACTACAAGATGGGAAACTAATTTCCCTTGTAATGTCTTGTACTATATGCAGCAGTCGGAGATCAACCATTATAAAGAAATCCTTGAAATAGGGGGAATCAGATTGGAGATCAAAGGAAGAGCTGGACAAGAACCAGATATTCTGGTATTGGGACTTGATTTCCTCGAGAAATACAAGCCATGGAGAAAGATGGGAAAAGGAATGGAAATTACGATTAATAATACACTATTATTAATCGAATGACGAGTCCATTCTCTATATACATCTCTGTTGGGATGTTATACGATAAATATATAGCAGAATATTTTGCTGCTTATATTGATCGGGAGCAGGAATCTGCACAACAAAGCGAGAAGTCTTTCCAGATGAAGTAGAAGATGATCTGCCTCGTATTGTAGGAAGAGATTTCTCAAAAACGATCCTACTCTTATCAAAAGGAGTAAAAGAAACAGAGATCTTGATTGGAGGAGCTGGCAATACGTCATGGTATAAGGTAAAAACTCCCACCAATCTATTTTCATGATACAGGCGCAGACATCCTGTTAGGAAACAACTTCCTACAAATGTTCAAGAGATTTACTCAGGATAATCAAAATAGACGACTGGTGTTCACAACCAATTGTGATCATAAGATCATTGTCCAGAGGATGCGAAGGGCATTTAACCAACAAATGCCACTGATATTCCGCAGCAAGCGTGGTGATGAAGGAAAACTTCGTCATCCAAAAATGAAAGATAAAAGGAGATTCAATGAGGCAGTCCTAAGCTGCATCAGAGAAGAGGATTTCAAGGATCGATGAAAAAATTCAGATCCTTAAAGTATCCTTAATATCCAATCAAGATATTAGGGAAGAAACACAAGTGTCCTTGGAAGATGTCAAAAGGAAGATCAGAAGAAGTTACAATGAGAATCCTTTGGCATGGTGGGACAAGAACAAACTCAAAGCAACCTTGAAGGTAAAATATGGTAAGGAATATGAGTTCGTCAGATACAGACCAATCTTGATGAATCTTAAAGATCAACAGGATATGAAGGAAATAATCAAGGAACACCTTGATTTGGGATTGATCGAACCAGGGAGCTCGCCTTACAATAGCCCCGAATTTCTGGTGAGAAATCATGGTGAGATCATAAACTATAAAGGGAACTCGCCTTACAGCGGACTTGTCATAAACTATAAAGTGATTAATGATATTCTGGAATGTGATGGATATTTTATCCCAAGTAGGGAACACCTTATTAATTTCATTAGGAATGCTAAGGTTTTCTCTAAGTTTGATTGCAAGTCAGGATTCTACCAGATTCGCATGGAAGAAAGCAGCAGAAAGTTTACAGCTTTCTCTACTCCACAAGGGCATTATGTTTGGATTGTGATGCCAATGGGGTTAGCCAATGCACCCCAAATATTCTAGAGGAAGATGGATAATCTTTTCAAAGATTATTTTTCTTTCATGTTTGTCTATATTGATGATATTTTAATAGCATCAAAAAATATGGAGGAGCATGCCAAACATCTAGATATCTTTGCAGATGTTTGTCACAGGGAAGGTCTTGTACTGTCAGAAAAGAAGGCAGCCATTGCAACCAGAAAAATAGAATTTCTGAGCATTGAGATCGATGAATCAGGAATTGTATTACAAAATCATATTGTGCAAAAGATCCAGACTTTTCCTGAAGATCTAAAAGAGAAGAAACAACTTCAAAGTTTCTTGGGAGTTGTTAATTTTGCAGGAGCATTTATCAAGAATCTTGCAAAATATAGGAAGGTATTCAGTCCTCTATTCAAGAAGGATGTTCCGTTCATCTGGACAGATGAACATAAAAAAGGAATGAGGGAGTTAAAAGGGGTTTGCAAAAATCTCTCAAAACTTTCGATACCTCAGGACGAAGATGGCTTAGTCCTATATACGGATGCAAGTGATTATTGGTGGGCACCAATCTTAACCAAAATTACTCCCAACGGAGAAGAGCCCTGCAGATATTTTAGTGGTTTATTTCAAGAAAGTGAGGCTGTGAGATGGCATATCAACGAGAAGGAGTTCTTTGCAGTGTGAAAGGCGTTTAAAAAATGGCCTTTATTTTTATTAGCAAAGAAATTTACTTTGAAAGTTGATAACACACAGGTTAAAGCTTTCTTAAGAAACAAGATGGAATCTAAACCTGAGAACGCTAGATTAATTAGATGGCAGCCTGAATGCCAATATTATATTTTTGATATTGACATTATAAAACCTCATGAAAATGTTCTTGCAGATTTTTTGACAAGAGATGGAGCCAGCTGAAGTAAGATCCATCCTAACAACCCAAAGGCATTTCAGAGATAATCTGGAATTGCTTTTTGAGGAATGGAACGAGTGCGTTCTTCATGCTAAACAAATAGGAAGATTGCAAGCTGCTGATGAGACAAAAGTTACCAGCAGAATACAGGCATGCTTGCATACTCAGTGTCAACTCTGGGAAGCAATGCAACTGGCCCTCCTCCGGGCTTCCAAGGAACCTTTGGAAAAAGGAGAGTTTCGAGTACATGGCTCTAAACCTGTAGCAGGGGATTCCAATACCCTTTGCCCAAGTCCTAAGTTGGTGGTTTCTTCGGAACCATTGGCCCAAGGAGAAGATGAACTTCAAGGGTCACACCCTAAAGTTTCATGTCAATCTAGCACCTCTGGGGTTAAAGAGGGAGAGATTAATCTTAGGCCAATGACTGACACCTCTAAGATTAATACTGATAAAATTGAAGTTTCTACTTCATGGCAGGATTATCAAGCCAGTTGGGAGAAGCTTGTTACTAGAAGTAATATCAATCCAGAAAAAAATGAAGGTTGATGTTTCACGGAAATATCCTCGAGTATGGACAATGCCAGGCACTGATTCACACGAAATCAGGAGGTGGTATGATTTTGGGGCATTAGCCTCAGTTTATACTACATCGCCATCATTCACAGAGAACAAAGGTCTACCTAAATGGATCCAAGAGGCTGTGCATAATTCATGGGCTAACAATTCATCGCTTAACCGAGGAGATATACTGGAGTTATACTTCATCAGTGCAATTCCAGAACCAACAAGAAAAGGTAACCATGAAGCCTTTCATTACATAAGGCTTAGGAGACCTGATACCAGTGCCTTAGGAAGAATCAAGGCACCAATGGAGGAAAGGACTACCCTAGTCTCAACTATGCCAGAAGATCTCATCTCAACCAGAAGAGCATGGGGTCTATGGGTTTGTCTTATGGAGATGGACAAAGTCAAGTTTCCATTCAAGTTCTTCCAGAACTCAGCGAATGGATCATTCCTGTTAAACACTATGACAAGAAACTCAACCAATTTTGCAGAGGAAGCTTTCGAAAGAAAAAAGGACTTTGCTTTTAGAAAAACAAGATTGCGGGGAGCAAGGAGACTTATCGCAAATATTGCAGCACGGCTCATTTCGGGCAATGGTCTGAACGCATATGTTCGGATTGTCCAACCCAGAAGGAACCAGAATTCGGAAAGAGCTTTCTACCTAGAAGAGGAAAAGAGAAGGTCCGTTCCAATGAGTATGCAGAGCACAAGGCACTGCCAAGAGCAAGGGCACCCAGGGCTCCGAAAAAAAAATAGATTCCCGACACAAGATAAAGGAGTCATGTGACTCTGAGCTGGAAAACCACTCACACAAAAGAAAACGACAATGGTGGGTGGATGAACAGGAATTACCCACTAAACTACAAAATGGATAAAGCTACAGGAGAGACCACTACCATAAAGTAGTGATCCACAAGTCACGGGTCATTACCTTCACCTAAAAGAAGGTTGTCTTCAGGCGATTATGGGACCAGCATTATGGGAGGTCGGTTGTCCTCATTAGATAGTGGTTGAACCCTCTTCACGTGGAGAAAAGAAACCAAGGATGAAGAATCTGAGGCAATAATGGAGTGATAGAGGTTCCCTATACCTCTATTTAAGCAAGCAGAAGTTGAAGTAGAAGGGACATCGGGGAAAAACTACACAACCAAAATCCTCTCTGCTTCATCTAGAATAATTTTAGCATTGCGCTTTTCTTTTCTTTTCTTTTCAATGTACCCAAGTTCTGCTACCATAGGTAGCTAAATAAGTTTGTCTCCTCCCTAAAGGAGATATACTTATGTTGTAATAAGTTTTATATAATTCTAAATAAAGATATGGGCTTTTGCTCATCCCTTTCAATATTTAAGACTTTCTTTGTGTATCGACGGAATACCCTACGACTCAGGTAGGAAACGAGCGAAGGTTGTGCTGCGTGTTGCTGAAGAATTTTGCGGCTGGAAACCATCAGTTACGATCGTGTGGTTGGACGAGGTCTCTAAAACTTCCGGCAGAAAAATCCGGCAGCATTACGGTCAAAAAGGCATGAAATCGATATACGTAGAATTTATTTTATATGGAAGTGTGATGGGCCTGATAAGTTTTGAATTGATTATCTCCAAATTGAAAAAATGGATTTCAATAAGCAAAGTATACAGAAATTCATTAGAAGGGTTAATATATATATATATATTCATCAGACAAAACCGGTTAGTGGTATTCAAAAGTGGTATTAGAAAAGACTTCCACGTGGCAAACATCTAAGGTCTCGACCTTGAGAAGGTCAACCTAGCGTGAACAATCCCTAATATAAACTCAATTTTCTCGATATATGGAGTATAAATAACCAAAAACTGAGACTCATAATTGCAAATTCTACTGCTACACACTACTTTATGTTGACATTCCAGACATCAAAACCTAATTAATTACTCTTATCATTATTACTAAAAGAAAAATGATTCTTGCTTTGAAAAAATCCTACGTGGCACCACTTATATTCCTCCATTCATATTTATCTAAATTTTTAAATTTTTAAATTTTTAAATGTAAAATAATAGATTTTAAATAAATGTCTATACTATAATCTTGTGTCCCACATCGGTTTCTCAATGAAACTTCACCTATTTAAATGCCTATAAATACCTAGAATCAATGTGTATTTTCTCATCTTTTGCTCCACCGGTTTTATTTGACCAAATTATTTATTAATCGGCCGAATAAATAACTATATTTTATAGTTTAATTTAATTTAATTTGGTCAATTTATTAATTGGCCGAATAGATAATTATTTTTTGTAGGAGTTTTATTGGCCAATTTATTTATTAATCGACTGAATAAATAACTGCTATATTTTTATAGTTTAATTTAATTTAATTTGGTCAATTTATTAATTGGCCGAATAGATAATTATTTTTATTAAGGAACCAATTTATTAGTTGACAGAACCCCTTATATTCCTCCATTTATATTTATCTAAATTCTCAAATTTTTGAATTTTTAAGTGTAAAATAATATATTTTAAATATCTATACTAAAATCTTGTGTCCCACATCGGTTTCTCAATGAAAATTTACCTATTGAAAAGCCTACAAATAACTAGAATCAATGTGTATTTTCTCATCTTTTGCTCCACCAGTTTATTTGGCCAATTTATTTATTAATCGGCCGAATAAATAACTATATTTTTTATAGTTTAATTTAAATTAATTTGGTCATTTTATTAATTGACCGAATTGATAATTATTTTTTGTATGAGTTTTTGATGGTCCCGATACGAGTTACTGGTGTATGGGGGGGGGGGATACACCAGTTAGGATTTTAAAACAAAACTCCTGAAAATAACTTCAACCGAGTAAAAGGACTCAGTTGGAATCTCACAGCTGAGTAATCAACCTCAGCTGGAAGAGTGGTGCTGTGCGGAATGTGGTGGAAATTAACAACTCGTAAAACAACTCACGCTTTTGTGCAAGGTCGGTCAAAAACCAAGACAGTTGATGCAACGATGCAGTTTGTATGCGGTTAGTTTGTCAGTTGAATGTGCAGGAAATGACTGAAAAATAAACCCAGGCACACAGAAATTTACGTGGTTTGGAGAAACCTCCTACATCCACGGGGAGTTGTGAGTCCACACAACTCTGTCCAAGTTCTTCTGGACAAACCACTCAGCTTACGCGGGCTGAGCAACCGTTAAGGATAAGTTTGCAGGTACTTATCAACCTTACAGTTTAGTTTTCGGGTACTAAACAACCTATCTACGCAATTCCAGTAAGAGTAGGGTCTTAACACTCCTTTTGAGAGGAAGTGTGAAAAAGATGGGTTCCAACTAAAAGCTCGAACACGAGGTGAGCTTTGATCTAACACTCTACGAACTCTCACTAAGTGATGTTCTCAAGATTCGATCTAAAGACACATAAACTAACTCTAGAACTCTCAACAAGTGATGTTCTAAAGGATTAAATGCAGTTCAGCTCGTGAAGAATTTTTTTTGTTCTTTCTTTCGCTCTCTGGTTTCTTCTCGCGTATGTGTCTTGTGTTCTTCTCTGTGAATGAAGGCTTCTATTTATAGGCGGAGAGGATCAACTAGCCGTTGGAGGAGCTGTTGATCTCTGTTCTTTGATAGCGATGACTTGTCTCTCATCTCTGCAGACTTTCCCGATATGGCATCTATGCTCTTCTGCTTTCCATCTGAGACAACCTTGTGTTGGGCCAAATAGGGTAATGACTGAACGGTCAAACCCTCACGTGACTTCCTTTTTGAAATTCAAATTTAAACCTTTGTTCTTCAACCTTGGTCAGTCGGTTGAGAATCTTGATCTTGATCTGAATGGTCTTCAGCTGATGTTCCATTCTATCTGAACCGTTGAACTTCTCAGCTGACTTTGAACTTCATGTTGAAACTTCTTCCTTTTTGGAATAACTTCTCTAAGTCTTTTCCCTTAGTCGGATGGCATTTTGTGACTCATGTTCTAACTGAACAGTTGGCTTGAACGCTCAGTTGTCTTGCTTACAACTGATGTTCCTCATCCGATTTTCCATCTGGAGTTCTAATCGAGTGAAGTCAGGTTGTCGTCTTCAGCTGGAGTCCTGTAAAGATAAAATCTTAACTTTGCTCAAACAGCGAACCTAACTGCTAACAGTAGGAACTGGCAACATCTACTCGGTTGGGGTCAGTTGGTTTTGAAATTCATCAAAACTCTTACTAACAAATTTCCCAACAATTTTATTTGGCTATTTAATTTATTAATCGGCTGAATAAATAACTGCTATATTTTTAAAGTTTAATTTAATTTAATTTGGTCAATTTATTAATTGGCCGAATAGATAATTATTTTTATTAGGGAACCAATTTATTAGTTGACAAATAAATTGTTCCAAAATAGTTTGGATAATTTATTAGTTGACCGAATTAAATTTGAAAATAGTCTAATATTTTTTTATTTAATTTGATAAAAAAATAAGTAATTTCTAATTTGTCAATTAATTAGGTAGACGGGTCAATTCCGAACTGACGGGTACCTCAACTCGGAATTCCACGTGACACATTTTCATTGTTTATTCTTATTAATTTTAAAATTTTCAGTTTATTCATTTTTTTTCTTGTATTTTCTAAAACCTATAATCGTCATAAATTATGCATTTGTAAATCAAAATTGTGGTTAACAGATCAATTCTGACCCAGAACCGTGGCGGTAGACGAGCCAATTTTAAACCGACGGTTACCTCAACTCGAGAAATTTTTCATTTTATGTTTTTTTTTTCATGTATTTTCTAAAATCTATAATCGTCATCCATGAAATAACTTTTACGTTATTTGTAGTTGGGTTTCCAACTTTGCATAATCTATAATTTTAATTAACGAATATTACTATGCGATTAAGGACGATAACGAATAGTACAATCATTATTTTTATTAAATTTTTGGATCTATATATATTCTAAACAAATTTTATAAATTACGCACTTATAAATCAGAGTCGTGGTCAACGGGCTATTTTCGATGCAGAATTGTGGTGGTAGACTAATATACGGATTTTTTTCAGAAAGGAACACAATTGACTAATTTTTTAATCGAATTTTAAACAAGTACGAGTATATAAATTTCAAATAAGTTTGAATAATTCTAAACACATCGTCTCAAATTGTTTGATTAATCGTCTCCGTTGGAAAACGTAGAATATGTAGGAAAACTGACAGAAAAATTACTAACAATTTATCAACGAGTCAATTCCGACCAATAATCGTGCGCATAGATGGGCCAATTCAGTACTTGCGGGACATTTTTTTTAATATATTATATAATTTTGAACTCATAAAATTAAGGATATTTATGGTCAACTTTTATCTTTTCTTATATTATTGACTAAATAATTTTATGAATCACAATCATTCCACATAAAGTTTTGTAAAAAGAAAAAACTACCAAGTACATAATGAAACAATTCTTGAAGTTCTATTCTCAGTTAAAAAAGTTATTATCGAAGCTGGTAAAAAAAGAAAACGAATGTCATCATTTATTTCTCTATGAATATATTTGGAAGATGATTATTTATATAATACTACAATTTATAATTAAATTTTTATTTATTAAATATTGTGTGAATAACTTTTTGAATATAGTTATGTATATAATTAAATATTAATTTCAGGTAAAAAGAAAACAAATGTCATCATTATTTTTTTATGAATATATTTGGAAGATGATTATTTATATAATTTAAAATCAGTATTGTATTCAATAGGCCGGTTCCAGGTTGGAATCGTCGGGGTAGACGGAATGATTGTGAAGCGGTGGTTTACCTTTTTTTTTTCCTTAATCTTGTGTTGAATTCATATAATGTGGGGTATTTAGGGTCATTTTCATCTTATAGATAATCTTAACATCTATAGTATTATTCGCTATCAATATATCTCTTCTCTCTCTCTCACTACCCGCTCCTTCTCTTGCCTCTTTGTCTTCATAAAAAGTTAAAAAATTCAGCTTAAGAGTCGCTTTCCTTTGAGAGAGAAATATATTTTTGCCCACGTCGGTTTTGTAGAAAAATAGAGCTTTAACAATTATCGAAAGTAATGAGAATATATTAGTTATAATTTTTAACAAACATAATTATATGGGTTTGAGACGTAAACATGTGGTAAAATTACTTTTTAATTGAATTTGAGATGTGTTCAATGAATATAAATTCTAAGCGAGTTTAGTAGATTGCATAATCGAATTATTTAATGCTAAAATAATTAATAAATAATATTTTTTTTAATCTATCACATATTAGTACTATTTAATAATTTTATTAATTTTTATAATTTCCCGTCGATTTTCGACGAGTTATACGCTAATTTAATAAAAAGAGAAATAAAATTATAAAATTTATTGTACGTACTTCATTCACTAATCCCAGAAATACGAGGAATCTTATCTAGTGTTTCACTATGTTCGCATAACATTTAATTTGAAAATAATATGTCGGTAGTAACATTTTATTATACATTTGTATAATAATGTACATAAACCTTTTTTTAGGAAATAATGTACATAAACTTGTTAGGCTGCCCGCAGCGGGCAGTCTCGATGGTGGCTCGAGACACCCGCTGTGACGGGACACCGCGATGCAGGGACGGAGGGCTTGAGACCGTTTCGCTGCGACGAGACAGTCTCGAGATGGCGCGTGGCCGCCACGCGACTTCGTTTTCAATTTTTTTTAAATAGGCGCGTGCATTGCACGCGCTAGAAATAAAAAAAAAAAAATCGAACAACGGCTAGCATCCAACGGCTACAAACGGGACGCAATCATGGAAGAATTTTCTCAAACGGGACGCCACATTGAGAGATGTAAGG
This sequence comes from Schizonepeta tenuifolia, assembly GCA_029490685.1. Classification (NCBI taxonomy): domain Eukaryota; kingdom Viridiplantae; phylum Streptophyta; class Magnoliopsida; order Lamiales; family Lamiaceae; genus Schizonepeta; species Schizonepeta tenuifolia. Next base: position 40,501,102 of record CM055957.1, on the reverse strand, counting down.
AAGCACCATCGGTTCACAAATAATTTGATCGAGCATCTTTGGAGCCGATTTGGAGCAGTTGACGAGTAGGATATTTTTTATTTGTTTAATTTCAATTAATGTAATGTCTTTATTTATTTTATTTCAATTAATGTATTGTACTAGTTATTTGTTTAAATTAATGAAAATTTCAATTTTTCTTATTAAAATTAATGCAAGATATAAATTTAAAATTTTATTAGAGACACCCCTTAGAGACAGCCCCACTGCAGCTCACTGTCTTTATCTCCAAAAAATCCTTAAAAATACCTCTTATAGATACTACCACTGCAAACAGTCTTAGTACTCGATTCTAACATGTAACATTTTTAGGGTTTTCTCAAAAAAAAAAAAAAAAAAAAAAAAAGAACTTGTTAGTACTCGATTGAAATTCATGCAAAAGTGTCTGCAGTCAGCACTACTTTCTAGATATATACAAAAGAACGTGTTGTCGAAACATTATATTGTATTCTTTGTGGTACCTAAGACTCACCACAGCGGGTGTCTCGTCGTCGGTCTCGAGACACCTCGGCCGACGAGACACCCCGATGCAGGAGGGTGGAGCTCGAGACCGTCTTGTCGCGACGAGACAGTCTCGAGATGGCGCGCGAAGGCCACGCGTTTCCGATTTTTTTTTTTTTTAAACAGGCGTGTGCATTGCATGTGCCAAAAAAAAAAAAAAAAAAAAAAATCGGCAGAAACGGTAATATCCAACGGGCAAAAAATTCAAACGGCTATATAGCCGATTTTTTTTTTTTTTTTTTTTTTTTTTTTGCAATTCATCCCTATAAATACCAACCTCCATACCACAAATTATTCCACACCATTATTTTGCATAACATGATCATTGAAGACGAGAGGGGGGATGCCGAGAACTGGAGAGAGAACACAGAAACTAGTTCGAGTAGTAATGTTACTCATGTCCCCTACCCGCAATCATGGAAGAATTTCATCAAACGGGACGCCGCATTAAGAGATGTGAGGAGGCACCATCGGCTCACAAATGATTTGATCGAGCATCTTTGGAGCCGATTTGGAGCAGTTGACGGGTAGGATGTTTTTATTTTTTTTATTTCAATTAATGTAATGTTTTTATTTGTTTTATTCAATTAATGTATTGTACTAGTTATCTGTTTAAATTAATGAAAATTTCAATTTTTCTTATTAAAAATAATGCAAAATAAAAATTCAGAAAATCCTTAGAGACAGCCTTTAGAGACAGCCCCACTGCAGCTCACTGTCTCTATCTCCAAAAAATCGTTAGAGACACCCCTTAGAGACACTACCACTGCAGGTAGTCTAATAAATATTCAAATTACATAAAAAGTGAAAGCTATGGTTAAAAATTAAAATTATTGCCGAAGGTCGTCATTCCACTTCATCGAGATCTTGTCGCCAACACAATCTCTTGTTGTTTGTCCTATCCACCTAGTTAAAATTTGAAATTTAATTCCACCCTATAATGATATTTATTGGATAAAATTATATGAGTTCGTCAAAATTAATAACGAGATTTATAAATTATTATTGAATTAGCATGATATAAATAGTTTTTAGGTGCAGTTTTGTTTGAGTTAATAATTTTACAATGACTTGACTAATAATTTGTGCTGAGATGTCTAATACCACTAATTGAGTACAATATTGTCTACTTTAGATCTGCACATGTATGATTATTATTTAAATCTCAAGGCATCTTAATGATGGAAAAATGGTGTCCAAATTTTAGCATAAATCATCCGATTCATCCCTTTCAATGTGGGACCAATTGCTATAAATTAATAAGGTTGAGGTAAGGCAATATCAAATAAATTAAACTCATCTGCTAATGCTTTGCTAGGATATACAAACTATTTTAGTTATAGCGAGGTAATTTTAACCACATTCAAATTAAAATTTACAACTAACCAGGTCCTGTACTATTGATATTTGATTGTAATATTGGTCATATTCTCGTTGGAAATAGTAACATTTGGATATAAATTGAAATATTGTCAATTTCAAAAGTCGATTTTTTATTTATGCGTCATTCATTCACCAATGTAGTCATGACGTGGTTAAACAATACTACTACAACTATTGGGAAGGATCCAAGAAAAAATATAGCTAAATAGTTAGAATTTATGATTATGCAGATGATATTTCAAACTAAATTAATAGCAAATTCATAATCAAATAAAAGATTTTACTTGATTGAGAGTGACGGGCTACGCACTTTCTATGAACACCATTTTCGATTTGTTCACTTTAACATGTTTTTATTTAATTCTTGATATTACATTTTATTCTAATAGGATCATTAAATTTATAAATTAACTAAAAATGAAAACTCGAACATAGGTCCTATTTATATAGTTAGTTAAAGTTAAAGAATGAATTGAGCTTTGATTTTTGTTAATTTGTAAATTTAATGATCTTAATAATAATTTTTAAAGTATTAAAATAAAATGCAATATAAAAAATAAAATAAAATACATGTCAAAATAGACGAGTTGAGAATGATGCTCACGAAAGGTGCTCATAGAAAATATGTAGCACGTCAACTCTCTAACTTGATTACATAGTATTTTTTATTCAGACATGATCACCAAATTAAAATGTAATCACAATACAACTAGTTGCAATTTTCTCGGAGATTATTGACACAATATGAGCAAAGGGTAAAACACGCCATATAGTAATATATTTGGAACTTTTACTACAAAAAATATATTAATGTCACACAAGTCACAATACAATATGAAATTATAAAAATTCAAAGTGACGGAAAAGCACCACCCGTGACGTATATTCATTTGAATTTGAGGCTTTCAATCAATATCAGATGATATTTTTATGAAATCAAATTTAAAATCCTCCTGCTAAATTCAAATCCTATCACAGTATAATCGATATTCACTTTCATTTTAAATTCAAAGTTCAAAACTTACTCCAATACACAGAATAAACGGCACACTGATAAGCTACGTACGAGGCTAATAATCTAAAACAAGATCTCATTATTTTCTTCTCCAGTATTAGAGAACATGATTATGATATATTTTCGACTATATTCTTCATTTCAAATGTTTTAAAATTAAATTATTATATAAATAGAAGGAAAATAAAAAATAAAAATAAAAGTGATATAGTTCTAGAGAATTCCTGCGGAAAATGAATGATTAGAAGGGTGACCGAAAGAAGTGAGGAAGGGCCACCCGCTCCACAGGTCGCCATCACAGAGGCTATATGAGTTGGCTCTTATCCATAGCGTACACGTGTCAGTCATTCAGACAGCTGCTTAGCTGTGATAATTACTTCTCAGTTCTCACGGTCCCCACTCCCACCGCACACTTTATATTTACCCCACATTTTTCCTGCCCGACTAAATTGCCCTGCTCATATGCAAACGCATAACTTTGTATATTGCCTTGCAAGGACAATTATGCCCTTCGACTGGATGGATTTTCATATTTTATTTCAACACGATATGATTGGGTGGGGGGGCTTCGAAAGTTATCGACGAAAAGGCTTTGGGGGATAATAATAATAATAATCTCCCACTCTCCCTTGAAAATTATTAATGTTCTTCAAGAGGGTCACCAGTACTAGATCATCCTTAGAGACTTCTATTTCTGCATCCTAACGATCTTTAAAGGGTCTCTAGCAAAATATTAAATAATTTTTCATTTTTATTAAATTAATTTATAAAATTTCATTAATAAAAATAATATTACATTAATTCAAATAAAAAAAATTACATTAATTAAAAAAAATTACATTAATTAAAATAAAAAATTACATTAATTAAAATAAAAAATTACATTAATAAAAATGTGGACTACTCCCGTAGAGGTTCAAATTTCTGGTAAACGTGCTCGTGAGATCATTGGTAAGCCGAACGTGCTTTCGTTGATCTCTCAAGTCGGCTTCCCGAGCGAAATAGGTCTTAAAGGCGATCGAACAGGTCCTCCGGGATATCCCGCTTGTGGACGGAGAATCGGAGTCGTCTCTCCAATTCTCCACATCCTCCCGCTCGTCTTCGATGATCATGTTGTGCAAAATAATGCACGCGAACATGATGTCTCGGAGATGCCTCGTGTACCAGCACCGACCCGGAGCGCGGATCATTCCCCATCGGGTTTAGAGCACTCCAAAGGCTGAAAGGCCCGCTCTATGTCTTTTCTGGCCGTCTCCTGCATCCTCTTGAACCTCGCCGTCTTTGGGTCAGTTTCAATCTTCGGCGCTTTGATCAGTGTTGCCCAAGAAGGGTAGATCCCGTCGGTCAAGTAGTACCCCTTGTCGTAGCGGTTGCCGTTGACGGTGAAGGTGCACGGTGGAACTCTATCCTCAAGCACGTCGGTGAACAAGGGCGACTGATTGAGGACGTTGATGTCTTTGTTGGAGCCGGCACACCCAAAAAAGGCATGCCAGATCCATAAATCCTGTGACGCCACCGCCTCCAAGATTAAGGTAGGCACGCCTTGATCGCCGCGAGTGTAGGCACCCGCCCACCCTTTTGGACAGTTCCTCCAAGCCCATTGCATGCAATCCAGGCTCCCGAGCATCCCCGAAAACCCATGCCGCTCCTCGTGCATTCGGAGGAGACATGCAGTGTCAGCAGCGTTTGGCTTCCTCAGGTATCGCTCGCCGAAGAGATCGATCATTGCTCGGCAAAATTTTTTGAGGCAAAGTCGGCGTGTGCTATCACCGATCTTCAGGTACTCGTCGAAGGAGTCCGCAGCACCACCGGTGGCCAGTTGTCGCACCGCCATCGTGCATTTTTGCACCGACGTCAGCCCCCATCGTCCGAGTGCATCTTGTCGATGCGTGAAATAGCGGACGTTTTCCTCCAACGTCTTGCAGATGCACAATAACAGATGCTTATGCATCCGGAAATGGCGTTGGAAAAAATGCTCGCCGTACGTGGGGTTGTCGGCGAAGTAGTCGGCGTGTAGGAGCGCACACGCCGCTTCTCGGTCGCGGTCGACGAACCCGCGCGACCTCCTCTTCTTCTTCTTTTTCTGCGCTGCTAAGTGTGCACGTATGTGTCGATCCACGTCCGCCATCATCTCCATTACCTCGTCATCGGTGCCGCCCTCGACATTTTCCATCGACGAAGATGAAAAACTCAACGAAGACATTTTTTTGTGGTTGATTTTGAGAGAGAGAGAGGTTGTATGTTTGGTGTGGGATGAATGAGCGTTGAGAGATTTATTTATAGTGGAGGAAAAGGAAAAAAAAATTAAATCGGCATTTAGCTGTTGAGAAAGCAGCAACGTTCGGAATTTTTTTTTTTTTTTACGTTAGGCGCGTGTAAACACGCGCCATTATTATTATTATTATTATTATTATTATTATTATTATTTTTTAATCGAAAATGGACACGCGTGGCTTGCACACGCTTAGCTCGAGCCCGTCCCGAGCGTTCGAGCACGCCTCGAGACGCGGTGGCTTGCTACGCGGGGGGCTCGATCTACCCCGATCTCGAGCCACACTCGAGCATCCCCATAGAGGCGCGATGCATATAGTCTTATTCCCCAACTCATCGTTTTTCAATCTATCTCATTTGTGAAGTGTAGTATGAGTTTTTCAAATTTATCTTTTGAAACAACAATATTAGATTTATTTTTGAGGAACTCAATTTTTTTTTTTTGAAACAATGAACATAATTAGGTAGGTTGAGTTTGAGATGGAGTTAATTAATATATAGTGTACTTTCTTAATCTTAGTAGCATGTTCATTTTTTAATTTTTATGCTCTTAAAGTATAAAAGAGTAACGTTGTTAGAAAAAATTCACTAACACACATATAAATAAATATGAGTAAAATATAAAGGTCAAGTGAAAAATGTATACAATATTGGATTTTTTTATATATGGATAACAATTAAACGCAGCCCAAAAAATATTAGTTTGATTTATGTTAATCAAAATCTAATATCTACCGACTATGTTACTCTAAATGAAAACAAATTTATAGTACTGCTAGTAGTATATGATGACCACATGGAATACTTGATACTATTGACAAGTTTTGTGGCCGTCATTATAATATATGAATGATTTCGTTGTCGACAAGTATTTTGGAGGCTTACTTCAATTTTGATGAGAGAACACAAAGTGGTGAGGGGTGAGGAGAAAGATAAGTAAAAAAAATCAAACCGACCAGATCCTACTACTCCATTTCAATTATTGAGGTGCGCATATGTTTAAAAAATTTAAAATAATTTAATACTATCAATATTTAATGTGGCCATAAGGGTATAATGGTGAAGTAAAATAATTTGGTTCGGAAAATAAAAAAATAGGCGGGGTCAGTAAGCATAGTTGGCAAAGACCGGGTACCGGACGCAGCGGTGGGTTACTGAAGCCATGCAGAAACTTCCCAATATATAAGAGTAGTATCGCATGCACTCGTCTCTCTCACTCATCATACTCTCTCACTCCTCAATAATTCCCTCCAATCATGCCAGGCCCCAACGATCACTTCGCCGTCCCCTTCAGCCGCGTCGCCGTCGGCAACACCGACGAGTTCCGCCAGCCCGGCGCCCTCAAGGCCGCCGTCGCTGAGTTCATCAGCACCTTCATCTTCGTCTTCGCCGGATCCGGCGCCGGTATTGCCTACAACAGTCTCACCCTGAATGGACCTGCCTCCCCCTCCGGCCTCGTCGCCGCAGCAATCGCCCACGCTTTCGCCCTGTTCGTCGCAGTCGCCATCAGCGCTAACATCTCCGGCGGCCACGTCAACCCCGCCGTCACCTTCGGCCTTTTCGTCGGAGGAAACATCACTCTCTTCCGCGGTCTCCTCTACATCATCGCCCAGCTGCTCGGTTCCGTCGCTGCCTCCGCTCTCCTCATCTTCACCACCGGTGGCTATGTATGATCTCTCTCTCTCTCTCTCTCTCTCTCTCTCTCTCTCTCTATTGAAACATGAAACCCTCGGCTAACCCTAATCTACACTGCAGGCCGTTCCGACGTTCGGAGTGGCAGGAATTTCAGTGTGGGCCGCCTTTGTTTTCGAGATCGCGGCGACATTCGGGCTCGTCTACACCGTGTACGCCACGGCCGTGGACCCCAAGAAGGGAGAAATCGGAATTATCGCGCCGATTGCTATTGGTCTGATCGTGGGAGCGAACATCTTAGCCGCCGGCCCATTCACCGGAGCCGCCATGAACCCTGCAGTGGCGTTCGGACCCGCTCTGGTGGGCTTCAACTTCGTGAACCACTGGATCTACTGGGCCGGGCCTTTGGTTGGGGCCGGGCTCGCCGGTGTGATCTACGAGGTGTTTTTCATCAGCCACACACACGAGCCCATATCAGAGTACTGAGACAAATTGGTGTTAGCTTTTCTGATTTGTGTCTTCTCTTCTCTTCACTTCATGAGGACTGTAATTTCGTTTGGTATTTTCTTTGGTAATTTCATCTCGTTTGAATTTCATCAACAACTCGGAGTTCGGTGGGTCCCCCCGCTATGGAATGTACTTACTTTTCCTTGTGAATTTCTACGGCATCAATCAATTTTATCTCTTTCAACTTTCTTCGGGTTGCCATTAATCTCGTCTTAATTACATTTCGGATGCTACAAAATTGCGGCTTAATTTTATTCGCCTTCTCATTACGAATCTACTTGAACCAAACAGAATCAAACATTCTTCGTTTACAAAATTCGCAAGTTTGAGTTCAATTATTTTCAGCCTCTTAAGGCCAATATTAATAGACTTAGATTCGATTTGTTTATTAAGACTATGAGCAATGGTGATCACTGCCATTATTTTAATATTATTCTAGAGTGCATGGTGATCTCTATTTTTCTTTCATAATTCATTAAATTTTGTTGGCAAATTGGAGTGTGCCGTATATTCGCCAACTCTCTCACATTAAGTTTTTGACGAATGAGAGCGCATGATGTGGCCACCAATTCCTTCCCTTTCTCTTTTTTCTCTTGCGATCACAACTTTAAAAACAGTGCAATCTTCTCATTGCGATCTTCGTAATTTGCAATGGTGAGCGATCACCATTTTGTGATCGCAATAAAAGTCTAAACAAACAAATATCAAATGAGCTTTATTGAAGTTGAGTTTTAAATTTGGAACACTTGTGGGCGACTTTTTTTTTTTTTTTTTTATATACAAATATAATATCTAATGATATTATCGAAAATAGTCGATGAAATTATTTTCATGTTCATGGCTTCATATATATATACGAACTTTAGTATAAAAGTGACTAATTATCGTTTCACTTTTTCTTATATACAATCATGTTTTAAGCGAGAATTGTGGAGTCTAGCTGTGTGTGTATATGCATATGGTACTATTATATTTATAAGGATACAATTCAGAATTGACAATTAAATGATCGGTGCATTCAAGTATACTTGTGATTTTTGAATAATCAAATAATTAAATAATTAAGTGATAATATCGTTTCAAATATTGAAGGTAAGGTGTGTGTGATTCACAAATTTTGTTAATTCGGGCTTCTGTAACGCACTAGCTACTTGCTCGTATTTAAGGCTGGAGGAATATAGAAATGATCTAATTAATTACAGAATGAGTTCATCTCAACGCAAATAACTAGACAAAAATTGAGCGATGCGACAAAAATAGGACCATTAACATTGTTTTCTCGATAATTTAGTAGGTAAAAATAGTTGCTATATTTTCCAATTATTTAATCCTAACGCAACAATTATTGACAATGGTGATCATGTGATTAAAGGCGTATTTGATCGCGCTCTCTCTCTCTCTCTCTCTCTCTCTCTCTCTCTCTCTCTCACACACACACACACACACACACAATACATACATAGTTCAGTTCTTGGTGGCAACGTTTTACGTCTTATATATCTTGTTATGTACTTAAACCTAGAAATGAAGGAAATATACTATTAATATACTTAGGGCTCGATCGTTTAGTATCCATATACGTATATTAGGTATGAGTATTAATATGGCTCATATTCATACTTTGTGTTTGGTATATCGGTATATGAATATCAAAATATACTTCATATACTTTATATGCTAATTTTTAATATTTTCATATACTAATTTTTGCTAGTATATGACTCATAACTCTACTTTCCTTTTCATCTGAGGTATCAATCGATATCTTCAACATATAAAACACGAATATTAAATATCAATCTGATACTCATACCTGATATCTGATACTCATACCCATACATGATATCTGATATACTGGTATATGAATACCAAATTGGCCCTTAGAATGAAATCCTATAAAATAGTGGCAGATAGTTAGGGATGTACACAAGCCAGTTAATATTATTAGTAAAATTAACTAGTAGTTATTTTTAAATTAATAGGATTGTAAGATTAATATCAAATTAATCGCCAATCCAAACTCAGCAACCAAAAGAACTCGATCAAATGCAGAATCAATTTCCAGAAATTGAGAATTAGCATGCAAACTACGTGAACAGTAAAACACACAAAGAATTTTACGTGGTTCAATCTCTTGCGAGATCTACATCCACGGAGGGTCAACGGAGTAGTTTTATTCACGATCCCATACTTTCAACCTCAATTACAAGATGAAAACAGAAGCAAGAAAATGTACAGAGAATCCCTATCTCTATCCCCTTCTTCTCCTCTCACTCTTCTCTCTTGTAACAGATCACAGTTTGAATCTCTCTACTTTGATAACTGCTATCCCCAAGCTTATAAACCAGCTAACAAAACTAATCTCAGCCACACAAAACAGACGGATGAGATCATGCACTTGGCAGCTTCCAGAAGAGATCACGCGCACACATTGCTTCCTCTTTAAGCTAAAAATAACAGACTTATGATTCTGTTAACCTTGCACCTTAATCCCTTAAGCCTATTTGCTGAATAGTCCTCCAAGCTTCAAAGCTTTGCAGTCACCTCCTTATACCACAAATCTCCACCTTGAATGTGAAGCTTTGAAGAACAAAACCCTCTGCCGTTTTCCCTCAATTCTGCCCCATCACAGGGCTAAAGTCCTACCCCCTTTCAGAGGTAGGAAAACACCTCATCACTGAGGTAGAAGCTTCACCAACTCCATGCAGTACTTAAATTTAGGAGCCGGCAAAGATTTAGTCAACATGTCTGCAGCATTATCATTAGTAGAAATCTTCAGAACCTTAACAACCCCTTTGTTGACAAGATCTCTAATAAAATGCTTTCTCACATCTATGTGTTTACTTCTCTCATGAAAAACCTGATGCTTGCACAAATGTATAGCACTCTGGTTGTCACAAAACACAGTAACAGACTCTTGTTGAACTCCAAATTCTTCAAGAATTCCTTTAAGCCACACACCTTCTTTTACAGCTTCGGTTGCAGCCATGTATTCAGCCTCTGTACTTGATAAAGCTACCACACTTTGCAGAGCTGATTTCCAACTAATAGCAGACCCAAACAAAGTGAAAATGTAACCTGACTGAGACCTCCTGTTGTCCAGATTGGCTGCATAGTCTGAATCAACAAAACCCAAAAGAGGATCCTTTCCAGCATCTGTTACCTTCTCAAACTTAATGCTCCTGCTATTCTCCTTCTTTAGATATCTTAATATCCATTTCAGAGCCTCCCAATGGTAATTCCCTGGATCAGACATATACCTACTTGCAACACTTATGGAATGTGCTAAGTCTGGCCTTGTACACACCATAGTATACATCACACTTCCAACTACACTTGCATAAGGCAGTTTGTCCATTGCTCTCCTTTCTTCAACAGATTGAGGCTTTTGATCTTCAGATAATTTAAAATGTTGAGCTAGTGGAGTAGACACTTCTTTAGACTTGTCCATCTGGAATCTCTGAAGAACTTTCTTGATATAATCAGATTGCCCCAACCATAACTGACCCTTCTCAACATTTCTGTGAATGTCCATACCAAGAATTCTTCTTGCAGCTCCTAACTCCTTCATTTCAAATCTATCTTTAAGGCTTTCCTTCAAATCTCTGATCTCTGTCTTGCTTTTGCTTGCAATTAACATATCATCAACATATAGTAGAAGATATGCTATTGGAGATCCATCAACCATTTTCATATACACACAACTGTCATGAGAAGACCTGCTATACCCAATATTCATCATATGCTCATCAAACTTCTTATACCATTGCCTGCTGCTCTGCTTCAATCCATAAAGGCTCTTCTTCAACAGACAAACCTTCCCTTCATTTTCTGAGCTCACAAAACCCTCAGGCTGAGTCATATAAATGGATTCTTCTAAATCTCCATTGAGAAAATCAGTCTTCACATCAAGTTGTTCTAGAATCATGCCATACTGACCAACAAGAGATAAAAGAATTCTGATTGAACAATGCTTAACAACAGGTGAAAATACCTCATTGAAGTCAATCCCTTCCTTCTGAGTATATCCTTTTGCCACCAGTCTTGCTTTAAACCTTATCTGTTCTTCTCCAGTTTCTGAGACTTCAATCTTTCTCTTGAAGATCCATTTGCATCCAACAGTTTTCTGCTTCTTTTGTTTATCAACAAGTACCCAAGTTGTATTCCTTATCAGAGAATCCAACTCTTCATGCATTGCCTTAATCCACTTCTCTTTATCTGTACTTCTCATTGCCTCAGTATATGTTCTTGGTTCATGATATTCTATCTCTTCAGCAGCACTTAGAGCATGAGCTACCAAATCAGCTTCTCCATATCTCACTGGTGGTCTGATTTCCCTTCTAGCTCTATCCCTTGTTAACCAGTAGTCATCATTGCCATGAACTCCTTTTGACTCTTCACCTGATGAACTAGAACCACCATCTGTATGATTATCTGATCTCTGCAGCTCCACCTCAATTTGTGTATCATTTGGAACCTTCTCATTTCCTTTTCTTTTCTGATCTGAACTGCTCAAGAATGGCATTAAATCTTCCATGAATACTACATCTCTGCTTATCAGGACCTTGTTGTACCCAGCTTCATAACACCACAGCTTATACCCTTTGACTCCTCTTGGATATCCCAACATCACACACTTCAGTGCCCTTGGATCAAGTTTATCTTGTTTAACATGAGCATAAGCTTGGCAGCCAAACACCTTGAGATATGAGTAGTCAGCTGGCTTTCCATTCCACAATTCTTCTGGAGTTTTGAACTTTCTTGCCTTGGATGGGCACCTGTTGATGAGATAACATGCAGTAGACATTGCATCTCCCCAAAATCTCTTGCTGAGACCTGAACCTGAGAGCATACACCTTGCCCTTTCAAGGAGAGTTCTGTTCATTCTTTCAATTACTCCATTTTGCTGAGGATTTGCAGGGACTGTCCTATGCCTCTTGATTCCCTTATCTTTGCAAAACTGATTGAACTCTTCTACTACAAACTCCAGTCCATTGTCTGTTCTTAGGCATTTCAGAGTAGACTCCTTCTCATTTTCAACAGCTGCACACCATTCCTTAAAACTGGAGAATGCATCATTCTTATTTTTCAAAACATATAGCCAAAGCTTTCTGGAATAATCATCAATGATGCTGAGAAACCATCTTTCCCCACCTAGATTTTCTGTCCTAGATGGACCCCATAAATCGGCATGTGCATATTCTAGAGGCTTTTCTGCTCTGTATGAACTCTTGCCATAAGGCAGCTTTGTGCTTTTTCCTAAGATACACTGCTCACATGTCTTGATCTTGAAAACAGTAGGATTTGAAAGAACTCCTTGCTTCTGTAGCTCTACCAAACCCTGTTCTCCAACATGACCAAGCTTCTCATGCCACAGGTTTGAATCATCTCTTGTGCTAACCTCTACATTTTCCACTATAGTTTTAGCATCCAGATAATACAAGCCTCTATGCCTATTCCCTCTCATCACCAGCTTGTTGTCCTTTACTACCACAATCTTGGCATCTTTTGACATCCAGCTACAACCCTTTTCTTCCAAAGTTCCCAAGGAAATCAGATTTCGTTTAAGTGAGGGAATGTACCTTACATCAGTGAGTATCTTGATAGATCCATCATGCATCTTCAATTTGATGGTTCCTATGTCTTGAACTTTGCAATGATCATCATTTTCCAGCATAACTGATCCCCTTTGCATCTCTTCCAACTTAAGAAACCAGTCCTTATGAGGACACATGTGAAAAGAACAGCCTGAATCCATCACCCACTGATTTTCAATGTGAGAATTTGTCACATTTAGGAGCACAGCATCTTCACAATTCTCTGCAATCTCTGCAGAGCTTTTCCCTTTCTCTTTCTTAGCTTGTAGCTTCTTCCACTCAAAACAGTTCTTCTTTATATGGCCAGGTTTCTCACAATGGAAACATTTTCTTGTTTCTTTGCTTTCCTTGCCACTTCCTTTTGTCTGGGGAAACTTCTTCTTGCCTTGTTGAGGTTTCTTGGACTTGGCTTTCTGGAACTTCGCCTTCACATTCAAGCCTTCTGCCATAGAATCTCCAGCCCCATTCTCATGAATCTTCTGCAATTCCTTTGACTTTAGGGCAGCCTGCACTTTATCCAGAGAGATCTTTGTTTCTCTTCCAAACAACATTGCATCTTTGAGATGCTCATATGATCTTGGCAGGGCATTAAGGAGAATAATGGCCCTGTCCTCATCCTCAATTGTGACATCTATGTCTGCCAAATCATCAAGGACTTTGTTGAATTCCTCCAACTGATCAGTGATGCTCTTCTCATCCGTGATCTTGTACGCATACAGCCGTTGCTTCATGTAGAGGCGATTGGCTAATGATTTAGCCATGTATAGTTTCTCGAGCTTCTTCCAAACTGCAGCCGCACTCTCACACTTCGCAACTTCTCGAAGAACTTTATCCCCCAAACAAAGGATGATCGCGCCGTGAGCCTTGTTCATCATCTCCAGTCGTTTTGCCTTGTCTTCTCCATCCTTGATGAGAAGATCCTCTTTCAGTGCATCCACGAGACCCTGCTGCGTCAAGATTGCCTTCATCTTGATTAGCCAAAGACCAAAATCGTTTTGGCCAGTAAACTTCTCCGTTTCGAACTTCGTTGTAGCCATCTCCTTCAGATTCGACTACCTCCTCGATTTACCTATCGATTTCTGCAACTCCGGTGAGTTCGTTCCCGGCAGACGGCGCCAATTGTAAGATTAATATCAAATTAATCGCCAATCCAAACTCAGCAACCAAAAGAACTCGATCAAATGCAGAATCAATTTCCAGAAATTGAGAATTAGCATGCAAACTACGTGAACAGTAAAACACACAAAGAATTTTACATGGTTCAATCTCTTGCGAGATCTACATCCACGGAGGGTCAACGGAGTAGTTTTATTCACGATCCCATACTTTCAACCTCAATTACAAGATGAAAACAGAAGCAAGAAAATGTACAGAGAATCCCTATCTCTATCCCCTTCTTCTCCTCTCACTCTTCTCTCTTGTAACAGATCACAGTTTGAATCTCTCTACTTTGATAACTGCTATCCCCAAGCTTATAAACCAGCTAACAAAACTAATCTCAGCCACACAAAACAGACAGATGAGATTATGCACTTGGCAGCTTCCAGAAGAGATCACGCGCACACATTGCTTCCTCTTTAAGCTAAAAATAACAGACTTATGATTCTGTTAACCTTAATCCCTTAAGCCTATTTGCTGAATAGTCCTCCAAGCTTCAAAGCTTTGCAGTCACCTCCTTATACCACAAGGATATATTCAATCACAGAAGATCGAGGGTCTCAAATCTCGACCGAGTTTCCATATTTCCACCAACCAATTGCTAGCTACACTTTATTGGTCTATGGATAAGCTATGCTTATTAGACGGACCACAGCGGTGTCTCGTCGCCGGTCTCGAGACACTCCGGCCGACGAGACACCCCGATGCAGGAGGGCGGAGCTCGAGACCGTCTCGCCGCGACGAGACAGTCTCGAGATGGCGCGTGGCCTTCACGCGTTTCCGATTTTTTTTTTGTTAACAGGCGCGTGCATTGCACGCGCCAAAAATAAAATAAAAATAAAAAATGGCAGAAACGGTAATATCCAACGGGCAAAAAATTCAAACGGCTATATAGCCGATTTTTCATTTTTTTTTTTTGTAATTCATCCCTATAAATACCAACCTCCATACCACAAATTATTCCACACCAAATTCATCTTCCTCCTCTTTTTCTCTCTAATTTTCGCTCAAATTTCTTGCAAAAAAAAAAATGTCTTCGTCGTCCGACTCCTCAACCGGCTACTCTTCCCATGGCACCGACGACGAGGTTATGTCGATGGTGACCAACCTCCAAGCTGCTGCGGCTCGGCTCATCGCTAAAAAGAAAAAAAAAGAAGGCGAAGAGGTCGATCGTAAACCGCGATCGGGAGGCGGCCCTACAACAGTTGATGGCCGACTATTTCAACGACAACCCGACGTACGGGCCAACTTTTTTTCGCCGGCGTTTTTGGATGCACAAGCATCTGTTCTTGAGGATTTGCGAGGCGTTGGAGCAGAATGTGAGATATTTCCAGCACAAGCAAGATGCAACCGGCAAATGGGGCCTCACGTCGGTGCAAAAGTGCACAATGGCCATTCGCCAACTAGCCACCGGTGGAGCGCCGGATGTTTTCGACGAATACTTGAAGATCGGCGATAGCACCGGCCATCTTTGCCTCCGGAAGTTCTGCCGAGGTGTCATCGACCTATTCGGTGACGTGTATTTGAGGAGGCCAAACGCACAAGACACGAATCGGCTGTTGCGGATGCACGAGGAGCGGCACGGCTTTCCGGGGATGCTCGGTAGCCTGGACTGCATGCACTGGGCGTGGAGGAATTGTCCGAAGGCGTGGTCGGCTGCCTACACTCGAGGAGATATAGGCGTGCCTTCCTTGATTCTTGAGGCGGTGGCGTCTCAAGACTTATGGATCTGGCGCGCCTTTTTTGGAGTAGCCGGCTCCAACAACGATATCAACGTCCTCAATCAGTCGCCCATATTTTCGGACGTGCTTGAAGAACGTGCTCCGCCGTGCAAGTACACAGTGAACGGAAAGCCCTACGACGGCGGTTACTACTTAACCGATGGGATCTACCCGGATTGGACTGCTCTGATCAAGGCTCCTCCGATTGCAACGAATGACAAGGCGGCGCGCTTCAAGAAGATGCAGGAAGCGGCGAGGAAGGATATCGAACGGGCATTTGGTGTTCTTCAGGCCCGTTGGGGAATTATCCGGAACCCGGCGCGGGGCTGGTACCGCACCTCCGCAACATCATGTTTGCGTGCATTATTTTGCACAACATGATCATTGAAGACGAGAGGGAGGAGGCCGAGAACTGGAGAGAGGACACAGAAACAACGCCGAGTAGTAATGTTACTCATGTCCCCTACCCGCAATCATGGAAGAATTTCATCAAACGGGACGCCGCATTAAGAGATGTGAGGAGGCACCATCGGCTCACAAATGATTTGATCGAGCATCTTTGGAGCCGATTTGGAGCAGTTGACGAGTAGGATGTTTTTTATTTTTTATTTATTTCAATTAATATAATGTTTTTATTTGTTTTATTTCAATTAATGTATTGTACTAGTTATCTGTTTAAATTAATGAAAACTTCAATTTTTCTTATTAAAAATAATGCAAAATAGAAATTCAGAAAATCCTTAGAGACACCCCTTAGAGACAGCCCCACTGCAGCTCACTGTCTCTATCTCCAAAAAATCCTTAAAAACACCCCTTAGAGACACTACCACTGCAAGTAGTCTTAGACACGACATGACTAAAATATTTGAGTACGAACATGTCATTGATTTTTCCTTTTTTTTTCAGAATGGTAAATACGTATAAGTTCTCTTCATCAAAAGATGAATGGTGAATATTATGAATGGTATATCACCAGATATAAAATCCATTTTGTTCGCTTAAATGATGGACGGTACTCATTGAATGATACGTTGCAATTAATTAAACATAATCAACTCATTTGTATTATCATGCATGCAAAATTATGGAAGACAAAATTATTAGCTAGGTAAGTAAACTACAACTAGTATGTGGTACCGATATCCCGGTAAATCACTAGCTAATTTGATGTAAACCACATAGACAGCAAAAAAAAACTGAAGCTCACAATTTTGTGCGATATATATAGTGTTAGGAAAATTAGTAAAGATTTTGATTTATCTCAAAATCCAACTGACCCCAACCGATTAGACGAAGTCATCAGTATGAAATTAGCTAGAGTTCACTGTTTGAGCGTAGAGATTTTCTTTACAGGAACAAATAGAAGAAGTCAGATAGACTGAAGAAGGCAGTTCCAGAAGAACTTGGTCAGTTAAGACCACAACTCAGTTGACTCCGTAACTGAACCATGCAGCTCATGCATGACGAACAATCGTGTTGAAGTCAGACGTCACAAAGCTGAAAAAGAAAAGACTTTGAAGACGTTGAAGACAGAAGAGTTGAAGTCCGAATTTAAATCTACTCGGAAGTACAAGACAGGCTAGAACTTACTATAAATGGACCGACCAAGAGGACGCGCAAAAAGAGATGGTCTCAGTTTCGATTTTAGGAAAGTTTTCAATGGAGTAGTTAGAGTGTCATGCTTTTGGCAGAGATTAAACGGCTCTTTCCAACGGCTAATTTAATCTCTCTCTATATAAATAGAGGTCTCCACATCAAAAAAAACAAAAAGAGAACCAAGAGAGCGGAACCTGGAGATAGAGCAAAGCATACACGTTTTTAGCAGTAGAAAAAGAATTGAGCTCTCTCAGCAAGAATAATCCAGCTGAAGAACCAGTCGAAGTAGAGTGACCATTCATCCTCCTGTTCTTCTATCTAGCCTCTCAAAATCCCATTCTTGGATTGAGTCTAGAATTCCTAAGTTCTCGCATAGTTTCTAGGCAGACTCTCTATATCAGATCTGAGTTTCTAAGCCTTAAAAAGAAACCTTCACTTTTCAAAGTGTAGAAGGCTTCATAGTTGGAAAAATCCACAACCCCAAATCTCTAGGTCTTTCTTTGAACCCACAATCAAAGAAACTAGGTCCCTTAGAACCCGCAATCAAAGCTAGGTTGTACACTTGCCCGCAAAAGTGCTGTAAGATTTTGTTCAACCTGTAATCGAACAGGTTAGGTTGTTTGTTGCCCGCAAACCAAACTGAGCGTTTGATGATAAGCATGCGTAAGCTTATCTAGTGGATTACTTTCCCGAAAAGGAAGTCGTGGACGTAGGAGGTCAATCTCCGAACTACGTAAAAATACTGTATCGTTTTACTTTTAATATTTACATTCCAGTATTTACATTCAGTTTACTAACCAACTGACCCTTGCACGAAAACTAACTTTGTATTTGCACTAAATGGTTTAGGGAACTTGACCTTTCCTCAAAAGGTTTTCAGTTTTGTAACGGGGTTTTAAACCTAACAACTTCCGCAAAGTTATCAACTCTGTTTAAAATATCAATCAGCTTTGATCCTGACTAAGTGAACCAAACCAACTGTCCTTTACAGTTTTTCAAGCTACTTGAACTACAAAAGTTTTTGAAGAGTTAAGATTGATTTTTTTATTATTTTTTTCCCACACACCAGTTACTCGTTACCGGACCATCATGTAGTGGACAATGTTTTTTTAACTTTTAAGTACCATGAAGAAGGTCGCAACTTTCCGTGACAATGCATGTGTCAGTTGAAGAAAATGAAATGATCAGATCTTTAAAATTTATAATTAATAATTACTTTAAAGTGCAAATAAATGTAAAGTGCAGCTGGTTGGGGGTCTGGTATACCATTTCAATTTATATTAATTTCAATGATGTGAAACTCCCATAAAGAGAATTATAAGCGATCCCTAATTAAACAGTAAAAAGTATTCAAATGATTGAAGAACTTTCAACTTTTAAATAAAGTGGAAACACCAACTTAAGGGCACGACCGAAAGAGTTAATTGTTTTGGATTAATGGACTCTTTTCCAACTATAAAATACTAGTAAATGCTTAAATTTCGCAAGTGTTGCACAAATTTTGTCCCAACTTCCCTCGTGTCACTAAGATTATATTAGATTTATTTGGGCTTCCAATTTTGTTTGTAAGATTATTAGATCCTTGCTTTTTTTGGCATATAATTAGGGTTTAGGGTAGCATTTATAATCAGAAAATGTAAATGAAGCCCCTTATTTAATAAAATTATCATCTATTACATTTATCATGTAATTAGATTGTCTGCAGGGGTTGTCTCCATAGGTGTCTCGAGACATCCAATCCATGGAGACGGCCCAGTGCAGCATTCACTGTCTCGAGACTGTCTCCTCGCAGCGAGATAGTTTTTAGACAGTGATATATTGACAAAATTAATAAACTAATTAGATGGAAACACTCCATAGAGACAGTCCCACTGCAGCTGACTGTCTCTATCTCCATCACACCCCATAGAGACACTTCATAGAAACACTACCACTGCGGATAGTCTTAGACATGTTTCTTTGTAATTAACACGCATGATCCAATTGATTAACAATTAAAACAACTCAATTTGACGAAAAGTAGGTCTCCTCTACACTTAGTCTAATGGATGAGATGGGTTGACCGCTATTTTTTTTAATAAAAAATATAAAAATATAATTCATTTAAAATTTAAAAATAAATTCTAATCGGAGATTAATACATTCTAATTGAATTGATTAATACAAAAAAATAATAGTGGTCAACAAGTTTGATCGGGTCAAACCCGTCTCATGAATAAGACTAAGTATGAGAGTTTGTGTTTTGACGAATAAAAATTGGTTTTCGACTACAAGAACCTTTGTTTTTTATATTGCCGTTTTAAAGATACATAATATATTTAAAATAAT
This sequence comes from Schizonepeta tenuifolia, assembly GCA_029490685.1. NCBI lineage: Eukaryota > Viridiplantae > Streptophyta > Magnoliopsida > Lamiales > Lamiaceae > Schizonepeta > Schizonepeta tenuifolia. Next base: position 40,481,354 of record CM055957.1, on the reverse strand, counting down.
ATGATTAGTGTACATGAGTATATATATGTGTAATAAAAAGTGGAAATCCACATGGACCCTTTTATGCCGCTGTTTAATTAGCTTTTCTAAAAAAAAAATTGAACAACCTAAAGCAATGTGAAATTGTGAATAGACCACCCACGTACAAATCATTGAGTATGGACCCTTTTGTTTAGTATAAAATACACATTATTTTAGTTGATAAAATAAAATAGATATGATTATTAACGATCAATTGGAAAGTTGGTAATTCAGGGCCCATCCAAAGAATCATATGTTTTCTTCTGTTTTTGCAATTTCAAATATAAATCAATTTAATATAATATGAATCGGTTGAAGCTATTTAAGGTTGACTAATTTGATATATTCATGCACCTAAGTAAACTTCTATAATTTCTTAGCTACTTTCATCATTTTAGCATATTTTAAAATTATTCTTCATTGACATTTGTTGGGAAATGATCTTACATTCTTTTCATAATTCAAGATAAGATCTCAAGCTAAATGTTGACTTTATCTTGATTTATTTTCAATCTTCGGTGTGCATCGTGTGGGTTTTTCTTATTTTCCTGCTATATATATTGGTAAAGTTGGTATTTCTATGTGATTTCCTTTCCTTATTATTTGAACTCTTGTGTTAGTGTTACTAGAGTTCTCTAATCACATTATGCGTGAAAAAGAATCTAGGAATTACAGCACATTCATTTCCAGAATTCCTATTGGTTGTGACATTTTAAATGCAGAATGAGAAAAAAGAAATATTTATAGAATTCAAAAACGAAGGAGATAGGACCACAATATAATCCGAAAAGAAATTTATTTGAAAAAGAATCTGGACCTTTCTGTGGAACACAAGATGGTGGGTGTCAATGTCAATAAAAAACCAACAATGCTACAAACTGGGAATAGGTCCCCGGGCTTGTGTTTCACATGCTGTGGGGTATTTCTAGTACTAGTAGTATTTCTTAGAGAGAGAGAGAGAGAGATAGAGAGAGAGAGAGATAGAGATGTGGTGAATGGCGATTATGGTAATGATTAAAGTCGGTTGGCCGGCGAGGTGGAAAGGGAAATATTGGCCCATTCACATTTTGGTGCCATTGGGCAAATATATTACAACTATAAATGTAAGGTTTACGCTCACTTTCATTTTTAGTTTCATTTCTCTTCCTTTCCTAAAAAACAATAAAGTTTCATTTTTCTTCGCATATTATATAGAGAATATAATGTGATATAGTTAATATGAGTATTGAAATATAAATTATGGCCCACCCTCTTCATAAATATAAATTATAATCATTTTTTGAACTTAGGACCTAAATACCTCTTTCCCTCTTTTATTTGTGATCCATCACTCTTTGATCCATTTTATTGACACTTAATTTCCTTTTTAATTTTTTTTTCTTTTTTTACTGTTTTTTTTGTTTTCCAGTTTTTTTATTTTCTTTTTTATTTTTTTTCTTATTTTCCAGAATTTTTTTCTTTTTTTTTCTGTTTTATTTTTTATTTTTCAGAATTTTTTTTCTTATTTTCCAGATATCTTTTTCTTTTTTTCTGTTTTATTTTTATTTTCCAGAATTTTTTCCTTTTTTCTGTTTTTTTTTTCTTTTTCAAATTTTTTTTAATTTCCAAATTTTTGTTTGCCTCTTCGTTTTTTTATTTGCCGCTTATTCTTTGGTCAAGATTCGAGCGAGGGGAGCCGAAAGCCTCGGAGCGAGCCGAAAAAATCTAAATTGTTGCCCGACGATTATCCTTATATTAGTAATCGGAGCGAAAGCGGAGCCGTATAATCGGAGCCGAAGGCGGAGCCGTAAAATCGGAGTAGTATAACTTGAAATAATTGGAATGTTCGTCCCAAGAGTACCATATCATAACATGGAACATCTGGAACTAATTTGACAATTCGTCCCAGTTGTACCAAATCTGGAACAATTGGCACTAATAAGGCTAAATTCGTACCAGATGTACTAGAACAATTGGTACTAATATGACTAAATTTGTACCAAATGCCTCATACCCGCCCGACCCGACCCGCGCCCGCCCGCGTCAAACCCGACCCGCTCCGCATTTCATTAAGGGTATTTTCGTCCCAAATTGAAAAAAACGGCCAAAATTTATATTTTTGAACAGGGTGGGCCAAAATTTACATTTTAATGATCATTATGGCTATTTCAAAATATGTCTCTATTTTATATATATATATTATATATATATATATTTGAATTTAGAGTGAGGTAATATTGTAAAATAGCACTAATAGCACTTTTTTTAAACAAAAAATGCTAAAATGTCACCTATAAGATAAAAGTGTCAAAATAGCACTTTAGTTCGTTAAAAGTCTATTATACCCTTAATGAATATACAAGAATGCTAACTTTAATTTGAATCATACACGAAGACTAACTTCATGTATGAATTTCCGGCGAAAATTTGAATCATACACGAAGACTAATTTCATATATGCATCATATATGCATTATACACAAAGACTAATATTCATGTATGCATCACACATGAAAAATTCTGGCTAAAATTTCCGACAAAAATTCTCGACGAAAATTTCCGGCGAAAATTTGAATCATACACGAAGCCTGACTTTCATGTATGCATCATACACAAAGACTAACATTTATGTATGCATCATACACAAAAATTTTCGCAGCCAAAAAAATTCAAATTTGTACCATACATGAAGATTAGTTTTCATGTTTGTTCCATACACGAAAATTAGTTTCATATATGATGCATACATGAAGTTAGACTTCGTATATGATTCAAATTTTCGCAGGAAATTATTTGCCGGCGATCACACCACCACGACACTGTCGGCGTCGGAAAATTTTACCTTCGAAAATTCATACATGAAATTAGTCTTTGTGTATGATTCAAATTAAAGTTAGTCTTCTTGTATACCTATAAGGATATAAAAGTTATAAAAATAATAAAAAGGCTATTTTAACTCTTCTTTTTCAAAGTGACAAAATTTATCTTTTATATTTGAAATGGGCTATTTTAACTTTTCTCTCATTTAAAATTGTATTGACTTTGTGTAGAATAGAAATTAAACACGAATGTGTTTTCGTCGATGTAAGGTTCAAAATTAAAAATAAGCTATTTATCAATTATATACTTAGGAGAAATGTATGCTAGTATTAGGTCCGAATGACAGGAAAAATCACCTAGCCATGTCGATTCACTTTAATAAGTTGTATTGTATAAACTTGTTAAATCGGGACCAAGTAGCTATAGAGTAGACAGTAATTAAAAATAGAGAAGAATAAGAGATAAATAAAATTATTTCAGAAAATATTATGAGATATATTAAAAATTAAGCTTACAGAAAATAATCTTTGATCAGCTCAAGCATAAATATTTGACGCAATATAAGTAGTGGGACAGAGGGAGTAATATAATTGGTTAAACTAAAGGGATATTTCTAATTTGGGCCATTTTGGACTACTCTTCATGTGAAAGTTGAGGCGATTAAGATAATCTCATCAATCAGCAATAACAGATTAATTTTAGGATAATTTTAAACATAGCCCTCAATCTCTCTTTATAGCCCCTATTTAAATTAATAATAAAAATGTGAATAAATTTACAATTATATCCTTATAGCGCTAACTCAATTTACATTTTTAATAAAAATAAAATATTTTAGTCCGTAGCCTACCCGACATAAAATTCTCCTAGAAAAACAATTTTTTTTCATAGCCTACCATTTTACCAAGTTGAAAGTTTGAAACCCCCGCAACACCATTCTCCCAGTTCCTTTCCATCGAAGTGTATGAAATTGAAAAAAGATGAAATAGACTAAAAACATCATTCATAGGGCAAGCGGCGATGCTGCATTGCCACCGCCTATTCTAGTCGACGTTCTAGGATTTTTCCTCTTTTTCCGTTTTAGGTTTTGGAGGAAAATTGAGAAGAGTAAGCAGTTGGAGAAGGGAGATAATCGCTGCCTACACCACTGTCGGTCGACGAGAGGGTTGCATATCGAGGTACGACGGCGATGACATAAAGTCGTCGACGCTGCCCTTTTTCATTTTCTCTCTATTGTTCTGTTTGTTGTGGATTCAATTTTTAGTGCAAGTATGAATATTTTTCAAGATTGCGAGCAATTAAATTTAGTATCTCCGAAGCAGAATCAATGATGATTTATTTTTTTGGTGAATAAATTAAGCATATATAAATGTATAAGAGAGTGATCGGGAATTTACAGATCTTCCCTTTTGAACATCATGTTGGCTTGTGATTTAATGGAATCTTGAATCAAATTAAGGATGAACGATGGCTTCAGCCTGCTTGATCGATGGAAAGTTATAGAGAGATCAGAAATTTGCAGGTTTATTACGTTGGGGCTATATGAATTGCCATTTTTATAATTAAAAATTTAACTAAGATATTATAAGGGTATAATTGTATATTTATATTTATCATTATTATTTTTTTTAAAATTAAAGGCTATAAAGAGAGATTTGGGGGCTATCTTTAAAATTACCCTTAATTTTATTTTATTTTTGATATAGATAGGGAACAAGCAACGATAGAGTTTGAACCTGAGATTTCTCTATATATAGACAAGTTCCATCACCGCTTAAATTTTCCTAACAATAAATTACAATTTACTAAAGATTTTTCAAAATATGTAATGTCCTAGGACGTCATATGCAAATAATTATTGGTTGATACAAACATTATTTCTCCTCAGAAACATTGAAACATATTAATTTTAATATTTATTATCTTATGATGAGAGTAATCCGCTAATACTAAAATATTATTAAAAGTGTGCTGATTAGTTCAAAAATTTTGAGTCACAATTAACCCTTTCAAATTCGAGAAACATAAGAAAACTCTTGACGTGATAAAAAACGAAGATTCATACTCTGCCGCTACTGTGCGTCAAAATTCCGAATACACGAAAAATGATGAGTACAGTACATAGTTACAATTCGAAACAGGAAATATATATTGTGGACTTTCCAAATTTTATTTCATGAACTATAAATTGAGTAGTCAGTTTTGAAATAATAAAACAGTTAATAATTCAGGTTATGTGGATGTACTATTTCTTGTTTAAACTGTTTTCCGATGCAATATATAAATTTTATTTATTTGTGTATCAAAAGCGATAAAATCAATTTTATACATTTTTTTGTAGAAAGAGAATGGATGTAGAAGCAGGCAGGCCAATTTATTGCATACCCAAACTTTGTCGAGGTCGGTTTGGTATTTAAAACATATAAGAATATTTGTCGGAATAATTTGGGTCCAAATTAAAACACGTGCCTAAAGAAGCTTCTAATGGGCTTCAGCAACCAAAATCTGCCCTATATGAGGCCCATCAATAGGGCAATTCTCCTCATGACCAGATAGTCTATTACAGTATTCTCCATTTACCACTTCTAATTTGCTCTCTCTTTATAGCAAGCAAGCACCACAGCTAATTAAAATATGAATATTAGTATCTTATTTGATTAGTTTTTTAATACTTACAGCCCCACAAGGCCACAACTAAGAAATCCTAAAAGACAAATAAAGTTCTAAGATGGTGATTCGTACGATAGAATGGAATGAGTTAGGAATGAAATGAAGGTTAGGAATGAGATGAAGTTAGGAATAGAACGAAATAAGTAAGTTGAAACCTATGTTTAGTATGCACAAAGAATAAGTAAATGAATATAATCGACATTTTTTTATGCATTGTGTGTATATATATGTGTGTATGTGTGTGCAATGTGTATATGTGTGTGTGTATATGTTTACAGTGTGTGCGCGCGTGTGCAATGTGTGTATATGTCTGTGTGTGTGCAGTGTGTGTATATGTGTGTAGTGTGTGTGCGCGTGCAGTGTGTGTATGTGTGTAGTGTGTGTACATAAGTTACTCCCTCCGTCCTTTTTATTTGTTCCCACTTACTCCTTTTTTTTGTTCAATTTATTTGTACCTACTTTAACATATTTACAAATATACCATCATTCTTTCACCCTATTTTCTACATTTTCTTCACTATGGGCCCATCACTAACAACTTTTATTCCATCAACTATCACTTTATCACTATCTTTACCACTTTATCACTACATTTTATCACTATAGGCCCACCACTAACTACTCCTAAAACACACCTTTATTCCACCAACTATCACTTTTTCAATTTTTGTAAAACTCGTGCCATCACCCAAATGGGAACAAATAAAAAGGACGGAGGGAGTACAATCGATGGAAATAATTCCTTGATCTTTTTTTGGTAAAATTGACAAAATCATGAAATATATGCGGACAAAATAGTCAAAAATTAAAAATAGAAGTATTAGGAATGACTAATATCATGTGTTAAGAAAGAAATAACTACTCCCTCCGTCCACGAATCAAATCCTTACTTACCCACATTTTTTTGTCCATGAATCAAATCCCTACTTACATTTTTATACAATCATACCCTCCTACTTTTCCTTTATTTACTATCCTTTGCCATTGGTGATCCCACCTCACAACAACTTTATTCCTACTTTTTGGTCATTACAACAACTTTATTCCCACTTTTTGGTCAATACCACTTCTTTTTTGTCAATACCACATTTTTTTTGTCATTATCACTATTTTTTTGTCATTATCCCACTATCTCTACATTCTAACTTTTACCCACTCAAAACAACTTTATCAACTTTCTTATTTTCCGTATCGGAATCCAAATGGGGATATGATTCATAGACGGAGGGAGTAGTATTTTAAGTGGTTACATCATATCAATCACCACCTATTACTATTTATGACTACTAAAAATCGAATTCCAATGACTATTATAAATACAATGCCATATAAATGGTATAGTTTGAGATGTAATGTAAAAATAAGAAGCAGTTTAGTCCTTTTATTATTATTCCACAATAATAAGTGTTCAAATTTGAACTACAAATCATCAATTGTCTATTCATTTCAACAAAACCCTCACGACAATCATGGGTTATCGGTTATGGAGGACATAATCCAAATCAATCTTCCCACAATAAAATCTAGTTTAAAACATCTATTGCTAGGGCTGCTTATTCGGATCCGGTTAATCGGTTATTAACCATAATCGGTAATAACCGATTCGGTTCGGTTACCCGTTAACCGATTTTTTCCGGTTCCGGGTCGGTTATAGTTAGGGGTTGTGAAGAATTTCGGTTATTGGTTATAACCGATAACCGATCGGGTTAACCAAATAACAGAAAATTAGTAAAATATATATACTATGTATTATTTTATTTTGAACCCCCAAATAGCAACCCTACCTCAGTACCTCTCTCACTACGTCGACGCGCCGCACACCAAGTCACCAACCTTTCTTCTTCAATCTTCATTTTCCTTTTTCTCGTTTTTTAATCTTTTTAGTTTTTTCGGTTTGCCTTTGATAAAATTGGACCATAATCCTTCTTTATGATGCTTTATTTCCCTGTGCTTGATGTGTTTTAATGGTTTTTAATTTTATATCTTTGAATGTTGTGAGGATTTGAAAATGATAGGAGTCTACATTAGTTGATACAACAATTGCTTCTAATTTCTTATCTCGCTTATTATTAAATTTGATTGAGACTTTCAGCAAAGTAATTTTAAATTATTTTGTCTACAATGTATATGGATCCGGATAAAGTGCAGCTTGTAACTTTCTCTGATTCATCTTGGATGAGAAAGAAAACTAAGGCTATTGTATTCGATTTTTTTTAAAGTCAGTTTTTTTCGGTTATTCGGGTAATTAACCGAATGGTTACCTGATTAACCGTGAATTCACAACACCGGTTATTTAGTCGGTTAATCGGTTACCCGGCTAACCGAACCGACCGGTTAGCGGGTAACCGAACATGTACTTCGGGTCGGTTTCGGTCACAGGATTTCGCCAATTTCGGGTTCGGTTAACCGAAAATTCGGGTCGGTTACCCAACGGTTAACCGAATAAGCAGCCCTATCTATTGCAGTATAAGATAACAAACATCATTGAAGAAATAGCTGTACATTTTGTTATGCGAGTGCACGATGCAAATTTTAATTTTTTTAAAATCATTCAATTAAATACTAATTCATTATCAATTATCAGTCTAGAGTTGCCTAACAAGAAAAACTATCGGTCTAATGCATTGATAACCCGCTATATGCATTACATAAAAACTCATTGTGCATTACTTAGAATTGTAACTGTAATTTTTGTATTTAATTAGTAGTACAATAGAGAAATTCAATTCGACCACACTGTGTCTGGCTACACGCGTAAGAAATGAAAAGTTAACTGTAAAAATAAAAATAATCATATTTCATCTTAAGGATTATGATTCTCCAATTATGACATATTTCATTTTTTTTTTCGAGGAAATAGAAAATTTTATTTACCAAAATGCAAGACAAACCACCACCTTACGATTCTGAGTCACAAGTAACACATCATTAGGTCAAAAATATTTTTGGAACTTTATCATTCTTGCTACCTTACTACCATCATCAACTCACATTTCTTTACTATCCTATCTACTTCATTATCCGTTGCATTGATCTTTTATCATTTCTTTCTCGCCATATATGATACACAACCTATGCATGAGTTACTTCCATGCGTTAGAAGTTCCTTGTCCCTCCAAAAAAACCTCGTCTTCCCAAACTAACACCTGTTGCGTAGCTCAACTACCAAGCAACTAACTTTCTCCATACTTCGGTCGAGAATGCACAAGTAAAGAACAAGTGATTTAGAGATTCATGATCCTGCCTACATAGACAATACACTTGATCACATTGTATTCCAAGTCGCACTAGCCTTACAAGTTGCCATCATTTTCAGTATAGTAAGCCACACGATAAAGAGGCATTGAGGAGCAGCTAAGCTTTTACTAATCATAGGATACTATTTCACCTTCTCTGGTGTTCCTCTCAGCGCTACATAGAGTTTCTTGATGGAGAAAGTCTCCTGTTTTGCATTAGATTCAGTCCATTGAGAAGTAAAAAATGGTAATCACGAGCTACTAATATTTTTTGCACCACCCAAGCAGCTTGACTTGGAATTGACGTAGTTTTCCAATCTCTTTGCTTGGTATAGTAGCCATGAACCCATTTTACCCACAACTTATCTAGTACATTCCAAAGTTGCTTACAAATTGCAGCCTTATTCCATAACTCCAGATTGGCAATGTTCCAACCTCATGATTGACAAACATAGATTTTCCACAATATTTTGAGTGTATTGATGTCATTTGATAGTGGAAATTATGTTTGTATAAGCCTTTTCAATACTTTAATTTTGTTTTGTCGTATTTTACGCTTGTTTGTGAGTTTTTAAATAATTCAGGGCTGAATTAGATGAAATGGAGTTTGGAATAAGATAGAGAAGCTTGATATGAAACTGTGGGAAGAAACGGAGGTCAATTCGGAGTTCGGACGAGGGAGAAACAAACAAAGTAGAAAAAGAAAATGAATAAAAAAGTTGACCACGAGTGGAGACCCCGAGTCGCCAAAAATAAAGGCCAAAACCCCGACTGAGCACCCCAACTCATCTCGACTCGGGGCGTCGAAGGCTTGGCTCCAATATACTGCCAAGCTTGGCGACTTAGAGCCCCCGAATCTCTCCGAATCGCCGATTAACTCTCCAGAACCACCGATCCACGCCCCGAGTCGTAGACCCGGTCTCCAAACCCGTCTTTTTCGCCCCAAATTCGGCTTCTACCCTAGAATTTCGAACTCAAGCTTTGAATACCTCTTTATTTTCATTTGTGAGAGGGGGAGGAAGCTACAAACCCATCTCTACACACACTTCACACATTTTCACACACTACCTCCATCTTCATCTTCCACCCATCAATTTAGAGAGAGACAGTGTGCTTGGAGGAGAATTGGGAAGATGACTTCAAGGATTTCAAGATTGGAGCTCAAGACCAAGGATTTGTCTATGAATCTCTTGTTTTCTTGCTTTCCTTTCATGTTTGTCTTTGTTGTTGGATATTTGCTTTTCATTATGATTAGCTAAATTTTCCTATTCTAAGGATTGGACTAGATGGGTTTGTGATGGATTGATCATTATTTAGTTAATTATTAATGGGTTTCATTATCTCTTTGTATTCTTGCTTTGAATTGAATGTTGGAATGATTGATCACCGTTTGGGCATTTCTATTGTGTTGATTCAAGATCCGAGAAGGGAGAATCAATACTAGAATAGGAGCACGAGGCGTAGTATTGCAATAGCCCGAGAGGATGTGAGTGGTGTTGTGAGGGTAATTTTGATCCAAGGAGCCATTGGGAGTTATAGGCTAGCTTTGTGGCCGTAGACGGCATAACTAGCTTGTAATCTATAACTCTAGTTCGTCCAAGAGGGGGCTAGAGATACTCAAGAGATCGCCCTAGATGATTAGGATTTCATTATAAATTTATTAGTAAAGTAATATCTAGTTGCTTATCCATCGAAATCTAGTCCCTAGAATAGCTTCTTATCCATATTCTCCTCCCGTTAATTAGTTTAATTATTGTTATTTAAAGCTTATTTGCTTTAGTTAGTTAAATTGCCTCTTTTATCAATATTTGTTAGTCTAAATAGATTGAAATGTCTTATTAATAGTACTCTCAAGGCTTTCGAACTAGTCCTCGTGGAATACAATCTTGCTTGCCACTATCTATATACACACCATACACTTGCAGATTATTTGTGCTAAACTAAAAGTCGAACAATGATTCTTTAGGATTGCACATTTGCTCCCAAGATACAAGATTTCTTTTGGAGATTTCATCTTTGTCATGCTCGTATAGTTTTCATTTCCTTATGAGGTAGAAGAAAAACTAAACTCCAGTAGGTTTGAATGCTTAGTAACACTGCTTTGATTAGTTGAAGTCTTCCCGCATATAACTAGCTGACTAACACTCGATCCTTGTTAATATTTTCTGAATGAGAGGGTGACATTGAGCTATTGACAGCTTCTTTGAAGACAAAGGACTAGGACTGTACAAGGTTTGGTTTAAACCGTAAATCAAATCGAACCAAATCGTATTTGTACGGTTTGATTTGGTTTATGGTTTGAAAATTATGGTTTGGTTTAGATTTTTAAAAAATTATGATTTATGGTTTAGGTTTGGTTTTTAAAAAATATAAATTAAACCAAACCGTAAACCGTAATATAATTATTGTATTAATATTATTTTTAGTATTGAAAGAGTTAAATAGTATATTACATATCTCATTTTTAATTATATGTGTCATAAGTCAAAATAAGAAGGTTTAACACTAACTACTAATTTAATTTAACTCTGGCGGCTTCTTCGTTATTTCTTCTACCACCACCACAATTTGTTCTCATGAAAAAAATAGTAGCAAAGGTTTTTTACTTGATCGATTCCATGTATTGAGAAGACTTTTTAAACAAGGCACTTTATTTTAGTTTTCAAGTTAAATTCTCTAGTTAATTATGATGCTATGCATACAAGTAAAGAATTTAAAGTATAATATTACATCGTGTCGTCAGCTCACGTACATAAATAAATCATTTTTCTTTATTGCTCTGCAAGAAAAATAAAAAAATATATAAAACCCGTAAACCAAACCGCACCAAACCGTATTAATACAGTTTGGTTTGGTTCGATTTTAATGCTAAAACAGTTTGATTTGGTTTGAAAAATTATCAAACCGTAATTTTATGGTTTGATTTGGTTTTAGTGCAAACCGCACCAAATCGAACCGTGTACAGTCCTACAAAGGACCTCCCAAATACTTGAACAATGAGTCACCTTTTACCAAGCCAAACTCCTGTAAAATTGTTAGTTGTGCATCTGCGTGGACTCCCCCAAAATAAATAGAACTTTTAGCATTGTTGGCCTTCAAGCCTGAAACTTGAGAAAATTTGTTAAAAGCCAACAATAATATCCTCACTGATTGCACATCTCCACGAGAGAACAAAAGCAAATCATTCGCAAAAACACATATGAAGCAACTGAAACCTCTTACAACTTGGATGAAAATGAAACCCCCTATCCTTCTTCAACTCACAGAGACATCTATTAAGGTATTTCATGCAAATTACAAACAAATAAGGAGATATCGGATCACCCTACCTCGGTCCTTTTTTTGCTTGAAATGCTTCTGTTACAACTCCATTTACATTGACTGAATACACTACAGATGTTAAACAAGCCATTACCCTTTAAACAAACATAAAAGAGAATCCCAATTCTAGAGTCAAATGCTTTTTGAATGTCGATTTTCATCATGCAATGTGGTGAAACATGTTTCCTACTATAGTCTTTAATCACTTCATGACTAAGCAAGATATTATCAGCAATACCTCTACCCTTGATGAATGATGAATGATTTTCACTTATTAAGCTTTCTATTGCATGTTGCATCATATTAGTTATCACCTTTGATATAATTTTGTAGATAACACTACAACAAGTAATTGGTCTAAACTCTCTAGCACTGCTAGCATTAGGAACTTTAAGCAACAGTGTGATCAAAATAGTGTTAAGAGTAGAAGGAAAATAACCTGTTTGAAAGAACTCTTGGACAACTTCCACAATGTAATGACCAATCTTATGCTAAGTTCTCTGGAAGAAAAGAACATTAAACCCATCCATTCCAGGAGCTTTATGAGATTGCATCTCAAATAAGGTAGACTTTATCTCCAAGGCAGATTATGGAGCTATAAGTCGTTGTTGTTGCACAAGATTGAGAACTAGACACCTTTTCACCACTTCGTTATCAAGCATAGGTGATGACTCAGCTGCAGAACCCATAAGTGAGCTGTAGAAATATACAGTTTCCTATTGAATCTGAGTCTGAGTATGACATCTACTTGCATCAGCTCGCAGCAATAACTTGATAGCATTATAACTGGCTCTAACCTTAGCATATGCATGAAAGTATCTTGTATTAGCATTTCCTAGCTTGAGCCAGTCAACCCTGGATTTCTGCTGCCATACCTTCTCTTCAAGTTCACTCCACATTTCAAGATCACTTAGCAAATGCTTCTCAGCTTCCATTAGTTGTTCATTAAACTGATCTTGAGAAAGTTGCTGTTGAGTGTGCAGAAGTTGTTGAGTGAATTTTTTCCTCTATTCCTTTAAACTGCTGGATATTCAGTTGCTTCAAAGGTTGTTTCATAGCTTTGAGCTTATATCATACATTCAGTAGTTTGTTATTATAACACTTTTGGCTCCTGATAAGCCTGGTTTTTCCATATTGTTTTAAGGTTCACTGGATGTTATTTGTTGGTGCAAATCATGTTACAAATAAGCTTTTGGTTTAACTTTGTTTATTTTATGAGATTTTACACTTGTTTGCAAGTTTTGACAAAAAAAAGGAAAATAAATATGAAATTAGAGTGAAATGATCATGAGACGTTAAAGAAGAGCTCGATACGAAGCCATAGGAAAAAACGGAGATCAATTCAGAGTTCGGATGAGAGAGAATGAGGCAAAACAAAAAAACATCACATGTAGCAAAGCCAAACGGCGGTCCAAAAGGCTAACCGGCAGTTTGGACCTTCTAACCAGCGGTTCAACCCCGGACCGCCGGCTAGATTGTTGGTTTCTCCTGTTTTGGGGCAAAGCTTTAATGCTAAGCGGCTCCCTAATCGACAATTCTCCCTGAACCACCAGTTGGACTGTCGGTCGGTCATTTTTACCCCAAAACTTCAGATTTTACCCTTTTCATATGTTTAACTTTGTAATCTCACCTTTTGTACTTTATATAAAGGGGGTTTAGCCCCAAAAACGAGATAGACTCTCTCCTAGCTAGATTTCTTCTTCCTAAAGTTTCCTTTTCAAGTAAAAGTTAGGGTTTATGTTTAGTATTTGAATGGAAGGTTGAATTTGATTTCCATTGAAGAATTAATTGAAGATCTCTCCATTTGGGTTAATTAGTATCATTATTTATGGCTTTATTTTTTATTTTTATTTTTTGTTATTTCATTTATCATGTTTAGCTAATTTCCTTAATTGATTTTGGGGATTTGAGGAGATTCAATGATATGATGATCTTAACCTTATGATTCTAATTACCTTCTCCTATTTTATTGTGATTTTGGCTCTTAATTCATGTTAGAATTATTGATCATCTTTCTTGCATACCAAGTATTTGTAAATTCTCTTAATAGGTTTTTATAAGAATGGACATCAGAATTGCACAACATGCATGGTTTTAAGACTTAGTAGGTGATGAATTCATATGTGGATGCCTTTAATCATTTGTGCCTTTTGGAGTTGATCTATCGTCTTGAGTCTTAATCGAGAGAGTCGTTAGATTAATCTACTTTTGTTAGCTTTCCAAGTGAATTGTTTTGTGATTGCTTCTCAATTAGGAGATTAAATATGGTTATGTGAATTATGAAGTTATCTTCATCATCATCTAGAATCGAATCAATTCCCTAGAATCAACACTTGTCTCTTATTATTTTCTCTTATCATTTCTTTGATCGTGTTTGTGTGTTAGATTACATTTGCTTGTCTTCTTAGCTTAAATTTCTTCCTTAGTTTTTGAAAAATCAAAATCATGCTTCCTTTTAAGCTTGAATAGTAGGAACGTGTTTAAACTTTGTTTTCACCTTATTTTCGATCAATAGTTTTTGTAGATACAATACTCGATTGCTACTACTACAATTACTTCGTTTGAGTTGCGGATTATTGCAAGTAAAAATAGTGATCAACTCCAACATGTATTCAATATATTGGCAAAATCTGCATGCTCTAGTAACATTTAGGAATCTAAATGGCGTTCTCCTGAGCATATTAACTTCACCTAGATCAAGCAATTGTGGAAAATGGTCTGAAATACATTTTTCCATCAGTTCAACCACCACTTGAGGGAAATCTCTAAACCAAGCTCCATTTCCAAAAGTTCTATCAACCATAGTCTAAATTTTGTCCTCCCTTCTTTGATTGTTGCACCAGGAAAAGTCATTGCTTATAGCTTTCACCACATTCAGTTTATTTTCTTCTAGACAATTCTTGAAATCCCTACACTCAGCTTCAGTTGCAACATTTCCATGCATTCTGTCAGAGCTAGATAACACAATGTTGAAATCTTCACTAAACAAAACAGGATCTGAGTGCTGTTGAGCTATCTGTGTCATTTCTCTCCCTAAAGGTTTCCTTAGTTCCATTGTATTAAAGGCATAGATGGCCACAAACTAAAATTGCAAGCCAGAACACATGTCTGTAACAGTACAGTGTATCCCTTGTGCAAAATTAGCTTTTCAATCCACCTGGACTCTTTGATTATTCCAACCTATCCACACTCTTCCATTTATGGCATGTGAATAATTGTTTATAAACTCCCAAATCTTGCCAATCTTACCAGTGACACTAATAAAGTTTGCTTCATTCACTCTTGTTTCCAGCAAAACTATACAGTCTACCTTATTCTTTTTCAAAAAGAGTTCAACCTCTTTTTATTTGAAGGGCTTGTTACATCCCCTCACATTCTACACTACTATCTTCATTTCTGAACTAAGGGGATATGGTCCCTGCCCCTCAATTTTCTTATATCCATTCTTGAGCTATCACTAAACGCCTAATAAGTATTGGAGCAATGAAACTCTTTCAGTAGCTCTAGGTCCAATCCCCTTTGTGGCCACATTTTATGGCACAGTCCAAGAGTCAATTCTAGGGAAATCATTAGTCTTCTCTGCTTTTCCCAACTCAATCCCCTAATCCTGTTGAGCTGCCTGAATCGTTACCTCTTTTTCTACCTTCTCCTTTCCAATAGTTACCTCACCATCATGTTCATGTGGTTGTTGGGTTTCTTTCTTTTTCCATTGTTGTTGTTTTACAGCTTCTTGGTATGTTTTAGGCTTCTTTCTAGCATTACAGTTATGTCCCATCATGTGACATTTCTTGCAAAATGGTGGGATCCAGTCATATTTGACCTTTTGCTCCACCAGATTTCCATCACTTCTCTCAATCATTACCTTGTATTGTATTGGTTGAGTCACATCGATATCAATAAGCATTCTAGCATAAGATATTCTAGATTGTGTAGTAGTACTATCATCTGCATATAGAGGATTCCCCAACACACTTTTTATCCTGCTCAAAGTGCTTAACCCCCAACAATTTAAAGGCAAATTTGGAAATTGTACCCATAAAGGTACTACTCTCAGTATCTCATTTTCAAAATTGAAATTCGCAACCCACTCCTTAACAATGACATGTTTAGAGGTAATGGTGTGTGGCCCTGTAAACAAAACTGCATCCCTATCCTCTGAGCTCATGCATCTCGCCACAAAATATCCATCATTATGGAAGAAAATCTCAGGTCTATGTTGCAATTGACACTGTTTCATCAAATATGTGCTTAAGTATGTTATGGTAGGTGAGTTTCCAATCACATATAGGATAATAGCATAGTTCCACTTCTCAGCTTCTAGATCTATATCTTTTTTTCTCTAGGCATGCAGTCTCTATACCATTCTTAATCATTGGAGCAACATATTAAAGTATCGTACCTAAGTTTGATCACTAGTTTGACTTAGTAATATAAACCGCACTTTAATCGGGTAATTGTAGCAACTAGTAACGAGTATCGTATCCTCAAGGACTATTAGATCGAGTTTATGTCGAAAGCGAAATTTATGCACCTTCTTACTATTCAAGCTCTAAGATTATCATGATTTGTAAGATTTTCAAACTAAAAGAAATAAGAAATTGATATGAAAGAGCTATTAAGAGAAAATAAGCAATTATCAAGCAATTAGCACAATAAAGAAAGGGTTGGTTCTAAGAATCTTGCTTGACTCAAAACAATGGGGAAATCAACTATTGATCATTCAACCATTTAATCTAATTGTAGTGAAGGAATCACTCACATATGCACACTCTCTCTCTCGACAAGAACATGCAAGTTGATCAACTATTTATCTATCTCGATTAAGACTCAAGACAAGGCGTTGACTCCCAAAAGCACTCAAGATTTATAGCCTTCTATGCATTGATTAACTTTCGCCAGATCCTTAATCAAACATACCATGCAAACTTGGATTCAATGATCATAAAAACCGACTAAGCATTTTTACGAACACTAGGCATGCTAAAATAGAGGCCACCTATTCTAACATGAAAAACAAGCACCAAGAAGCATGAACCATAAATTAGAAGGCAAAATAACATCAATAATTAAAATCCTCCATCAATTGAGTCTCACAAGCTCCTTAAAACCAACTAAATGAATTTAGCTAGATCTAATAAGAGAAATAGCAAGGAAAAGATAATTGAATGCATAAATAAAGATACTAAGAACCCAAATGGAGAAATTTTCAATAAAATCTTCAAAACAAACCAAATCCAACCTTCTTACTTGATTACAAAGATTAAAAACTAATTTAAACCCTAAATGAAAATTTTGGAAAGAGAATTATAAGCTATGATGGAAGACACCAAGTTTTTGGGGCTAAGATCTCTTTATATAGGGTACGAGAAGTGCTAAAATATGTTAAAAACATAAAAAGGGCAAAATGAGAAGTTTTTGCACGAAAAGTGTTAACCGGACCAGCTAACCGGCGGTCCAGCACCTAGGGCACCGGTTAGCAGCCGATTAGCATTAAAACATGAAAAAATTCCAGATCTTTTGCTGAGCTAATCGGCGGTTTGAGGCGCTAACCGGCGATCTAGCCCTGAACCGCCGGTTAGCCCGCCGGTTGGCCTTTTTTGCGCGCCGATTAGCTCCTCAATCTCTTTTTATCCGATTTCTTCACTTCTTCATCCCGACTCTTTGATTCCGCTCTTCCTTGAACATCCACTTTAGCTTAGGAAACCTTATTTCACCTACACATAAGCAAAAACTCCACCAAACGTGATACAATTCCAAAATAGATAAATCTATACCAAACAAACCACAAATTTGGCAAGAGTTAAGCAAAATGCGGTAATAAACACAGTTAGTTGCTATGAAAATGAGTGTTTATCACTCCCCCAAACTTAGGTATTGTTCGTCCCAAACAATATAATCAAACAAAGAACATAAACTCGAATGGAGTAGCGACTTTGGATCCTAAATGCCTCAGATTACACAAATACTTTCAATGCTAAAGCCGAGCATCTCTTTCACAACTCACACAAACTAATGGTATGCCAATCTCAACAACTCAACAAATGCAACTCTAAAAAAAGTGTATCCCTCTCTCTCAAGTGTTTAGGTTTAAACTCTCATTGAATTCACACAATGCAAATCCACTTACCATAAGCTTGATTATCGTCTAACATCTCTATTGCAAAATAAATTATGCAAGAACAAGAATCACAAAGGGCTTTTCTTGGATTGTAACGTAGGGACATTAGTTTAGCAAGGGAAATTTGGCAAAGTGACTAATCAAATTATCCACCAACCTTATATCTTCTTCAAATCTAGCATGGATTCAATCATCTTCCTTCTACACCAAATAATCCACAATTAAGACTCAATTACACAACTTTTTCAAACAAAACACTTATTTATTCCCTTATGCTCATATTTCAACTATTTTTTCTCTTTTCTTTCCATTTCATTGAAAGCAAAAGTTTTCATCACAACTCAAATCTTTGTTCTTTCACTTTCATTTTCTTTTTTGTTTTTTTTTTCTTTTGAACGAGCTCATGGGAATTTAAGATTTTTCAAAGCATCAAACCTCCTAAGTTTAGCTACCCGTTTCAACCAATTCTCCACTAAAACTCAATCCAGGATACCCCTACACTCCATCACCCCATTTTATTCGGTTTGACAAAGAAAGGCTATTAAAGCTCAAAAGGGCTAACAACGGATGATTCAAAACATAAGGTAGTGTTTGGATTTTAAAATAGCTAACAAGGATGGCCTAAGATCATTTCCAAGATTCTTGCATAAACACGCATTCTTGACGAAGAACCAAAGCAAGTTCTAGAAGTAAATAAGCATGCATGATCAAACTCACAAGAAAGGAACATGATGCAAAGCAAATCAAGGCTAAAAACCTCACAGGTTTCATTCATTCATCAAGAAGTCAAAACCGAGACACCAATCATTCATGCAAGCCATTTACAAGACACTCGATCTCAACAAAATTTTTGCAAAATACAACAATATCATCATAAGCATTTCACCAAGTCACCTTTGAGCACCAAACATCATAAACGTAGCAACCAAAACTTCAATTTTTTTTTTCAAAATAAAGCAATAAATAAAACAATAAAGGTGAAACACATATCTTATCTCACCCCCCTCTCCCAAACTTATTCAAGAGCACGAAGCTCGAAAATAAGTTTGGAGGGAAAAAGAAACAAGATATGTGTATCACGACACACAAACTAAATGCAAATTAACAAATAAACGTTGGGTTGCCTCCCAACAAGTGCTTCATTTAACATCTAGAGCTCAACTATAGCTCATTTCTTCAAAAAGATTGTGAGTAGTCGTGAGGTGGATTTCATTCCCATTTGAAAGTAGAATTTGCCAAAATTGGGGCATCTTTCGCCTTGTCCACTCCATTGATTCCTCTTTTCTCCAATTTGTCGATATCCAAGCAAGTAACCAACTCGAGAGGAGGACCTTTCATAGAAATATGATCAAAAGGATCTTCATATGGCAAGAGTGAACTTTCTTCACAAGTTTCAAAGCAATCAACAAAGTTGCACTCTTCACCATTTCGCTCTTCCGGCTTCTTCATTGAATTATAGATAGAAAGTGTAATCTTCTCATCATTGACTCTAAGGGGGGTGTATTGGATAGAGAGTTAATAGGAGTTTAAAACATATTTCAACTCTTGGGGTATTGGATACAAATTTTAAATCATTAGTAAAAGTCAGGGGGTATTGGATGTAGAGTTGAAAATAAGAATTGAAATCACGCTGTATTGGATACTGATTTGTTTTCATCTACTTCAACTCAATAATCCTAATTCAACGATTTTTTTTTTGTAAAATTGCACACCCTGAACTCCGGCTGCTCCCCTCGCGATTTCAATGCAACGCAATAATCGAGCGCCGACTTGTCTTCAAGCGACCGCTGGACATATCGAGCGGTCGTTCGACAGTGAGCGATCGCTAGAATATGAGAAGTCACTATTCAGCTATATGACCTTCGTCAGATCTCATTTATTTGACCATAAATTACATGCCGAGCGATCGCTTGAAGGTAAGCCGGCGCTCACATAGGCCGAGCGATCGCTCGAATTGAAGCCGGCGCTCAAAATTTTAAGTTCAACTCCGTCGCTCTCCTTAAAAATCACTCCGCACACTCCTACAAACTCACACAGAGTTTGTTAAAATTTCAACTCCACGGACATAAACTCTATATTTTAAACTCTACCAAACTCCCTATCCAATACACCCCCCTAAATGTCAACTTTCCATCTTCAACATCAATTAAAGCATGACCGGTGGCCAAGAACGGATGACCAAAAATTAGCAGGATATTCTTGTCCTCAGGCATGTCAAGCACAACAAAATCGGCCGAAAATACGAATTTTCCAACCTTCACAAGGAGATCTTCAACCACTCCCTTGGGATGCTTCACGAATCGATCTGCTAATTGTAAAGCAATGGAGGTTAGCTTGATAGTTCTTATGCCCAAACGATTGAAAATTGAAAGAGGCATCAAATTGACACTTGCTCCCAAATCACACAATGCCCTATCGAATGTATACCCTCCAATCTCACATGGGATTGTGAAGCTCCCCGGATCTTTGAGCTTCAAAGGGAGCTTTCTAAGCAAAATGGCACTACACTCCTCCGACAAGTTTATTGTCTCATGCTTCTTAAGCTTCTTCTTCCGGGAGACGACATCCTTCAAGAATTTGGCATATCCGGGCATGTCCCTTAAGGCTTCGAGCAATGAGATATTAACTTGCACCTTTTTGAACATGTCTAAGCAATTGGCAAGTTTCTCATCATCTTTTGCTTTTGCTAGCCTTTGATGGTAAGGAGCCTTGGGAACAAAAGTCTTGATTGGAGGAGTGTTTATTAGGAGTTACTTTCTTTGGAATTTGAGACTCTTGAATT
The DNA here is from genome assembly GCA_029490685.1 of Schizonepeta tenuifolia. Lineage (NCBI taxonomy): Eukaryota > Viridiplantae > Streptophyta > Magnoliopsida > Lamiales > Lamiaceae > Schizonepeta > Schizonepeta tenuifolia. Next base: position 40,460,407 of record CM055957.1, on the reverse strand, counting down.
GGCTCTTGAGGTTTCTCCATTTGAATCGAGGGCTCATCCACATTGAACTCTTCATCCCAATCCTTCACTTCGACATTTTCATTTGAAATGTTTTGATAAGAAGCTTCACTCACCACATGGATTGGATTGCATTGGACCATTGGGTTAAATTTTGTGTGGCTTAAAAATTGCACTGACTTGCATTGTGCGGCTGTTTGATTTGCCATTAGGCTTATTTGCCCTTCACACGACGTGATTTGCTTTGCTAGACCCGAGATGGAGTTCTCCAAGTGCTCCAATTGACCAATGAAAATGCTTTGTTGGGTCACCATTTGGTTCATCATCTCTTCAAAGATTTGCTCTCTCGACTCATTTATAACCTCATTGGTAACCGAGAATCCAAACGGTGGTTGGATAACATTGTTTGGATCCTCATAAATAAAGTTTGAGTGATTCCGGTTGTTGAGATTGTAGGCTTGATTTCCCGATGGATACATTGGAGGATTGTAGTTGTTATTCCATTGATTGGTGTAGAAAACATCCTCACGTTGAAATGGCTTAACCTCTTGCCTTTGTATCACTCTAACCTCCATTTGATATCGCATCTCTTGCATTTGCCTTTCCAAAATGGCAATGCGGTTTCGATCCTCATACATCGTCATCTCTCTTTTCCTTTTTCGACTTGCCTTCCTACAAAAGAGCTCAAGAATCGAAGAGTAGAACAAATGTGCAAAATAGAAATACAATGCTTGAATTAGTAATCTCGGTGCAAAAATCATTAACACTATAAATTCTAAATAGTCCCCGGCAACAGCGCCAAAAAATGACCACTAGTTTGACTTAGCAATATAAACCACACTTTAATCGGGTAGTTGTAGCAATTAGTAACGAGTATCGTATCCTCAAGGACTATTAGATCGAATTTATGTCGAAAACGAAATTTATGCACCTTCCTACTATTCAAGCTCTAAGATTATCATGATTTTTAAGATTTTCAAACTAAAAGAAATAAGAAATTGATATGAAAGAGCAATTAAGAGAAAATAAGCAATTAGCACAATAAAGAAAGGGTTGGTTCTAGGAATCTTGCTTGACTCAAAACAATGGGGAAATCAACTATTGATCCATTCAACCATTTAATCTAATTCTAGTGAAGGAATCACTCACATATGCACACACACTCTCTCTCTCTCGACAAGAACATGCAAGTTGATCAACTACTTATCTATCTCGATTAAGACTCAAGACAAGGCGTTGACTCCCAAAAGCACTCAAGATTTATATCCTTCTATGCATTGATTAACTTTGGCTAGGATCCTTAATCAAAATACCATGCAAACTTGGATTCAATGATCATAAAAACCGATTAAGCATTTTTACGAACACTAGGCATGCTAAAATAGAGGCCACCTATTCTAACATGAAAAACAAGCACCAAGAAGCATGAACCACAAATTAGAAGGCAAAATAACATCAATAATCAAAATCCACCATCAATTGAGTCTCGCAAGCTTCCTAAAACTAACTATATGAATTTAGCTAGACATAATAAGAGAAATAGCAAAGGAAAAGATAATTGAATGCATAAACAAAGATACTAAGAACCCAAATGGAGAAATCTTCAATAAAATCTTCAAAACAAACCAAATCCAACCTTCTTACTTGATTACAAAGATTAAAAACTAATTAAAACCCTAAATGGAAACTTTGGGAAGAGAGTTCTAAGCTATGATGGAAAACACCAAGTTTTTGGGGCTAAGATCCCTTTATATAGGGTACAAGAAGTGCTAAAGCATGTTAAAAACGTAAAAAGGGCAAATGAGAAGTTTTTGCACGAAAAGTGCTACTCGGCGGTTTGGACCAACTAACCGGCGGTCCAGCACCTAGGGCGCCGGTTAGCAGCCGATTAGCATTAAAACATGAAAAAATTCCAGATCTTTTGCCGAGCTAACCGGCGGTTTGAGACCCTAACCGGTGATCTAGCCCTGAACCGCCGGTTGGCCTTTTTTGCGCGCTATTAACTCCTCAATCTCTTTTCATCCGATTTCTTCACTTCTTCATCCCGACTCTTTGATTCCGCTCTTCCTTGAATATCCACTTTAGCTTAGGAAACCTTATTTCACCTACACACAAGCAAAAACTCCACCAAATGTGATACAATTCCAAAATAGATAAATCTATATCAAACAAATCACAAATTCGGCAAGAATTAAGCAAAATGCGGTAATAAACACACTTAGTTGCTACAAAAATGAGTGTTTTTCACTGATTTTCGTGACGTCTGACCTTCTTTCTTGTTTTTCTCTAGAGCAACAGGCTCCAATTCAGCTTCAATAATTTCCTCAACCTCCCCATCGCTATCATTCACTGTTTCATTGTCTTTCTCCTTTCCTCTGTGCAATAGCTGGTTATTTGCACTCATATCTCAGTCATCGGAGTAGATCTAGGTGGCTTTGGAACTCTCATGTTAATGATGACGGGGTTCTTCCTCGGCCGACCTCGTTTGGCTACACCGTCATCGGGTTGCGCTGGTTAATACTCAACTACTAACTTGCGCCTCGAGAGCTTGTGGTGCTCAATCCTCTATATATTTCATTTTTCAAGTAGCCCTACATACTATTTAATAGTAGTAATTTTCTGTGTATTATTTTGTTTCATGCAAACATCATACTCCCTTTGTTATTGTTTAAAAGTGTTTTCTTTTGATTTTTCTCGTGTTGCCTCATAAGCTATGAAGCATGGGGACGTCAGTTTTCTGCATGTATGCGTCTCGGGGACGTCCCGGGGACAATACGCGATAAATACATGTAAAATACGTCCCTGGGGACGTATTATTATGTCCAATTTTTAAATTATTTTTTAATATTAAATACATCGAAAATATGTTGAAAATACGGTCAAAGATGTCTTTGAGTATTAAAATACGTTTTTTTAATAAATTTAAAACCTTTAAAGCTGAAACCCTAAATTGCGCCTCCACACTTATTAATCAAACGTTCACCTCCACACTTATTAAATGATGACTGATGAGTGAAGAGGGCTAACATTTTAGTGCGTTTTTATTAAGTATTAACTATTAAGACTTTGTTTTATTTGTTGTTTGGTTAACTTTATTATGAATTAGTTGTGTTTTGCTTATATTATTAGTGAATTATGAATTTATAATATATATAAAATATATTTTAAATAAAAAACTAAAATGTATTTTTGACGTATCGTATCATGATTTTTAGAAAAATGACGTATTTACGTCCCCGTATCGTATTGTATCCATATTACGTATTCGTCCCCATGCTTAGCTCATAAGTGTCCCATTTCAAATTCGAGTGTAAATTAATGTCATTCTTTCTATTTTATCATTCCTTAATGTTTCTCGTAATTTTATGATTATTTGTGTGTATTCATTTATAATACTAAACATAGGTAAATTTTTCAATTTTCTTGGTATGTGTGATTTGGGGAAAAGGGTACTTATTAAAAAATAGAGGGAATAATATATAATTTCAAAATTTAGTATATTCGGAAGTGCATTAGTTACGATACACTTTTCAGTGCATTATTAACCTGAACCAGCACACATTAAATATTTTCAATTTTCCTCAAGAAATTGTACAAATATTTAATTTCGAATTTGGGTTCTTTCCTCCCAATATCACATGCTTCTATTGAATTTAGTTGTAAAGGAAGGAACATAATCAACTTTCCAAAAAAAAAAAAAAATGCAAGTAATGGGTTCTTCTTTCCCTCTTCAAATCAAATTGGAATTGGAAAATGATGTTGAGAAATGCTCGAATACCATGTTGAAGCTTACAATTGGTTTGTACGAGTCTCTATTGTGGGTTAAAAATTAAAGTCTGAATAATGTGATATTTGCCTTAGATATCAAGATCCCTCAAGAGATTCAGGTTGTGCAATGGATAATTCGGAGTTTGGCTCCATCATTGATAGTTATTGAATATTACTTTGTGACAATTAGGGGTTAGCAAAGCGAACAGAAAAATCAAACCGACCAACGAACCGTACCAAAACCATCCCAAAAATATGGTTAATCGAACCAGCGGTTTCGATTTATTTTTTAAATTTCAAAAACCAAAGGTACCGGTTAGGTTTTTAATTTTATATATGTAAATCGGCGGTTAACCGAACCGAACCGAACCGAACCTCAACAAAAATAACTAATTTTACTAATTATATGGTATAAAATTATAATAATTATTTATTTATACTACTTTTACTTGAAAATATGGAAGAGTTCAATTTAAAATTAATTTATACATCTTTAAATTGTATATTTGGAATATAAATTGTTAATATGAATAATTTTTTATGCTATTAATTATAAAAAAAATCGAAACTTTCTTTCGTCATGGTTAATCGTTATTCAATGGCTAACCTAACCGTTTTTTAGATTAACGTTGTCGTGATTTTTGGTTTTTATTTTCTAAGTTTTAACGGTTAACTGAACCGAATAAAACCGTACGACGATTTTCGTATGTGGCAAATGGTCGGTTAACCGCCGTGCTCACCCGACAACAGACAATTCAAGGTGAAGAAAGTGAGGCTCGAAGTTAATATGGTAACACATATGTTTGTGATAAATTAACTTTTGAATGATATGAATGGTCTTCTTCATTTACCATGTGTGCGTTCGTAATGAAGAGTGGTCACCTTCCTAAAAAAACTTAAGGGATAACCGTTCATATTAAAAGTTGAAATTACAAAAATAACCTTTACTCACTTTTAATTGGAAATAATTCTAACATTAAATACAACAAAAAAAACTGGCCACAGATAAAGAATATATATATACGCACAAGATTAATTCCTATGGCGTAGAAACTTTTTATTTGATCTCATGTACATATTACACGGTATATATTCCTTTTAATTAGCTCCATCTTTTGTGTGGAAACAAATTACTAGATCTACGTAGTTTGGACTATAATTAATTCATAAAATTATTGGACAGTTGGCTAAGTAAGTTGAACACCCTCACACAACTATCCTCATTTACTTTAGTAAAATAATCATAACTGTCTTTAAAAACGCATTATTAATATTTTAGCTTCGTCATCATCTTCTCATTTTATGTGTTCGGAATTAGGTTCGTGTGATTTTCTAATGGTAATTAAGAGAATAAATAGTTTATTTCATAGAATTGGTTAAATTATTTTGTATTCGCATATAAAAGTTTAGTCACTTTAATAAATTAAAAAAAGTACAACTTTTTGTATGAATATTTTTTCTGAATCCTATCTTTTTTTAGCTTACTAATTGTGACCGGACTGAAAAGTTGTTTGAAACAGCTTTTCGTTTTTGTTGTATACTAGTACTACTTTTCTATTTTTACAAAACCGATAGTTTTTTCTTTCTTTCAATAAACAATTTAAGAAATATCCGAGTGGGATAACAATTTTGATGTGAAAAGAAGGAGAGGTTGAAGAATATGTTAAGCCCCAGGCACTGGCGTAACCAGAAAAAATTGACGACATGGACTAATTTTCCAGTTTTTCCAATTTTTAAAATTTTTAGAGATATTTGATTTAATGATGGGAGCTTTTGCATAATAATTCATGCACGAAATTAATAATTTGATGAATAATATAAAGTAAAGAAGCTAAAAATTAACTAATATTTATCCCTAAATTGCCACCCTCCTCCTTACTAGCTAAAATATTAGTTATAGCAATTTTAATCAAATAAAAATTATATCATTCGGACGTACCAAATAAACATATCCAAGTATATATTATCGATAATACGAACTCAATATGAGTCTAATCACAATTAAACTGATCGACCACCCACTTCATCAATTAACTTTATTTGTTGATCACATGCATATATACGTAAGAGGAAAACCGTAATGTTAAATTTGAGAGTACAACTTAAATCAGAATAGGGAAAATCAAAATTGTTCTTATTGGCATTATAAATTAATTATAAGTTCACTCATTATTGATGAAGACCAAGTAGATCGAAGCTAGAGAGTAGTAGAGATTACAAGAGCAAAATCAAGTAGCTAGAAATAAAATTAATTTCTAGCAAATTATTGTGACGTCTGAAACTCAAATCCTTGATTGAGAAAAACGGTAGCAATCCACACCTTCATACTCTGCAAGTTCACATCCATCTCTCCTTCCATCGTCTGCTCATTACAAACAAATTAACCATACATATCCATCAGATTAATATATTATAATCCCGAAATCAAATATTACAACTAATAAAATGAAATAGTAGTACTAGAAAACAAAACAGCATGAAACGAAAGGAAAGGATGCTTACATGCAAAGTGAAGGTGAAGATATATTTGTGATCATTAGAAGCAGCCAAATTCGAGTTCCGCACGTTGAAACTGGTCAAAGATTCGAGAGCTTTGTAGAGGAGCGCAGCGACGCCGTTTGATCTATTGGAGACTACTCTCACGTAAAACCCTCTTTCCTCTACTTCCGACACATCCATCTACATCAAAACTCATACTAGTTAATAACGTTGTTGTCTTCAATTTTTTTGTGTGTACGTTAATTCTTTTTACCTTAAAAATATTCTTGGTGGTGGGGTAGAAGCAGCGTTTTTGAGTAGTACTTTTGTTTTTGTGTTGTTGATGTTTGTCCCCTCTTGCAAATGATGACTCTAAACTTGCAATCTCAGCCCTCATCCTATTAGCCTGCGCTTGCAAGTCTTGCATGTACAACACCGCGTCGCCAACTATCGAAGCTTTGTCCATCTACAAATTGATACCCAATAAAAAAAAATTAAAAATTAAACTTTCTCGGGATTTGCATTGTTTTTTCTTTTCGACCAATGGAATATAAAAAGTTCATGTATGCGCTGACATGATTTTAAAGTCATGCGTAAAACCAAAAAAAAATCGTGTATTTTAAACCAATATATATAAACCTAAAAAAAAATAAGACAAATTAATCTTGAATAACTATTACGTACCTTAGTAATGTTAGGAACCAAAGAGCGCAAAGCGTAGAGCTTTTCCTTCATGCGTCCTCTCCTCCGCCGCTCCGACACCAAAGTTCTCGACCGGTCGGACTTTTTCCCGCCGGTACGCTGCGTGGCGGTGGCGCCTGAGCCGGAGGATTCATCCTCATCCATTAGAAGCTCTTCGTCGTCCGCCTGATCTAGGCATGCATTGAGTAAGCCATCATCATCATCAACATCAACATCAACATCAACATGGCCCGCCGCCGCCACGTCGAAATCGAAGAGCCCTGCAGGCGGCGGCAGCAAGTGGCATGAGTCGTTAGCCACGGCGGAAACATTAATGCTGAGGTCATCAGAACAGTATGGGTAATCTTGATTGTGGAAGTTGAAGATAGGTTGATCTACAGTTTGGAAATTATCTCCACGAATTAGATCGACGAACTGATCGAAATTGGCCTCATTCATGAAATCGATGAGACCAAAATCATTTGCGTAATGTTCATTAAAAGGGGTTAATCCGTTTTCCATTTTACTCTAATTTTGGGAACGAATATATTTCTGGCGTTTGTTGAAGTGGAGGAGTATTTATACTAGTATATTATAGAAACGGTGTGTGAAATATGTAGTGAGAAGCAACGAATCTGGAAGTTCCAGTTCCAGTGATGCTGATTTTATAATTTATTTAAAATTGTAAATTATAAGTTTATAAAGTGGTTTCAATGAATAAAAAAATTAAAGCAGTTTTTTTTTTTTTTTGGTCTGAATATATATTTTACTTTTAAATAGTATGGTGATTAAGATGTTAAGATTCTCCAATTGCGTTGGATTACGTGGTCGCATACCGCAAACATAGGCCGACAACGCAAACAGATCAATCCTTTTCAATTCATTAATTTGAAGGACAGTTTCCTAATTAACACATTAATTAACAATTTAATTAGAGATTAACAAATCCCTAGCTCAGTAGTCCTGAGTCCTGACCTCCCTTGGTTGGATCCTATTCCTAATGCTGTTCTGAATAGTTAAGTTTATGAAGAATGAAGAATTCCATTTCCGTCATCGCATATTCTTGCTACCATACCGCTGATTCGGTCATCCAAATTCGAACCAACTCTCTTTTAGGTATCAACAAATTTTATCTGCTCATAATATTGCATATTAATTATGAATGTTTCCATAGTTTCGAACTTAATTTGTCAAGAATCCATAGTTCAACTTACTTTTTTTTTTTTTAATGAATAGTTCAAGTTATTATTAGAGAAAATAATGAGACCAATTGGAAATCACTACTACCATCAACAATAATAACACTAAAAATATTATACATGCCTAGTTCGATGAAAACCTTATACATGTGTGATGAGAAATAAATTAAAATTAAAAAAATAAAAAATGATCAGAACTAGCCTAATTTTTGTTTTTTTTATAAGTAAAATGTGATATCCCATATCGATCATATGAACTTTAAGCAGTATATGTGTATTAGCTCAATAAACGTTCTAATAATTTGAACTAATCATTTTAACAATACGATGTTACTAATCGATGTTATCGTTGCGCTACGGATCATCTTGGGATTAATCATTTTAACTATTCGAATCGCAGTGATATGGTACAATAACAACTGCACAGTTTCAATTTTCTCTTTTTTTTTCCCCCACTTCTCATTTATTAGTGCTAATAGCAGTATTTAAATAATATTTAATCGTTGGTTAAAAAAAATGACGCGAAAACCACAACTAGCATGAATGAGGTTCACGTCGTCTACTAGTAAATTTTGAGACGCATAAATCATTAGTATCAAATTACATATTCATCACTTGCGCAAGTTATATAATGAAATCGAAAATTTCTTGTTTTTTTCTTAACCAAAAACTTTTTTTTTTTTTTCTTTTTAGTTTTGGATGAAGAATAGTGATTCATTCCGAATCTTTAATTATTACAAAGTGGCCAGGTCTCCCACACCCTCGTAATTAAGAAGGATAAATACTAAATGTGCTTGCTACTTGTCAATGGTAATAGCAATCTCTTGTTAATCGGGTGAGAACCGATAGAAATTTGTTGGGCGAGTTTAATTTTCGAAAGTTATTTAGTTATGTCAGAATCTTTATCATTTAATTAATTCGACTCGGAGTAAATTAGTAGTATTTCAGACTTGTGTTCATGCACTGAATCCAAAACAATACAACAATTCTACGCAGTTTCCATTTTCTCATCCTCCTCCTCCTCATTTATTAGAACAACTGGATATTTAAATAATTTAATCGTCGGAAAAAAAAAAAAAAAAAAAGTAGAAGAAGAAGAAGACGAAAACCCGCCAACTAGCATCGATTAATGAGTTTCACGACGTCGTCTGATATAAAATCTTGAGACGTTCCTTAATATCGAATTACATATTCCTCATTTGCTATGATAATTGGTATTCACACATTTCTTCTAGCAAATTATTGTATTCAATCAGTTTAATTGTCGATCGACAGTAAATGATCTGACGGATTTTCGCATGCCTCGTTTGCTCATGCGAAAATAATGTAACTCGATTTCTGATGACTTTGACGAACTTTGTTTGGTAATTTAACTTAAATTTACATTCTAATTCTGATAATGAAGTCTAGCTTCAACTGAAAGTACATAATATATTCTTCACATAAATTTGACATCTACACGACTACAATGGTCTTATATAAATACAAAATTAATGACGACGAACATTATACTCTGGTGCGGTCTTAACTAATTATGGCAATTAGGGAGATTGTAGGGTTTATTAATGTTCATTATGGTTTAGTATTAACTTCAATTAAGGTTCATGTACTTAAATATTAATTAATTAATATTTTTAAAGGATTAATTTATAATTAAGATGTACTATTAACTTTTAGTTAAAGTTTATTACCTTCAGTAGAATTCAGTTTAAACATTAATTAATAATAAAAAAAAGTCAAACTATTCCTATCACAACAAGTTTCCCAAACTCAATTCTCTAATATAATTATCGAAAATTTCCAAACAAGCACCACTCTCTTAGTCTTCTAGATAGAGATCAGGTGTACAATTATTCAATTAACTTACTATATTAATTCATTATTCACATTTCACGAGCTGTTCAACTGATAAAATATATCAACTAGGGGAGTATTTTTTAAAGTTTAATTTCACTAATGCACTTACGAAGGATATATATAAGATTTTTTGGGAATTGAAAATGAGAAAAAAATCGAATCTCCGAGATCTTGTACGTAAGATTAATTATATAATAATAATAATAATAATAATAATAATAATAATAATAATAATAATAAAACAGATACAACCTGTATTTTTATTTAAGTAGCTTTCAATTCATTGACTTTTTATCATCATCTATGGTGTCAAACTTTAACTTCTATAGGTTATTAATGTGAACGGGGTAAAGATTCTCAGTATTAATTCAATTAATATTTCCCTAAAAAAAAAATCATGAATTGATGTTAATCCGCGTAAGAGATGACCTAACTTGAGATTAAGACAACAATATTAATTTCCAAGCAATGGTATAATAGTGCTTTAGTAAGTTAATCCTTGTTTAGTTGTCGTCATTATCCAATGACTATGTGATTAAATATATGACCCGTGCTGATTGCGAGTGCCAAGGTTGATCTGTTAAGGCGGCATGTGCCTTAATCTTGATTATAAATTAAATTAATTCAACACCTCATTTATCCACAGGTCCCAAGCGCCTCGTCCTTGCCACTTGTTCAAATTATTGGTATTATTTTCTGACACAAATAAAGTCCTGTTTCTGTTTTTAAGGGCTAAAGTTTGCCGACTGGGGGGGCTTCATTCATGTTTGCGATCTCTAAAAGGATCCAATAAACTCTTGATATACATTCATTGATTAAACCCAATGGAATAAATACCGAGCAAGTATTTAGGCCCATAAAACTGTCTTGTACACTGAAATCAATTAAAATTTAGTAATCAGCAAACTAATCCAAGTAATATAATTGAATCACATCTAATCAAATTAACCCCCAACTAATAATAACTATTACTCCTTCCATCCATCATATTTAGTCATAATATTTCATTTTGGGATGTCCACAAAAGATAATAATCATTACTCTCTCTTATAATACGTGAGACTCTTATTCCATTCATCTCAAATATTGTAAATTAAATATGCGCCACCACTTCCTATGACTAAATACAATAAATGGAGGGAGTATTCATCAATAAGTTACCTCAAGTGGTTAGTTGAAACACCATAAGTCCTTAGTGGCAGATTTTGGATTCAACTATGTGTGGTATAATATATGGCACCTTGTATGATTAGTAATTCCACTTTGGTTAGTGCAGAAGTTCCACCTATATGATGATGTATTGATCTATTTGTTAAATATATATACCTTCTGTAATTTTCAAATATAATAAAATAATAATAACTACTACTCCCTCCGTTTTTAATTATAAGATGTTTTAGCATTTTGCACAGGAATTAAGAAACATTAATAGTCGGTTCTTTTTGCAATGCTATTTTAAAAATTGGAGCCATTTTTTCATGAAATTTAATGTCAAGTTAATGAAATTTAATGTAAAGAACTCAAAAGACTAATTGAAAAATGAGTCATCATTAATAATTAGTTGAAATGTGAAGTAGAATTGATGGAAGGGAGAGAAAATATTCTTGATAAATGAAAACATCTTATAAAAAAAAACAAATGAAATGAGCTAAAACATCTTATAATTAAAACCGGAGGGAGTATTATTTTATTATAGGATTGAAATAATTCATTATTAATATTTTTATTATTTTATGATAAGAGGCTATAGCCTATAGCAATAAAATGGTCCAATGTACTTTTACAAATTGCAAGCAACAATTATAGTCCAAGCCCAAGCCCAAGCCCAAGCCCTAGCCCAAGTCAGTATATATTGTAACAATATGGGGCATTAATTACTTTTTGTAAACAATAAAGTTATCCCGACATAATATGTCTGGACATAATTGGTTCGATCAAGTAAAAAATTAATTTCACATAATTTGTTAATTAATTATTTTTCTTATTAATTTCGGTCATTTATGAATGTACAATAACGAAGAGAAGAGAAAAGAAGATGTTTATGTCGATTAAATATGGTCTTAGTTAATACAGTTTTAATTAGGAAGAAATTGCTTTGGGGGATGGGAGGGAAAATTTTGAGGAGAAGTGAATGTGGGGAAATGCCGCCGATTTTTTTGGAGCCAAAAATCTTAAGGGTAGATTAGGCAAATAAATTATGAGATTAAACTGATTTTTTAATGAACTGCCGATTTTTTTCTAGGTCGAAACGGTTATGTCCGGACATACTATGTTCAAATAGCATCGCCCATTTGTTAATTAGTTTTGAGAAATTTTAAACATAGTCATCAAATCTTTCTATATAGTACCTATTTAAAAAATAAATATAAAAATTATATTATTTGTACTATTTTATTTCTACGTAACCCTTGCATTAAAAATTATAATTATACGATAACTATAATCTCAAATAATGTGAAGCAAAATTAACATGATCTCTCATCTCAACCTAAAAAAAGAATGTACTGCGTTGGTTTGTAAAACTTCAGAAAACTGAACAAAAAAAAAATGGCTATTTGCCGAAGCTGCAGAGTCGGAGGCGGCGCCACCATCGTCTGGTTGATCTCCAGTGAGGGTTATTGCATTTCTTATTTCGACTCCAATGCCGAAGATCGAAATCAGGGTTCTTATTTACATGAACAAATTTGCAGTCGGCGAAGAGAGAGAGAGAGAGAGAATGGATCAAATGGTGTGTGCTGATGCAAAAAATTATGTGCACAAATGAATAATTATTTGACTAATTTATTTTATGGAGGAATTTTACAGTAATAGATGGAGGAATCTACTGTTAAAATGCCTATATAACTTGAATCCATCATAATTGAATTCATATTCGTATTTTGCTCTAGGATTGAATATTGTGAATCAAGTTTTAAAGTTGAAGGCTTCTTATGGACAAGCACACAGATTTGCCAGAAACAAGAGACGAATGCATTAACCTAACAGGTCGTAGTTGTGTGGAGTTGGGGGCTAAATCTCAGATTATTGAGTTACAGTTTGGGGGCTATGTTATATTAAGGATTGATTAAAGTTATTTAATTTATTTGATAGTTACCATTACATTATAACAAATTTAGAGGTTATAGTGATAAAATAGTCAAATTATATAATTTATATTTATTAAAAAATGGGGTGGCTAATGGCTATAGAGTGATTTGATTGTTATGTTTAAAATTACTCTTATTTTTTTAAAAGAACATTAATTAACCCGTTTTAAATTTAATTACATATAAAGACACAATCTTTTCACTCATTTGCGATTACAGCACCGATTTTTTTTCATTGGTATAGTAAGGCATAACTTTTTAAGCCATTGTAATTCAAAGCAAAATCAATAAAGTTTGGGTAACTCTTAATCATGGACCTTTAAATAAAAATACTACACTCATGGGCCTCTTTGTATCCATATCTTCGCGGCCTCATGCTCGTAGTTTTGTTGGATGAGTTTTTCTTTTGTTTTGATACCCATGGAGGAACTTAAACTTTGATAATTTTTTCTTTACATTTTGTTTGCCAAAGCCGTATGTTAAATTATGAACTTTATCCTATTTTACAATTTTAACTTTAAAACTTTGATATTAAATCATATACTTTCAATTTTTTTACAATTTGAATTCGTACTTGAATAATGTGTAAACTGAGTATAGTAATACATGCTACAAATGCCAGTGACCATATTATATGTTTGTGTAGTACAGAAGTATCAAGGAATTTTCCTAGGAAAATGGCATATATGACGATATATTTTCAATCCCAATATGCATCCTTCAATTCATGTAACATTTGATTTCTTCTTGTATTTTACAAGTGGAAAAAAGATTTTTGAGATATACTGTAGAATGTAATAAAGTTAATTTTGGAATACACGACGTTTGATAATGACTGTTCTTTTATCCCAAGTAGATAAAATAAACTCTCCTTTATTCAAATAAAAGAATTTGACACGTGCATGTAACACTAAGGAAAGCTACCATGTCGTCCGAATCAAAGGTATATTTAGATAAAATTAATACTATCATCGGCATTTTATAGCTCAACAGAATGATTTAAAAAATGCCAAATAGGCTGTAAATTACTCAATTTTTTCCAAATTCCGGTTTAGCAATCATAAGTTCAATTTTAAATAATTAAATATTATATTTTTAATTTGTTTTAATGTGCAATTAAAATAGGGTTCCGGCGACGTCGATGATGACATGGAGGCCGAAAAATCCAGCGTGGACATGTCAGACCTTTAACCAAAACGATGTCGTTTATCTCTTGAATCAATTAAGGTTATTGGCCTATAAATTACCAAACTTTTTCCAAATTCCCAAATTGCAACCGACATGTCAATTTTGTCCAATTAAATACCATACTTTCAATTTGTTTCAATGTGTAAAAAATGACTAGGTTGGCGCTTATGTGGCATCCCTCTGGCCAAATAAAGTAAAAGACGTCGTTTTATGGAGCAAAAATGTCGTCGTTTCACTAATTGAACAAAAACGTCATCGTTTCACTATAGCGAGTGAACTAATCCTATTATTCTATTTGCCTAGACAGTCGATGCTAAATCGAACCACATTACACCATCACGAGCACCATGATCATCTTTGTCCAGTGAAACCAATTCTAAGCAATTGAGTCAAAACTCAGAGCAATGCGTGGAAACCAATTAACATAATGCCCTCATTAATTAGAAGATCTAACTCGAGCTCCAATTTTGATGCTAAACCAAATCAAATAGCACAGGACAAGACACTATATAGTTTGTACAAAAACAGATATAATTCAACTCAAGAAAACAAATCTCAATTTTTCACAAAATATCGTAATCTCTCAACAAAGTCAAAATAAGACGATAAAATCAATGAATCAGCAGCGGTGAACCGACGATAGTAAAAGCCGCCTCCACCGAACGGCGGCCTCATGAGAGTAAAAGGCGGCGGTTTTCAACAAGTCTGTGGTTGCAACGTGATTTAATGATTCGTAAGTTGTGAGGTTCGCAAAAGGTCTCTTGATATTGCAACCCATTTGCCTGTGTCTGCTTCGTTGCCGTTTCCGAATTGCCACGGTGAAAAAATTCTCAATTTGATGTCGCCGGAACTCTATTTCGGTTGCACATTGAAACAAATTGAAAGTATGGTGTTTAATTGGACAAAATTGATCTGTCGGTTGCATTTCGGGAATTTGGAAAAAGTTTGGTTATTTATAGGTCAATAACCCTTTACTTTATTTGTCCAGAGGGATGCCACATAATCGTCAGCCTGGTCATTTTTTGCCATGTTGGAAAGTTCCCCAATTTGACGTCGCCGGAACCCTATTTCAATTGCACATTAAAACAAATTGAAATTATAGTATTTAATTGGACAAAATTGAACTTACAGTTGCTAAACCAAAATTAGGGAAAAGTTGAGTAATTTACAGGCTATTTGGCCTTTAAAAAATGTAAAGATTGGGGTATAAAATAAAAAGTTTGGCAGAGGCACGAGTTTAAATTGCAAAAACATTGAACATTCATGATTTAATATACAAAATTTGAATGAAAAATTGTAAATTGAGAGAAAATTTGTAATTTGAAATGCATTTTCCTTTTTTTTTAAACAAAATAAAGTAAATCACTTCACGTACAACCCTCATCACAACAGGGAGGAAATTCCCTTCAATACTATACTTAATAATGGAGTAGTTGGTTTATTTACGACTTTGCCATTTCTCAATTCAAATCACTTTCTTAAATTTTTGTGTAACTTTTTCTCTATTTTTTTGTCTTTGTTCATTAGGTACAAAACTTAAATATAATTGGTCATTACTCATTGATTGTTAAGGTTTGAGTTGATTGTCCAACGTGATTAGCTTGGGAATATTTTTATCTTAAACAAGTCAAATATTTGATATTCGTGCCACAATTTCAATTAGCAAAATATGAAAATTAATTTAAACATAAAATGGAAAATATACATATATGTCTAAACAAGAAACACACAAATTCAAGAAGAAGCGCAAATTTACATTTTTACTGTTCTCATACACTATCACTTTGTTAAATTTCTCATCTCAAAGAGTTACAGATCGTAATGATATTGAAGCTATTAGTCTGCTAATACTAACATATTCTAAAATGACATTTATAAAGATGTATTTCATAATGTTTAAAATGTAATATATATGTATTTGTTAATTTTATTATTAGTCACTTTTATATGATAACAATTAAATATATGTTTGTTTCAATTTGAGCACATTTTAGTAAATGGAGGCCTAGGCTTTCAAAATCTTCCTTTGCATTTCTTCCAAAAAAAAAAAACTCCGCATTGTGCTTAAATTTATTTTCCGTTCAAAAAAATAAATAATAAATAAATGGGCCTAAAATCATATACTTATGAGTTAATTGAGGAAATGTCCATAGTTATACTCCCTCCGTCCACGAAATGGTTATCACATTGTGAACGACACGGGTTTTAAAAAAATGGTTAGGTAGTAGTGAATTATAGTAAGTATTGTTGTGAGTGGAGTAAGGATCCCACAATAAATGTGAGTGGAGTAGCAAAAGTGACAACCATTTCGAGGACAAACTTAAGTAGCAAGTGACAACCGTGGACGGAGGGAGTATGATATTATAGGATTAGAATTTGCATATTTTACTGTTTACATACACAATCAATTTTTAAAATTTGTCATCTCAAGAGTCAAGAGTTACAAATTGTAAAGAATATTACGTTATTAGTCTATTAATGCAACAACTACTAAAAATATATACTATAAGAAAGTATTCCGTAATGTTTAAAATGTAATATATCGTATTTGTTAATTTTATTGAGATCAAGAGCTTTTTTCAGGAAAAAGTTAGTATATAAAGTTTTAGTCTCTTTTAGTATACTTTAATATATAATACATTATATAAATTTATAATATATTCATTTCGTGCAACGCACGGGTGTTAAATAAATGTGAGTGGAGTAGCAAAAGTGACAACCATTTCGTGGACAAACTTAAGTAGCAAGTGACAACCGTGGACGGAGGGAGTATGATATTATAGGATTAGAATTTGCATATTTTACTGTTTACATACACAATCAATTTTTAAAATTTGTCATCTCAAGAGTCAAGAGTTACAAATTGTAAAGAATATTACGTTATTAGTCTATTAATGCAACAACTACTGAAAATATATACTATAAGAAAGTATTCTGTAATGTTTAAAATGTAATATATCGTATTTGTTAATTTTATTGAGATCAAGAGCTTTTTTCAGGAAAAAGTTAGTATATAAAGTTTTAGTCTCTTTTAGTATACTTTAATATATAATACATTATATAAATTTATAATATATTCATTCCGTGCAACGCACGGGTGTTAAATACTAGTTTAATGAATAATCTAGTATCCAATGTCATAAATTAAAGTAAACAAACATTTACTCCCTCCGTCCCGTTGAATTTGTTTCATTTGGGATCGGCACGGAGATTAAGAATAAGAGTATTAAATGATAAATGGTGTGTTTAATATAGTGAATAAAGTGATACTCCCTCCGTCCTTTTTATTTGTTCCCACTTACCATATTTGTTTTGTCCCTTTTATTTGTACCCATTTGAACACATTTACAAATATACCCTCATTCCTTTACCCTATTTTCTACAATTTTTTCACTATGGGCCCACTACTAACAACCTTTATTCCATCAACTACCACTTTATCACTACTTTTTTCACTTTATCACTACCTTTATTCAATATGGGTCCACCACTAACGGGAGACACCACGGGAGATCGACTCAAAAAAGTCGAGCCGTTAGATCTGCTCCACGTGGCTGCACTGTTGAGTCAATGGTTTTGAATACCACTAACTTTTTGTGTAGGTTGTGTAGGTTGTACCCCCTATTTAATTTAAATGCATGCCCCCATAATAAAATACTCCCAATATTTTTCCCTCCCTCCTAACATCGTCCTTCCCCCTTCTTTTTCTTCCTCGACTGCTCAACCCCGCCGAATTAACATCAATTCTTCGCCATTTAACACGGTCGAGTCAATGGAAATTACACCCTTACCCTTTTTTTCCCACCACAGTATGCATTCTCTATTTTCTACAGTATCCATTCGGACGATTTTACCCCTGAAATGTAAATATCGGGCCGGTGTAATTGCGAATCGTCGCCACGTGAGAGATTAGGTCGATATAAAGGCTAAGGGGAAATGGAGTGAAGCAGAAGCGTCGCCTCCCTTGAATTTCAGATCTAGGAACCACCAAAATAAAGAATAGATACACAGATCTAGCTCGAAGCGTTCGAAAAATGAATCGAGTTCGTGATTCGTCGTCTTCAAATGACGACGATTGGCAGAAACCCCCATATCCGAAGTATAAAGTGGGGTACGATGGTGGGCGGATTCCATCTCAGCGCATGCTCTTCGACGAGAACACCGATCCAGCCACCGTGCCCGTGCCACCACCTAAAGCAGCCCGCTAAACAATAATGGCTCCAAGCAAGAAGTGGGGCAGACCCAGGGATGAGACGTCGGCTGACCAGAATCCAAAGCCGACGAAGAAAGCTGCGATGAACTGACGTGGCTTGAAGATCTTGGGTGCCGACGTAGAGAGAATTGAGAAGGCCTTCCCTTCAGCGCTGAGGGTTCCATTGGCCAACTTTACCGCATATTCTATGTCAAGGAGAGTTGTTGAGCATGTCTGTGACAATGTAAGAGTTTTTGAAATAAATGTTTAGTTTTTTGTTTTATTTGACGAAGAAAGCTTGAAAATGCCTTTTTTTTTCTTGTGCTTGTAGGAACAAATTGTTGACATGAAGCAGCTTATCCGGCGGTTCGATGCTCAAGCCGAGGAGATAAGTGAACTGAAGGCGATGATGCACGTGCTTCTTAAGGGCAGGGGTGAGAGTCCGGCGAAGAATGGTGGTGGATGCGGCACTTTTTCCGATTGCAAGATTGTAGCATGCTACAAATCTCCGGCCTCCGCAAACCCTAAATCTACCCCGCCGAGTGGTAGCAGGAGAAAGGCTACCCCTGTCGCCTCCCCTGTCCCTGATGTGGCGCCACCGGTGGTTGAAGCCGATGAGTTCTTGGGTTGGATGCAGTCAGCCTCAACCCTCGATGGGTATCGGCCATATTTGATTTCATTTTTTAATTTAACTTACGTATTTATTTTCTGAAGCATTTTGTTATTCTTTATTTTGCAGACCACAATCACTTAAGCTCCCTTCTGCCGTGGTTAGAACTGGGAACATCAAATTTTTTGAAGAGCTTATGAATGATAAAATCTGTCTGAGGGATGAGGTAATATTTTTTCGGTGTGTTTGTTGTTTAAATGTATTATTTGTTGTAGTTTGAATCAAATTTTTCGACATTGTCTCAGTTATTAGTTTTGTGGTGTGATAATTGAATGTGTGCATGCTCTACGTGATCTTGTTGGGAATTTAGGTCCTATTCTGGATTTTTTGCCCCGAATTTGGTGGAGATGAGATATATATGTATATGTTATATGGTTGTGGTTGAAAATATGATGTTTTTGTGAAGTTGAAATCTGTTTGAAGCTGTCTAAGGTGAAAGCATGTTAAATTAAGTTTAAGGAGGTGAAATCAGAAATCATTTTTGTATTTTGACAAGTGAAGATTTCTGTTTTGAGTTTCAAATTCTTACTTTCCTCTCATTTTATTTGATTTATGAGGATAGTACAACGTAACAGTAATTAGTTGTTCATGTTTACTTGAGTACATGAGTGATTCTATTAAATTTTTTTCATTTGGATTAATTTGAGAGTATATATTTACATAGTTTGTTAAGTTGATGATTAACTGATCAATTCATCTTCGTAATTGTACTTCTATATCCTAGCACATGGACGTATTGATCAATTGGATGGTGGTGAAGCACGACTTGGAGAAGCCTACTAGAGACTGGTCAGTCATGGAGCTTTGGTGCTGGGTAATATTCTTACCTTTCTACTCTTGAGTTGTGGCATTTGATTAAATTTCAGTCTCCATGATTTGGTGATTCCTTTTCATCCAGTTAATTAGAATGTTTAGTTGTTGATTCTAGTTGTTGTTTCTTGACTCTTCATGAGTTTCTTGAGAATATAGTGTTGAGTTTAATTGCGGTCCATTTCAACTTGGTTAGCATGTTTTCTTGCCTCTTCATGACTCTTCATGAGTTGCTGATCTATTTATTGGTTAGCATGTTGATTTCACTTGTTGATTTAAGTTGTTGTTGAATTCACTC
The DNA here is from genome assembly GCA_029490685.1 of Schizonepeta tenuifolia. Lineage (NCBI taxonomy): Eukaryota > Viridiplantae > Streptophyta > Magnoliopsida > Lamiales > Lamiaceae > Schizonepeta > Schizonepeta tenuifolia. The sequence continues at coordinate 40,440,183 of CM055957.1, read as the reverse complement.
CCCAAGATTTTGTTGAGAATATATCATGTATTTAGTTTCGAAACTAAATACATGGTATATTCTTAACAAAATCTTGGGGAGTATCATTGATCATTTCTCAAACTATTGTATTTTAGCTGTTGGTATTGATTTTTCAGTTTCAACATATTGGTGATGATAGCACGTATTGTAGTTGTTTGAGAATATAGCATGTATTTTGGTGATTAAACTATTTAAGTTTCTTGAGAATATATTGAGTTCTTCACTCATGATTCCATTTTATTTCACATTAGGGTGGATTGACCCAAGATAATTTCGATTCTTGTGCTGATGAGGTTATGCCGTATGTGCGTGGAAGCTACCCTCTGAATATTGGCCGAGCATGGGATCGTGTGGAACGGGTGTATGGGTTTGGATTTGTTGATGAGAACTGGGTCGGATTTGAGATAAATCTTAGGCTGCAGCGCATCACTGTGGTAGACTCACTGCACCTGGGAAGGAAACGCCTTGGGAAATACTTCGAGCCCATGCGTTATCATGTACCACGGCTCTGTGAGAAGCATGGGATCTGGGAGAAGAAAGGGTATACGCAGCCAATGAGCCACTGTTGGGAGTTGACCTTCGAGAAGACGAACCCCACCCAAGGTGACAAGACGAATTGTGGGGTTCTGCTGATGAAAAGCCTGGAAGCTATGGCTCGTGGCGAATCCTTCTCGACGATCCATGCAGATCACTGCCACGCCTACAGGCTCCAATATTGTGTCGACCTTCATCAGCACTCGGCTTCAATCATGGCAGATGACAACTGATTGATCCATGTGCAGTGATATATTTTGGTGAAGCTTAATCAAACACTTCTAAGTTTCAGTATTTAAAACAATATTTATTATGATGTGGTGTGTATGTGGATAATTTGTTCTTTCCTTTTTTTTTTTTTGGAAAATTTGAGGTTGGAACACTAAATTCTGAATCCCCCCGCCGTTATGTTGTGTTGTGTTACCTTATTTTTTTTTTGGCGGTAACACACACACATAAGTTAATTTATGAAATGCCACAAATTTGAAAAATGTCATGTTCATTGCATCTGTCTTGCTTATTCATTCATATTCATATTAAGTTTGGTTTTTGAAATGGCCCAGTATGCTTATTTGGCCCATCTCTTGTAGCTCTATTTCTGAAGACAGGTATTTTTAATGGCCCACTATGCTTATTTGGCCCATCTAGGTCTAGAGCCTCCAAGGACTGCAGGAAGAATAAAATTACAATAATTTGATTTTTGGTTTGGCCCATCTCGTACTGAAGACTAAGACTTTGGCCCATCTCGTGATTATTTGGTTTAGCCCAACACTTATAATTCAAGCCTCGCAGATGAAAAAATAAAACGTAGTTTAATAGTAGGATAAAGAACTACATCATCATCATTCCGACTACTGAGAAAGTCTTGTATGTTATATCTAATGTATCTTCTTCTTCACATGAGGAAAGAAGCATTGTAAACATTTATTAAGAACAAACAAAGCAAAAATGACGAACAAAATAACATAAATAATCCTACTTTTCCTCCCAAGTCTGTTAATCACAATATCCTGTCTTTGTGTAAGAAGCAACATATCTCCAATCTCTGCACACTTTTCCTCAAATTTGTTCATCAACTCTTCATATTTTTCTTCCATTCGCTTATTTTGCACTTCGTGCATCAATCTGCAATTTTGGAGATCGAGAAGAGCATTGTCTCTTTCCAGCTTCAGGTTGTTGATGCTCAACTTATAGTATGAATTGAGTTCTAGATCCAACCACAACGAAAATCCACAACTTCCCTAGATCGACGTTGGGCACAACAATAACAATTTACTAATCAACAACAGAAGTGCATTTTTCGGCAAAAACAGAGGTTGAATTTAACCACAGCGAAAATCCACAACTTCCCTATTTCGAAGGTGGTTTTTCTACCAATAATTTACTGATGAAAAAAACAAGTTGATTTTTCGGCAAAAACAGAGGTTGAAAGTAAAAAAATGCGATTTCTATACACTTACCGTGATTCCAGCGCAACGATAATATCTCCTTTCAGGGTTCTGGTGCGAGTGACAAATATCCTCGAATGCATCTTCGCCATGGTCACACAACACTGATTCGTAAGAATGCCGAGTTGAGGACGAACTAGCCATGAACCCTAATTAGACAGAATCGACAGAAGAGGGGAAAAAAGAACAAGCCAATTGATGCAGTGAAGGATGTGAAGTGTGATTTTATAACTCCTTCGCATTGAGTCAGAGTTAAACGACGTCGTTTCGTAGCAATTTTGAGGGTTTGGAGTGTTGATTGGAGTTGAGGGTTTGAGTTTGAAGGGTTAGGGAGGGTTTGTGAGGGTTTGTGAGGGTTTCGAGGGTTAAGGGAGTTTGGTGTATTATTACAGGCGACGATGATTGAAAGATTATGGCAATATCTTTGTTAAGTGATATGTATAAGCTTCGCTTATTTTATATACTTGGCGACATCGATAAGTAAATTTAGGTAGGGCTATTTTAGATTGTGGTGATTCACTTTCATTTTGAGTCGACAAACGGTCCTCCTTCTTATGTGATTCAAAAACTGATAAGAGTGTACCTCGATTACTTCACTTGTGATAATCACACTACATTCTACAATCAATTCGACCTTCTTCTTTTGGTGTAGCTCGATTACTTCATTCTTCGTAGAAAGACTGCAGTGTTGGTATGATCGACATTATTCCAAAAATGGCTTATTGAGTCCGAGACATGATATAGGTATAGCTCGATTACTTCGTTCTTCGTAGAAAGACTGCAGTGTTGGTATGATCGACATTATTCCAGATATGGCTTATTTTAATTGATACATGATACTGGTGTAGCTCGATTACTTCATTCTTCGTAGAAAGATTATAGTGTTGGTATGATCGACGTTATTCCAGATATGGCTTATTGAGTCCGAGACATGATATAGGTATAGCTCGATTACTTCGTTCTTCATAGAAAAACTGCAGTGTTGGTATGATCGACATTATTCCAGATATGGCTTATTTTAATTGATACATGATACTGGTGTAGCTCGATTACTTCATTCTTCGTAGAAAGACTATAGTGTTGGTATGATCGACATTATTCCAGATATGGTTTATTGAGTCCGAGACATGATATAGGTATAGCTCGATTACTTCGTTCTTCATAGAAAGACTGCAGTGTTGGTATGATCGACATTATTCCAGATATGGCTTATTTTAATTGATACATGATACTGGTGTAGCTCGATTACTTCATTCTTCGTAGAAAGACTATAGTGTTGGTATGATCGACATTATTCCAGATATGGCTTATTGAGTCCGAGACATGATATAGGTATAGCTCGATTACTTCGTTCTTCGTAGAAACACTGCAGTGTTGGTATGATCGATGGTTTTTCATCATAGATCGACAATATCTTATGTGGTTTAAAAAAATTAATTTATTCAGGGCATTATTATATTATCATTAATTTGATACGAGACTAGCTCGATTACTTCATTCTAAGTAGCTCGGCTGGCATCAAATTAAATTAAAATTGATACCGATAATTACAAAAAAATACAAATTTATTGGATTTTAATAATATAAATAACTATATATAATATCGAATATTGATTAAATTCTATACTAAAAAATAATTATATATTTATATCCATTTTCTATGATATAATTATAATTATATCTCCTAATATTTCCAGATATGGCTTGTTGAAATATCCAATCCAATATTTGAATTTCGATTTCTTATCTGAAACCCGCCCCTCTCTTTCTTTAGGGTTCTTCATTTCACCCATCGATTTTGCTAACCAAGTTTAGAAATTCCATGGAAATCCACATCTCAGATCCTCCCCGAGTCAAACCCAATAGTTTCAGAATCGTCGAAAACCCTAAAGCCAAGTGTGGTCGTTAGTGAAGAAACTGGAATCGTGGCTGTAGACCATCGTCGGCAAGATAAAGGTAAGAACAATCTACACCCAATTTCGGATGCGACCTAAGCTTTCCGCTATTTTTTTTCAATTGGGCTGCTGATTTCACGGTAATAAGGCATCCGTGGAATTGGTTTTTTGTGATTATGCGTATTATATTGTATTTTGGTCGATGAAACTGGCTTCTCGTATTTTTTCAATTTAAACACGAAAATGGGCATAGATCTGAACACATCACTGGGTAATGATGAGGAAAATGAATCATCTAGTAACAGGAGGACTTCCGGTGAAAATCATGACTTCGGAACAGCAAGAGGTCTTTCCGTTGGCACCAGATTTGATGATCTTGAGGACATTTTTCAGTTATACTGCGAATATGCTCGTCTAACGGGGTTTAGTGTTTAGAAAATGAGTAAAGCCTACTTCAAGGGATCTCATAATTTACGAATGAAGGTATATCTATGCTCGGCTGAGGGTCGCTACGACGAAAACCGTAATGCTGTGAAGGAGGCTGCTTACCGGAAACAGTCTATGCGGACCAAATGCAAGGCTAGGCTACGAGCTTGCCGGGAAAGAGTGGATCTTCCATGGATAGTAACAGTGTTCAGGACCCATCACAATCACGACTTACTGCCTCAACACCAAGGATATGTGTTGCGGTCGGCAAGGAACTTGACAGGAGGGAAAGGCTCGTTGGTTGAGGCACTTCATGCTGCCGGAATTGGTGTGAGTCAAGCCCACAGGTTTATGTCTAGTGAGGCAGGAGGTGTCCAGAATATTGGTTTTCTAAAGAAAGATGCATATCACTATCTTGATAGATTGCATAAGGAACAGAGGCAGCCGGATGGCTAACAAGGAGAATAATTTCTATTCCAACGTAGATACAAATGAAGATGGTAGGATAGTGAATTTTTTCTTCAGGGATAGTCGCTGTAAAATTGATTATTTGTATTTTGGTGATGTGTTATTTGTTGATACCACGTACAAGACAAACAGATACAATTTGTACTGTGTGCCATTTACTGGAATTAATCATCATCGCAGCAACGTGATGTTGGAATTGGTTTCCTGTCGAACGAGATGACGGAGTCCTTTGAGTGGTTGTTTGGCAAGTTTTTGGAGTCTATGGATGGCAGAGAACCGCAAGTAGTGTTCACTGATCAATGTCAGGCTATGATGAATGGCGTGGATTACACCTTCCATGAAGCCAGCCACCGTTTATGCCAGTGGCACAATAATCGCAACACTAAGAATCATTTTGGAAAGCTCAGTCACGATACTGATTTCATGAAGGAATGGCATTACTGCATGAAAGAGTGTGAGACAGAGACCGAATTTGAGGAAAGATGGAGAGCAATGATTGAATCGCATAAGCCAGGCACTTCTCGTGATTGGTTCAAGAACATGTATAAGTTGCGAAAGCGGTGGGCTTCAGTGTTCACGCAGAACAAGTTTACAGGAGGATCCAATTCAACAAGTAGGAGTGAGTCCACAAATAAAAGGTTGAAAGACTTGTGCAGCGCAAATACTCTTCTTTATGATGTAGTTCTAAAATACGAACTCTTACTTAGAGGTTGGCGCGAAGCAGAGGCTGAAGAGGATTCTGCTAATAGAGGAATTCCGGGGGGAATTGAAACACACCAGCGATTATTAATGCATGTTGGACAAATTTACACGCGCTCAGTATTTAAGATATTCCACGAAAAATTAGTCTTCTCCTTCGATTGTGAAATAACTAAATATCCTCTTGATTTGTAGGATGCAACATTGGAGTACAGTATGACGAAGCATGGTGGCTCTAAGATTATCCGGACTGTGAAATTTAACCGGTACACTCACCACGCGACGTGTAGTTGTCATATGTTTGAAACCTGTGGTGTCATCTGTCGGCACATATTAAAAGTTTATAACTTTAACATGGTTTATATACTGCCAGAGCACTTAATTCTCCGTAGATGGACTAAAGAAGTGAAGAATAGAGTTTCACATGACCATTTGACTTTTGATGTCTCATTGGGTAGACCTGACTTCGTCCGTATACTTGGTTTTGGGAACCGCAGCATGCGCACTTTATATGATATGCTTGATAAGTGCAACGGCCGCAATTGTGAAGATATCATCGAGGATGGTCTGGCTGAAATGAATAGGAAGGTATGTGCAAGGTTGCAAGGGGAAAATGCGGACCAAGCACATTTGAAGAAAACGCGAGATCCGATAGGTAAGAAGCCTAGGGGGGGATCGAAACGATTTCAGTCTTACCATGACTCTCCTAAGACCAAACGAGGTATTTTAGAGTTAATCCATCGTGGTTGTAGAGTCAAATCATATATCTCCATCTGTTTGGGGTTCATTCTTATTGGGCTTTTGCTGTATAGGGCCCAAACCAACATGCACTCAAACGCCTCAGAGCAAAAGGCGATTTTATAGGTCCCCATCTGCTTCTTTTTATGGTTCACAATCTCAAGCATCTGATGGTGGAGCCTCCTTTTCAATGCCTCAGACTTCACAGTTTCGTACCGGCTGACAAGTAAGACTTCTCTTCGCTTTGACCACATGTCTTTGTTTTTACCACAAGAAAAAAACAATGACTGTCTTGTGAACATCAAGTAGGTGGGGCCAGTGACTATAGGCATGGGTGTTTATAAGTTTGCTGGGAGGGAGATGTTTGGCTGCATTTTTTGATGGCACCACCAATTCCTATTTCACAGTCAAATACATTTTTCACAGGTCCATGGACCCGTGAGGTTGAGACTAGGGTTCTTGAAAAGTTAGACTATGAAAGGTGTCTCGAAGGCTGGAAATTAATTCATATAGGTGATACCGAAAGGGTCCTTAGGAAGGTGAAGAATGCTATGTTTGAAGAATTTGATGTAGATATTCCGTTAGCGGCCTACTGGAAAAAGTTCAGTGAGTGGAAAGATCGTCACCTCAATTTTCAGTGGTTGGTTAACCAACCAAATGTTCATTGTGATTACGTCAATAACAAAGTTCAGGCCAGCCTAGAAGCTTGGAGTAGAATTGCTAGTGTAAAAAATTCATTGCATTGTCTTTCTTCTGTTTTGTAAATTATTTGGTCAATTTTTCTCTTGTATAGTGAACCCATGATTGCAATTGTTGTTACAGGTTCGCCCAGAGATATGCGTGTATATGATCCAAGGGGAAGAAAACTGGCATTATCTTGAAGGAATCTTCTCGATTGAGGCATTGACTGACTCTAGTCTTGGAGGAACTTCTACCTTCTGTGTATCAACCCCAAGCTGTGAAGCTGTTGATCGAGTCAATAAAGCGCAGTCCCCTAGCCTGTCCACCCCTACAGATTGATTCAGCGTTGTCCTCATGTGGCTTTTGTTTTCTTTCTCTTTAGGAATCTTTCAGAGTTTTTCCATCTGTTTACTGTTCCTTGAGACTAGTATTTATTCCCATTTTGTCTGTTATTGGAACATTTATCTATAAATTAATCTGTTCCATAAATTTCCTTCTCATTATCTTTCTTTCTTTAGTATTTTGTTCTGCTTTGTGCCATGGCTGGTAAAACGCAGGAGGAGTTGTTCTACAACGCTCGCTGGACGAAAAGAATGGAAGATAGGTTCATAAGCGAGCTCCGCCTGGAAATGTTAGACCATGGAGGGCTGGAAACCGACTTGACCGGCGAGATGCGGCCAGAATTCATCCAGCGGGTAAGCGAAGTAATTAATCGAGATTATCATTTGCATAATGACGAAGATTTCTATAGTGAGAAACTCATGTTTCTAGAGCAATGTTACAACACGTTCGAATGGGTAATACAACAGCCTGATGTGGAGTGGGATGGTAACAAAGTTATAGCTTTGGATGAAACCTTCCAGAGGTTAATAGCGGTAAGTGATTATTATTTTTGTCATGTATGTTGAACCAGTTTTGTGTGCCCTCACTCACTAAATTTGATTGATTAGACCAAGCCTCTGGTGGAAGCATACAAGACGAAGGGGGAGGACGTCGACAATTTCAATATTATGCGCCGATGTTTGAAGCTGGACAAATCTCGACCCCCTTCATGGGACATTGACTCATTCCCAGAAATTCACTGGAGGCAGATGGTTGATGAAGAAGACGAATACGACACTGATTAAAGCCACTTGTGTCATTGTGATATGATCACCATTGTTTTATTTTCTTGCTTATGTTGTAATATTTTATCTCTCCTTATGATGTGTAATATTTTATCTCCCTATTTAGTGCAAAATTTTCCTTCGCATGTCAATTTCTTGTCTATCCAACAATTAAGTGTCAATAAAGTTTCAATATTATAAAATTTACACCAACAGGAAAAAAAGAAATAACATAAATAAAATGTCTTGCAATGCTATGCAGATGAGTTTCTTCTGAATCAGGTGTAGTAGGAGTTAGGGGGGTGCTGTAGGGAATAGGCATGCAATTGTTGGCAGTAGGAATGCCTGTAGAGGCCACCTCTATCTGCCTGAATCAATTTTGGCGAGACACCATGGGCTAAACACTCCACCACTTTGACAGCAATTATACCACAATCTGCCGTTCCAACTTGCTGTGGAGACTCCTCTTCCCTATACAAATCCCATTTTGTTTTGAATTTGCTCCGTATCCCCAACTTCTCCCACAGGCCGGTATGCCGGAAAATGCTCGGAATATGAGTACGCATTCAGTTAAAAACGGCGTACACCTGATCCCAGCGCCACATGGTAGAATCATACACGGTGATGCTCTGCTCCTCAAAACGAATTTCATATGCGACCCAATGCTCCCTATTTATGTTGGCAACACTGAGTACACGTTTTACCCTACTCCATGGCATGGCCTCCACATATGGGCGTTTTCCATTGACATATGGCAAGACATATTGTAGAACACGTTGGAAATCTGCTCTTCCAAGAGAATCCTGCAATTATGAATTCAAAAGGAAAACTGGTAATGTGGATGATTCAATAGTGGTGGATATCAAATTAAACACTACAATAAACATACCGTGGCCCATTGTTCGATGAGGGTCCAATCCCTATTGGACCTGACTTCAGAGCTAACATCCCGCTTATAGTTGTACAACATCAAAGCGAGCAAAGCGTCGATATGCTGCAAACACATAAGAACACCTCAATTTGCTCTATTTAATTCCATTATGAGATTCTCTAATAACATAATACAATACTTACCATTTCATTAAGTTGACCCTTTCGCTTCTGAAGCTGGACAAACCATTCTGGACCTGCCAGTTGATTACTGGGCAATCTTGCGATAGCTGGGCTGCAAAGTCAAGATAAGATATGCACAATTACGAGATCACACCAAGATTTTATGTGTTTAGCTCATTTACACAAAATCTAGATTTTACTTACGGTGCTGTTCCAGCCTTACAACCCTTTTTCCATTCTTCAAACAACTTCATTTTGGACATACAGAAACCCAAATCCGACGGCTCAAAATCAGATTCAACAGCGGCCATTTTTGATCGTTTCGGGGTACTTACTGGAGGTGATACAGTACCCTGGCCAGTTGATGGATTCTTTCTGGACTTCGACGGTGTAGAAACATTTTTCTCTGACACAAATTCCGTACCTTGTTTGCTGGCTAACCGAGTAGATGAACGAGGCAGAAATCTTGCTTGCTGTTTGCCAATTTGAGGTTCGTGCTGAGACACAATTTCAGGTTCGGGGTCAGGGACAATTTGGGGTTCGGGCTGAGAATGACTACTGGGGCTCCCTTCCCGTGAAGAACTGTTTTTCTTGATTTCCTCAAAGATTTCATCAAGCCTACGTTCATATGAGTTATCATTGGAAGGATCATTTTCTTTGTCTCCCTGTCCTACCTCCAATTTTTTTACAACTTGAAGTAGCAATTCCTTCAATTCCTGTACGGAAGATTCAATAGCCGTTAATCTTCTCGAGTGAGAGTCTTCCATGTCATCTAGGCGCCTCTTAATCTCACCCATGTCAGCTTCCTGCAACAATAATTCATTTATTAGATTCATGCATGCATGTTCATAAATAAGTACATAAAGTTCATAAACCTCACATTCATATCATTGTAATTATCACGAGTATCCTTCTGTGGTGAACTGCTTCCACTACAAGCTCGGTCCCCTCTAATTCTACTTGATCTACGGAAGCCACCCTTTCGGAACGTCATCTTCTCTCCCATGTTCTTATTTGTATCCTTTCTACCTTTCTTCTTATGGGGTTCATCATCATCATCCTCATCCACATTCCCATCCACATGCACATCACTTTCGAAATCAAGCTTTCGAGATCGTTTCTTCTGCACAAACTCCTCATGGATGGACACAGTAGGCTCAGGAATGCCCAAGCGTGCAAGAAATTGCACCTCATCCTCCGACACCACCATAGGAACCTGTTCATTTCATGTTAAAATTTAGGATTATTATTGAAAAACAAATGCATCTCCATTCATACAAAAAAATGTATACCGGGTGTATGGCAGAAGAAGGCAAAAAAAATCTAGTAGCAAGGTCTTCAAAACGGAACGGATACTCAACATTCCATCTGACCATCCTCGGCAGAGCATCTTCAGTATTTGCAACACGAAAACCAATATAGGATCCCAAACCAGGAATCACCTCGTACGCCCATGCTTGTAGGGCATAAATGAAGCCGTGCAACTCGCAAGTGACTGGCTCATTATCTGCCTTACGTCTGACTACATTATCTCTTGCATTATATAGACTACTAACCAAGAAATCATAAGCCACGCGCCCCCAATCGAAGTTTTTGAATTTGTCCATGTCATCAATCAAGTGAAAATAACGCATGTCGATCCCTTTCGACGTAAGATCCCTAATCAAAAGCAGAGAGTACAAAACATACAAATGTGTCAATTTAACTGCAATGGTCGTCCTATTACGACCCTCTGATTTCATTTTTTGGTAAAGATCATTAACTACAATTTTACGTTTTCCCTGGAAAAACAAATGATGTGCCTCACTAGATTTCGGAGGGGGGTCAGCTGCGTTGAAGTTCAATCCGGTCATTTGTGCAAATTGTGTTGGACCAAACTCAATCAATTTCCCGTTAATCTGGAAAACCAGAATACCAGAATCATGTTCGGAACTACTTTGCAGGCATAATATTAGATGATGGATCAACTGACCTTGGAACTGCATGTTCGGAATGTTAAAAAACTGACCAAAGTGAGATGCCTGCATTTCAGCCATATGAGTTGGGGACAAATGTTTCCTTACTTTGTCGAGAAACCAAATATGGGCTCTCGTTGATATATAACCACCTTCAAATAAAAAAAAATTACGAATTAAACTATGACAGCGAATGACTGTGTTACGGCCCTAAATCCTAATCCAAACCAAACCCTATTTTCACACAAAAACAAATTTATCGACCGCAAAATTCATCATCTCACAACTCAATGATTGCAACATTTTTGAATTAAACGGCATAATCAACTAGTCAAATAGGAATTGAACCAGCAGATGGAGAAAAATTAGGGCAAGTATATGAATACCCAATTTACACCGAAAAAATAACATAATCCTAAAAATGAATCAGGACTTTTTTACTCCTCACAGCACTGAACAAAATTCAAAAACAGGACATCCAAATTACCTTTACGTATCTTCGCGGTGTTGCTCCTCGGTTGTTTATATCCACGATGTGGGTTCTTTTTAGCATAATGCTTATTTTCAGAGGACTCGCTTCCGGATTCACCGGGGGAATCGACCATGTCGTCGTCGCGGTTGTATTGGGAGTTTGAGTTCGAACGGAAAGGCACTATTATGGCGTGGTTGCTCATTTTCTTCTCTACGACTTCTCCTTCTCAGATTCGTCGCTCCCCTCTCTCTCAAACCAGATCTAATTTCTTTTCTTCTTCTTCGAGCCGAATAAACTCTCTTTTCATTAATTGAGTCTGTTCAGTTACTCAAATTAATTCGATCAAGGGTAAAATAGGAAAACAAGAGGTTAATTCAAAACTACAGAATAAAATTTTTAAATAAAGAGTTTACACTTTTGTAACATAAATTTATAACAAAAAATTGTAAAATTATAACAAAAATTCTTAAACGACGTACTTAAACAATATAATCATTCTATACATTAAATTGACTTCTTTGGCGAAATCAAAAAATCCACTTAAAATCGAATGTTGATCATGGCGACGGTTGTGGCGACGAAACCGTACCCCTGACAGCTTTTCCTCAACTTTTCAGACCAAAACCTCCAGTGGTTTTTGGCCAAACCACCTACCTTTGCACGTGGCACCCATCTAACGGGTCGACTTTTCTACACTCGACCTCCCCTGGAATTTCCCACCACTAACTAACTCTCAAATACACCTTATTCCATCAACTATCACTTTTTCAGTTTTCTTAAAACCCGTGTCAACACCCAAATGAGAACAAATAAAAAGGAATGAGGGAGTATAAAGTATTTTTTAATTGATAAAATGATATAAAGTGGTGCTGAAGTGATATAAAGTGAATAAAGTGATTTCTTAATTATTTCCTTTAAAAGAAATGAGACAAGTTGAACGGGATACCCAAAATGGCAAAATGAAACAAGTTGAACGGAACAGAGAGAGTATAATTTATTTTAATTCAAACAAATAATTTCTTTTACTTGAAAACAATACAAGTTTAATGAAATGTATGCGTATTCTAATGAAGACTGAAGGGGTAGATTTGTGTATTTATCAATCTTATCATTTTCCTTTCCCTAAGTCCATAAAAAAAAACAAAAAATCTAAAAATTATTATTATTATTATTGTCATCGTGATTTGAATAGCATTTGGTATATGTGATTACATCTGAATTTCACATCAAATTTAGAAATAAACGGATTGAAATGGAAATTAATAATAACGAGGACGTGGAATCGAGTCATCTTACTCTATATGTATCCATCAATTTTAACCTTTTCTCTAATAAAGCAAACTTTAATCGTCTCTTCTATGCTCCAACTACCAAACGCGCCAAACTAACGCGTTCTAATAAAACGCAATATCCACCTTTTAACTTCTTCAATATTTATTTTTATGTTGAAGGAACTCGCCGTCATTACTTTCAATGTAGATTGAATAAACTTCTGCAGTAACCTGCACAAGTTGGATTGTAAATAAATTTAAATGGTTACTTCCGAACATTACGTTAATATCGTCCATGAAATATTATTTTCATATATTTGAATTTCTTACTTTTTAACAAAAGTATACTATATCTTCATATAGAAAATATCAATTTTATATTCATAAGTATTTTTCTTATGAGTTTTAATACGAGACTATCTCATATATTTTTGTGGGTAAAATACAAGGAGATGATTATCTGATACTAATAAGATTTGTGTGTCTGAGCGTGTCTCCCTTTTTTTTTTAGATAAGTGTCTCCCTTATATCTTGAATAATAAAGCTATTCGGACATAATATGTCCGGACATAACCGGTTCGATTAAGTATAAAACTAATTTTACATAATTTTTTTATTAATATTTTTTTTCATTAATTTCGGCTATTTATGAATGTACAATAATATTCTTTTCGAATTTTAATTAGAAGAGAAGAGAAGATATTTATGTCGATGAAATATGGTCTTAATTAATACAATTTTAATTAGGAAGATATTTCTTTGAGGGATGTGAGAGAAAATTTTGAGGGGAGTGAATGTGGGGGAATACCACCGGTTTTTTTCTTGGTCGAACCGGTTATATCCGGACATACTATGTCCGAATAGCATCGCCCTAAAATAAAAACTTATAAAACAGTAGGTTTAAAGCAATATTTTAAAAATCAGACCAGAGGTCGAACCGGTGAGACCTCCGGGTCATGGTTCAATCGGTTTAACCGGTTTAACCATGGTTGAACCATTTAAATAATTAATAAATAATAAATATTAAATAATATAAAAATTAATTATTATTTCACACTAAGTACACATTAAAATATATATACAATATTGTCTATTTTAATTTTCAATATTTTTAAGGTATGTTTTATATATTATTATAGCAATAAAATTGAATATAAGAATAAAATAGTTCAAGAAATGAATAGTTGTGACACTAGATCAGATGGTAGGAGCCTAATATTACATCCTAGAAGCTATTGAGTTCGATTCTCAACACCAATATTGTATTTTTAATTAAAATTTTCGGACCGGGCGGTTTTTCATCCAGTTCTATGAACCGTCCGGTTTTATCCGATTTTGACCGGTTCCGCCGGTTTGATCCCGATTTTTCCACACACCCGGTTCAATGATGTCAAACCAACCAGTCCTAGGTGTGGTTCCCGGTTGAACCGGCCGGTCCGGTCCGATTTGTAAAACATTGGTTTAAAGTAAAACAAGTGTTAATGAAACACATTTATGTCCATAACGTGGTTAACATGACCTAATTGGTAAGTAAGAAGTGATCCATCAACAAATAAAAAGTAATGATAACATTGAGAAATATGGTGTGCACCAAAAGGTGGCGGGTATCTTATTTTTCATTATCTGACTTGGATACAAATTACAAATTCATGATATTATAATTTTTGTATTTTAATCACAGTATTAATCAATAAATTAGTATAAGTAAACACACGCACTCGGATAAAATGTGAAGACAATTTACACGCAACTCAAATATATGACCATTGAAAAGATACAAATAAATAATACAATCGTGATCATAGAAAATGAAACGAAGAGGGTATTATTTTGAAAAAACTACCGTGCATACCCAATTTAAGGATAATACGTACTCTATATACTCACTTAGATAATTATTTATTCCCCATACTCACTTAGCCTAAAAAATGTACTTTCCATTATTTATTTAAGGTTTTTTCTTTAATTTTACCTTAAAGAAAAATTGTCAACTCCACCTCGTACGAGATGACTCATGATTTGAATAACTGTTTGAATAAAGCCAAAATGTGTGGGATAATAGTAATTTTTCACATGAATAAAGCTTATTATGCATGCAAAAATTGTACCATTTTTAACAATAATTTTGCATACGGGTAGGTGCTATATTGAATGCATTATTGAATTGGAATTCTTCAGCCTATATATATATGATTCACGCACTTTCATTGATCTGTATGCTAACATAAGAAAGAAAAAAATGAGAGAAAAGAAAGAGCGAATATTAGATCAAAGAAATTACATTAGTCATTATCGTTATTCAATACTAAAGAGGTGAGCAAAATACATTATTTACAATTTTTTAAACAAAAAAAAAAGAATATACAGCTCGCATATATTCTGTATAGATGGACAGTAATATCATACCATTTGTACAAAATTTGATCGGGCTATATATTTTTTTTATTTACAGAAATTTGAAACTATTTATTTTTGTAATGTTTCTAACACTATTTCTTGTATTTTGCAGAAATTAGGTCCGAAATCAATTTTTTATATAAAGAGATTTTTGAAACGAGTTGATACAGACTAGAAGACAGTTTACCATTGTGTATTCAATGCGTGCCGAGGTAGATTGAATTATTATCTGTAACAAATAATCAAAATTTAAAAAAGAATTTAAATGATAACTTCAATTTTAGAATGTCTAGATTTTTTACCAAATCAGCTTGCCACCATTGTTTGACATCAACATCTACATCAAGAGACATTGTGATGTTGGCACTCCTTTTCGCCGACCTCGCCATTTGGTTAAGTTTGTGCATGAATGACGACTGCTAACGAAAAATATTAGTACATATAATAAAATGAAAAAAATAATAAAAATGTCATGAATAAATTGCTCACGTAGAAGTCGACGTTCAAAATAATCGTATTGGTGTCATTAATCCGCGCCAGAATGTGCACATGTTCCCTCAAACGCTTGGCCAACAAGTTGACTGCCGTGACGAAGACTTGGCAAGAAACATAAAAAAGTCATATTTATTACTCCCTCTGTACTTGAAATAATGCCCAATTTACCACATTTCAAGTGTACACTATCAAATGTCCTATTTTACTTTATTGACTTATATACCCTAAAGAATCTCATTTATTTACACTCATTTGTCATTGATGGACTCACCTTCCAACAACTTTATCACTACCTTTTGTCAATACCACTACCTTTTGTCACTACCACTACCCCTACTATTTAACTTTTACCCTACTCACAATAACTTTACCAATCTTCTTAAATCTCGTGTCGAACAGTAAATGGGGCATTATTTCAAGTACGGAGGGAGTAAAACAACTCTACACTAATGATAACGAGTTTAGAATTTAGAAAATTACTGAATGATCCATGTCCGCCGTTGAGCCTTCAATTCAGTGAAAGTAGTCAACTGCCCATTCAATTCCTTCCGCATAGACGAATGAGTCTTTGTTTCCCATAAATAGCTCATGTCTATCCCATTTGTCCTTGTCATGAAGCTCGACAGGAGGAACTTCCTCTCCTAAAGGAAGTAGTCTCTTATTTCGGCGTTGACCTTGGACATCTTCTGCGGCAATACTCTTCCATGTTCCTACCTCATCTGGTCGTGTCTGAGAGAGCGACTTCCTAAAAAATGCAGCATATGCAACAGGATTGTACAACACATCCTGAGGGATCCCATCGGGACCCCTAGCGGCTAGGGTTGGGCCTGAATGGGGGATCATCGTGTTCATAAGCATACTGAGGGTCACCCTTTCGTACCCATTCAGGAATGGTGCACTGCGGTGCTGAATGACGTGCTGGCACAAAGGGTTGTTGTCTTACTAGACTGCCTTGGGTTGAGGCACTGGGCAGTGGTGAAAATCGACTCGGGCTAGAATGTCGGCCACTCTTCTTAAACAAGTATGTGAAAAAAGACTTGATCTCCGGAAAAAATACTTCTCTCCACTGTGTAGTCAATTCAGTTCTCACCAAGCCTCGCAATTCCTCCATGAACTTGTTTCTTCTCCTCTCTCTCCGACTGCCCGTGTCGGTGCTGCTGCTCGATGATGACGACTGTACTACGCGAGCACGTTTTGTTTTACCTTTCTTAGCTTTCGTCACATCTGTGGGTGGGGGCCTGTCTCTCAGATCATATACGTTGGGCTCAATGCTAGGCTCTGACACCACAGGGTTCCTAGAAGGCAGCTGAACTGGGGCACGAAGTTGAGGTTGTTGTCCCTCGGAGAGCAAGTTGACGGGCTCGACATAATTCACTACGAGCAAGTCCTCAGCATTTACGAATGACAACCAGTAAAACGTCCCTTCTTCTTCTTCTTCAAGGTCCAGGAAATCTCTACAATTCACCCCGTCGTCCCAACTTGCATTGCAAAGCCGGATCCAGCCTCCATCTCAAACAATGAGAAAGGGTAGATTTGGATACTCTGCTGGCAATCATCTCAGTCAAAGAAGGTATAGCTTCATTCATCCACATCTGCAGTGCCCAAACCGGCCCGAAAATGTTATACCTCAATCCCTTTCTCAGATCCTTTTTGTCCTTCACTACCGTCAAGATATAGTTCTTCAAAACCTGGAATGAATATCAGCCCCAAGGAAATTAGTTTCATCAGTCGAGATCATCCACCAATACCCAAAGCCAGGGATTTATCTTGTTTCTCTGATCGCCACCTAAGCACATTGCATAGGCGATGAGCACAGTTGTTGCTCGAAGATACAACTGTGCATTGATAGATCTAGGGTTTGTAGAGATAGCAGAAAATAACAATAATGCGACGACACAAGGATTTACGTGGTTCGATCGATGTGATCTACGTCCACGGGAGAGAATATAGAGAGCTTTTATTATACTTGAGAGTACAAAGAGTATTGAATGCCCCTAAACCTCTAATCTAGCATTTATTTATAAGCCTTGAATTGAGCCCTAATCTTTCTAGGATTTGGATTCCTTATACATATCTTGTTTCCTAGTACATGCATATCCGATTCCCATTCATAATAGGATTCTATCCTCCCCCAAAGTAGGGCTTCGTGACTTGGTCTTCAAGGTAGGCGTCGACTGTAATTGGGCTGAGCTCTTGGGCCGAGCTTGAATGTACAGGCCCACCTAGATTGGGCCTTAGGTCGGGCCCAAGACGAGGCCGGTACTATCACTTCCCCCCCCCAAAAAAAAGAGGAAAGAAGACGTGTAGACGTAGACTACAAGGTCGAATTGCCGAGGTGATTGATCGCGCAAATCACCTGTACGAACTGGATTGCCGAGCTTATCGCCCGAGCTGAGTTAGCAGATAGAACGAGATGATTAAATTTGGCCCTCAGCGGCTTGGTTATGTGGCTCAGGTCGCTTTGTAGGCGTGGCCCATATCCGAACTTAAAGGGAGGGAAAAGTAGCGGGCCGTTTTGAATTTGGTGGAGGGACGGTTCATATTCCGAGAAATGCGGGCCCACGTTTACACGTGTACAATGGGTAGCGGCGGGATTCAAATACGTATAGTGTGGGATTTGAAACGTATCCCCTATCCTGCTGTTTCAATTCCGCCGCTATATCAAAAATTTTCCGTCCCAGAAAACCATTTTTCTACTTTTCTCTATCCCTCGCAAAAGCTTCAATTTCCCGTATCGCTGCGCCGCCGGTGCTCACGCCGTTAAAACTTCTATTCACGACCGCTCCAGAAGACTTCTGCTCACTTTCCCAAGTAAGTATGGCCTCCCCCTCTCAGTCTAGTAGTAATAGTGGCTCTCTTCCGGCAAGGGCTGTCGCCGACAGCGTAGAGTTTAGGATTTTTACCTTAGAGTCTTCTGAACCTATTATCGAAAGTTTAACAGTGCCCCCACTTGTGAAGGGGAAGGTGGCTGATTACCCCTCATCCTTAGATGAGGTTAGGATTAGGTGGCTCGCCCAAACCTATAATTTTCCTTTGAATGCTGAATTAGTAGAACCGCGCCCAGAGGATAGGGCCTGCTCTCCCCCATTGGGGTTTGTTACTATTTACGAGGACAGCCTACACGCTGGTCTTCGTGTGCCCCTCCCCGAGCCCTATTCCGAGCTCCATAAGAAGTTAGGATTAGCATTAGGGCAGATAATGCCGAATTCCTTTAGGCAGTTTACCGACTTGGGTGTTGCGGCGATTGATAAGGGTTATCAAATTTCTGCCGAGCTCATTCACGAGCTCTTCCTTTTCAAGAAGAGTGCGGGCTGGTACTATGCCACCGCCCGAGCTGAGTTCAAGGGGCGAACTCAAAATAAGGTGGATAGGTGGCACACGAAGTTTTTCTTTTGTCGTCACCATAGTTTTGTCGACTTTGTTTGGAGGTTAGAGAAGCCTCGTGAGTGGGTAATTGGCGAGGTGGATAAAGCTTTAGGGTCCGCTGTGAGAGCGATGAGGGATCACGATCCTTTTGAGGGTTGCTACAGTGAAGACTCCTTAGCTGAAGTGGGGTTAAGCCCATACGAGCCCCAGAGGATGGTGGATCCTTCGACGGGTGAGGCCCCGCTAGTCCTCTTAGGGTTGTTGTATATATATTATTTTTTTCTTGATTTTCGCCGTCCTTACTCCTTTCTTACTTGTTTTTGCAGTGAAGAACTTTGGTAAGATTAAGGGGGGCGATGCCAAGGCCGCAGCTCGTGGTACCAAGAGGGCGAGGTCGACCGCTCAATCCGCTTCTCCCTCCGACCAGAGTCAGCTCGGGGGAACCTCTGACTTAGCTCCGCGCGCTGAGGCAGCGGGGCTTGCGGCGAACGTTCGCGTTACTCCTCCTATGCCACCCCAAAAACGAGCCAAGGGCGGAGAGCGTGTCAACGTAGAGATTCTCGAGATCTCGGGCGGCGACGCGAGTCCGGCAGCTCCTCTAAACAAGTTGGCCGATCTGCCTTTTCCCGAGGTGAAGACATTGCCTTTAGTACATATTTCCTGTAATTCTTGCCTGCGTAGCTAACTGTACTTCTTTTGACAGGGCATCGATACGGTCGTGGGGTGGCTGAAGAGTAGCGTTGGGGAGATGTCCGCGAGACATGAGGACGAGAAGAGCAAGTATTCTGAGAAGCTTATGGTGGTCACCGCCAGGGCGAGGAAGGCCGAGGCCGAGCTGAAGGGGGCCAAGGAGGAGGTGAAGGTCGCGAGATCCGAGCTGGTCGCTCAGCTCGCGAAGGCCGAGGCGGAGGCAGAGAGGGCTCGGATTGAGGCCGAGCGATTCCAGAAGCTGGAGTCCGAGCTGCACGCAGCGAGGGACCGGGAGGCCCGGCTCGCGGAGAGCCAAGGGGAGGTTCTTCGGGCCTACACGAAGAGGCTACTGCTGTCGGAGAGCTTCTCCAGCCTAGCCAATGACTTGGCCCTACTCATCAATGGGAACTTCGCCATGGCCGCTTTGGAGAAGGCCGCCGAGGATTTCCCTGATCTGGATGTGGCGAAGTATGGCTTCGAGCGCCTCGGGGATGATGTTCTCCCTTCCTGGTATGCCAGAGTGGTCCGGGATTACCTCGGTCAGCTCCCTGTCTTGGAGAGTCTCGCCGGCTCGTCTGAGCTGCTATCTGCCGAGCAGGTTGCTGATTGCTCGGTAGATCGGGACGCCGACCTGGATGCCGCTTTTGCTTCTCTTCGCGATGACGAAGAAGAAGATAAGGATGAAGAGAAGCGCGAGGCCTCGACTGATGGAGAGGACCTCGGTGGTGCTGGTGCTGATGGTTCTTCGCAGGACCCCCCCCTCCGTGCCGCCACTTTCTCAGGACAAGGAGGTCGATGCTCCTTAGATTTCTTTTTTTTTTTTTTGTAACTTGTACTCAGACATTTGTGAATAAACGAATTTTCGCTTTCTTTTTGTGTGTAGATTTCTAATAACCTTGGTATAGCTTCTCTTCATAAGCAAATAAGTCTCCTATCTCAAGATTTATCTGAACAACGGTCTCTAGCTCGGTTGTGGATGGATAAATGTCGCCGAGCTGAAGAGCTTTTTGCCGAGAAGTGTTCTTTGTTGAAATCGACTGAAGTCAAGCTGAAGGAATAGCAAATGAAGTTTGAAGCGCTCGGCGTGGAGGCTGAGGTCAAGCGGATCGCTGCTCAAGAGCATGCTGATTTGCTTCAAGCTAGGCTTCTTCAGACGGAGGAAGAACTGGAAGTTGCCCAAGGTCGGGCTGACCCTGTTTCTGAGGATCACAAGAGAATCGCCGAGGAGCACGCCGAGTACGAAGATATTATCCGACGTGCTGGTGGTATCACCATTTCCGAGGCGGAGCTAAAGACGAAAGAAGACTTGGTGACGTACATCGATCTAAAAGAAGCAGTTGGTCCCGAGTCTCCTTTGCTCCAAGGTGCCTTTGACATGCTCAAAGAGACTACGAGCAGGTATAAGTGTATTTTAGAACGTCGGCCAAAACTACGTGCGCTGCTGGCCAAGGGTGCGGGTGCCGACCTCCCGTCTTCTTCTAGGACGGTGCCTGCTCGCGAGGCAAAAACAGCTTCGCAGGAACGTCAGGTCGGTCCGAGCCGAGGTGGCCGAGCTGCGAGGCCAAGGTCTGCGACTTCGCGAGGTCGGGGTTTTTCCTCTGGAAGCGGCCGAGGTCGAGGTCGAGGTCGCGGTCGGATTTCAATTGATGACATCCTGGGAATTACTTCATTCGAGGATCGGTGGCTTAACTTTAGCAAGAAACCTCCTCCTTCGTAGACTAGCTCGTTTTTGCCTGTAACTTATGTACATACGAATATTTCTAAATAGTTAGAAATAAATGATAAAGATTGAGTTCGTTGAACTTTCCTGTTCGTCGTGAAGATAGCTTCCTTAGTTTATTTGCATGTTGCGTTCATGAGGGAGTTTAACTCGGACCTCTCTTTTTTTTTTTTTTTTTTACAAGGGAACCTTAGTTCGGACCTCGTATTGTGATTCTCTCGGGGGAACTTGGTTCTGACCCCGATTGAGATTTTATTATCCTATGTGAGGGAGTTTGACTCTGACCTCGTAGGATCTTCCTTTTTGGAGGGAGACGAGCTCAGACCTCGAAAGGGTGTTCTTTGCGCATTGGATACTTCGTATAAGCAAACTAAAAGACACAAGAATATGCAAGACGAAAAGAAACTTTATTAATAAAAGAGAGACCAAAACAAAAAGGAGAGTTTTGACGAGCTCGTTAAAAACAAAACACTGATTAAAGAAAAGAAAAGGAAAAAGAAAAATTTAAAGACTCTATATGCAGGACTTTGTTGCTCATACGAAGAATCTCTTTAGGTGGGCGATGTGCCACGTTCTGGGTATCAGCTCGCCTGAAAGGTAGGCGATTTTGTAGGCTCCTTTGTTGAGTACTTCGTGCACTCTGTAGGGTCCTTCCCACGTGGCCTCGAGCTTGCCGAGCTTCTCTGAATGGCTTATCTCATTATTTCTAAGCACAAGATCACCGACCTGGAACTGCTGGGGTTTGACCCTTTGATTATAATATCGGGCCATCTGCTGTTTATACCGAGCTTCTTTTATGCTGGCTAGTTCCCGCTTTTCTTCGAGTAAATCCAGGTCGGTTCGGCGCTGTTCTTCATTGGCTTCCGCTGAGAAGTTGATAGTGCGGGGGCTTGGTGCCCCGACCTCTACTGGTATGACCGCTTCTGTTCCGTATACTAAACGGTACGGGGTTTCTCCCGTGGGAGTTCGGGGTGTAGTCCGGTATGACCATAAGACGTTTTGGAGATTGTAGATCCACACCGTTTTATCCTTCTCTAGGCGAGCTTTGAGTCCATTTACTATCGTCCTGTTGGTGACCTCGGTCTGGCCGTTGGTTTGCGGTCGGTTGACCGAGGTGAAATTTTGCTGGATATTGAGTCCTTCGCAAAATTCTTGGAATGCTCTGCTCGTGAATTGCGTCCCGTTGTCCGAGATGAGGACTCTTGGAACTCCAAACCGGCACACGATGTTCTTCCAAACAAATTCGACGGCTTTCTCACTTGTGACTTTTGTGGAGGGTTCGGCTTCGACCCACTTGGTAAAGTAGTCGACGGCGACTATTAAGAATCGTTTTTTGCTTTGGGGCCGGGTAGAACGGACCCACGATGTCAATGCCCCACTCCAAAAATGGCCACGAGCTTTGTATAGTGGAGAGGTCGGTCTGGGGTACCCTCGTCACCTTGGCGTGCAGTTGGCATTTCAGGCATTTTTTCACGAATTCTTCCGCGTCTTTTACCATTGTTGGCCAATAGTACCCCCACTGCATGATTTTCTGTGCTAGCATCCGAGCTCCGATGTGGCTTCCGCATGACCCAGAGTGCACTTCTTTCAGTGCGTAGTCCGCTTCCCTCGGTCCCACACACTTTAGGAGAGGCTGTAGGTATGACTTTCGATAAAGGACTCCTCCTTCGAGGACGTACTGCGTGGATTTAGCCAGGATTTTTCTGGCTTCCATTTTGTCCTCAGGAATCTCCCCGCTCTCTAAATATTTCTTCAGGGGGGTCATCCAGTTCGGGTCGTCTTCCTCAATTGCGTGGACTTCCGCCTCTTCTATACTTCGATTCCGAACTTCTTCTATTAGAGTTGAGCCGGTTGAGTTCACCAGCTTACTTAGCTCGTCAGCTCGGGTATTTTGGCTCCGAGGAATGCGGACTATCCTGAAGAACTGGAAGGATTGTTCTAGGAGCTTGACTTTTTCCAGGTATTTCTTCAGCTTCTCACTCCTTGCTTCGTACTTTCCTAGCACGTGGTTGACCACTACTTGGGAATCACAATAAGTTTGGATAGCTCGTACCTGGAGTGTTTGGGCAAGACGCAGTCCGGCAATGAGGGCTTCATATTCCACTTCGTTGTTCGTAGTGGGGAACTCGAATCGCAGCGAGTATGTCAACTCCTTTTTTTCCGGGCTAATCAGGAGTATGCCAGCTCCGCTTCCTTTCTTCCCCGAGGCTCCATCCACGTACATCTCCCAGCAGTCTGGGGGAGTCTTCTCTGGTATTTCTTGGAGTTTTGCTTTGGCCTCGGATTCTTTTGGTTTATTCACGACGTTGTACCGAGTTTCTACGAGGAAGTCTGCTAAGGCTTGGCCTTTTATAGTTCGGCGAGGAACGAATGATATGGAATGCTCTCCGAGCTCGATTGCCCATTTTGCGATCCTTTCTGAAGCTTCCGGTTTAGTGAGGACTTGCCGGAGTGGTAGGTCGGTCAAAACTTGTATTGGGTGAGCTTGGAAATAAGGTTTTAGGCGCCGAGCTGCATTTACCAAGGCTAGAGCGAACTTCTCGAGGGGCTGATATCTTGTCTCTGGATCTTTCAGGACTCTGCCGACGAAGTACACCGGCAGCTGCCGATCTCCTCCATCTCGGACCAATACTGCGCTAATTTCTTCCTCCGATGCTGCGAGGTATAGTGATAGGGGTTCTTCCTTTTTGGGGACCGACAGAGTTGGTAAGTCTCTTAGATGGCGATTTAGCTCGTCGAAGGCTAGTTCGTGCTCTGGTCCCCATCCAAACTCCGGTGCCTTCTTGAGGATTTTGAAGAACGGAAGTTGTTTCTCAGCAGTTTTCGAGAGGAAACGACTTAGCGCGGTTATGCAGCCTGTCAACTTATGTACGTCGCGAATAGTTCAGGGTACCTTCATTTCCTGGATGGCCTTAATTTTCAACGGGTTGGCTTTGAGTCCCTCCGGCGAGATCCAGCACCCTAGGAATTTCCCAGATCGCACGTTGAAAGTGCACTTCTTGGGGTTCAGCTTGAGGTTGGCCTGCCTTAGCACGTCGAGTGTCGTTCGTAGATCAACCACCGCTGAAGCTTTTTCCTTGCTTTTGACGACGATGTCGTCTACATATACTTCGACGATCCCGCCAATGTAATCTCGGAAGAGGAAGTCGACCATTCGTTGGTAAGTTGCTCCGGCGTTCTTCAACCCGAAGGGCATGTATTTGAATGCGAAGACCCCGAAGCTCGTGGCGAAAGCTGTCATGATCGCGTCTTCCTCATCCATCAGGACTTGATAGTACCCCTTGTAAAGGTCAAGAAAGCTGAATACCTCGCATCCCACTAAGGATTCAATCTTCTCGTCGATGTTGGGGAGGGGGTAGCAGTCCTTTGGGCAAGCTTTATTGAGGTCGGTATAATCCACACACATCCTCCACTCCTCTCCTTCTTTCTTGACCACCACTGGGTTAGATAGCCAAATTGGGTATTTGACCTCGAATAGTAGCCCTGCTTTCAGCCATTGCTGCACCTCATCATAGATGACCTGGTTCCGCTCGGCAGCAAATGTTCTTCTCTTCTGCTTTACTGGGGTGGAGCTCGGGTCGATGTTGAGCTTATGTGTAATGATGTCCGATGACACCCCTGTCATGTCCGTTGGCGACCAAGCAAAGACGTCTTAATATTCCCTAAGGAGCTGGATTATCTGTAGGCGGGTTTGGGGCCCCCCTGCAAAGCCTACCTTGACAAATTTGGTAGGGTCTTCTTCGGATAAGGGGACTTGTTCCGCCGAGGCATCAGAAATCGTTGTTGCCTCTTCCAACTCCTCGGGATACTTTGATTGCTATGCTTGCGGTTGACCTCGAAGGGCGACCTGCATGCACTCTTTGGCCTTTTTCTGGTCGCAGCGGACAGTCAGGATTCCGCCCGAGGTCGGGATCTTCAGCAGCAAGTGATATGGCGAGATAATGGCTCGGACCGCATTCAGCCAATCCCGACCCAATATGATGTTGTACGGGGAGTTCGCTTTGACCACGTAGAAGTGGACTAGCTTGTTGACGCTGGTTGGCCGACTGCCAATGGCGACGTCAAGCGCGATGATCCCCTCAGGTCTCGTTTCATGCTGCGTGAAACTTTTGAGTGACAGGGGCGCTGAGTTTACCCGAGCTGGGTCGAGTCCCATCCTATCCAAGCAGTGTTGGAAGATGATACTGACGCTGGCCCCACTATCAACAAATACGCGGTGGACAATCTTGTTGGCCACTCCGACCTGTATTACCAGGGCGTCATTATGGGGCATTGCTGTAGGTACAGGATCGTCCTCGGAAAAGGTGACTGTTTCGCCCTTCTTGAACCTCTTTTTCGTCTGTTCTTCTTCTGATGGAATTGGTGGTCTGCGAGCTTCAGACCTCATCTTAGTTTTGGTTGTGCCCGGGGTTAGCTCGGAGATGGTTGACACCACCCCATCGTACTGCGGCACGTCGTTCTGAGGGTCGTCATCTTTCTCGTCATGACTGGTTTTAGCTCGCTTATTATTGGGAGCGCAGCGGCCCTGTCCGCCCTTTCGCTTCCCCCTTCTGTTCTTCTTTTCCCCGACCTCGTACTTCTTCAGAGCTCCTTCTTGGGCTAACCTCTCTATTTCCACCGCGAGGTCGCGGCAGTCTTCTGTGTAGTGCCCGTGGTCGTCATGGAAAGAGCAGTATTTGTTTTTACCCGAGGTTTCGACCCCGACATAGGGCGTGGTCGTGTGAACCAGTCCTCATGAAGTGCGAAGATCTCCGCATTTGTTTTCACAAAAGGAGGTCGCTGAGGGGGCTCCGACCCCGGCCGCGAACCGAGTCGGGACTGAATAGGTCCAGGTCCGAGCCGGGATTGGATAGGACCCCGCTGAAGGCGTTCGTGGGCACTTCTCCGATCACGATCATTCCGGCCCCGATCACCTTCAGATCTCTTTTTCTCTGTTTCCTTCCGCTTCAACCGGTCCGCATCTTGGCCGTCTGCGAACTGGTACACGATTCTCCACATCTCCTGGGCCGTCTTGGGTTTCTGCTTAGCGAGCTCCTGGTTTAGGGACCCAGGAGCGACCCCGTTTCGGAAAGCCGAGATGAGGAAAACATCGTCGATTTTATCGATCTTCAAGCTTTCCTGCATAAATCGGGAGGCGTACTCCCTTATGGTCTCTCTGTCCTTTTGCTTCACGGACAGGAGGTAGGCCGTGTCTCGACGAGCTTGAACTTTCATAAGGAATCTTTGTTTAAAGATTCCTTCGAGGTAGACCCAAGATCCTACGCTGCCAGTCGGCAGGCCGTCGAACCATGTTCGGGCGTAGTCGACCAACATCTCTGGGAACAACTTGCACATGTGCTCTTCAGTGAGGCCCTGATTGTGCATGCTGTATTTGAACCGCGTCAAGAAATTGAGGGGGTCCTCCAGCCTATTATAGGGTGGTATGTTGGGCAACTTGTACGTCGCGGGAAGCTTGGCGTCGAGCAGCTCGTCGCTGAATGGGCTGACGAGTCGGGCTGATCTTCCTTCCCGTCGGTGTCGGTTTACCTTGGGGCTATAGCTTCTGGAATAGCTTGGACTTCGGTCCCTGCCTGGGCTACGATGTCGCCTCGGGAGATGGTGTTGCTTGGAACTCCGCTGCGGGCTGGAGCTCCGGCGGCGGAGTGGGCTTCGCCGAGTATCGTGCTTTCTCTTCAGCTCGGGCTCCTGCGTTTTGGGATGATGTGAAGTTTTGGGCATAGACTTCCGTGTGGAACTCTCCCTAGCTTCGGATATTGACGGCATCCTAGCTGTTGTGAGGAAGCGCTTGAAACTCTCCCTATTCACTCTTGCGAATTCAGTCGCGGCGTATGCAGTGGCGAGGTCGAAGTCGTCGAGAAGATCCTCTCCTTTCGATCCAGACTTTTGTGGACCCTTCTGAGGGTTGCCCTCTAGCGCGGGCATCCCTTTGAAAGGGTCCTCCTCTATAGGGTTATTGCCGTGCCCCTCCTTTGGGACCGAGCTGTCTTTCTGGTGATTGCCCCTATTCGTAGGGCGACTTTCTGCTTCGTCGGGGTTCCCACGTTGGCTTTGGTCTCCCCGCACGTTTTGGGATCGCGTTACCGTCATAGTTCTGCTACCAAAGAACCGTCGATCGTCTCTTCCCACAGACAGCGCCAATGATAGATCTAGGGTTTGTAGAGATAGCAAAAAATAACAATAATGCAACGACACAAGGATTTACGTGGTTCGATCGATGTGATCTACGTCCACGGGAGAGAATATAGAGAGCTTTTATTATACTTGAGAGTACAAAGAGTATTGAATGCCCCTAAACCTCTAATCTAGCATCTATTTATAAGCCTTGAATTGAGCCCTAATCTTTCTAGGATTTGGATTCCTTATACATATCTTGTTTCCTAGTACATGCATATCCGATTCCCATTCATAATAGGATTCTATTCTCCCCCAAAGTAGGGCTTCGTGACTTGGTCTTCAAGGTAGGCGTCGACTGTAATTGGGCTGAGCTCTTGGGCCGAGCTTGAATGTATAGGCCCACCTAGATTGGGCCTTAGGTCGGGCCCAAGACGAGGCCGGTACTATCATGCATCTAGACCATTCACCGTCAAAAATTTAAGTAACACGTCCTTGGCTTCTAGCTCGTCCCCAGCAAACGTCTGACAAACTTCCACATTATCCGTCGACAAATCTGGATTGTGTGGATCAAATGAAGATGCTCCAAAAATAAGTCCCGAAATAAGAGCGTATTCACGGGTGAAAATCTCAAGTTTCTTTCACCAATACGAAACCATATATCCATCGGATTAGCACCGGCCACAATTACCTCTCTAGCGACGACCGTTTGAAATGCTTTCTCACACGCTTTACCCTCATTCCATCTCAAAAAATGCCCTAAAGCACCAACAGAGAATACTCTAACGAGCTCTGCACCCCCAACTTCAAATAGTCGTTTCTCTATCGGTCCCAACATGCTGAGCTGTTGTACATGTTCACCACGCAAGTCATCTCTTGTAATGTTTTACGTACCCAGCACCAACCATGCTGAAATAGAAATAAAAAAAAATAAAAAGTAGAATTAAAGAAAAAATAAAAAAACGTGATAAATTATTTTTAAATGTGACAAATTATACATCTAACTATAATAGATCAATCAGGCATCATTAAATATTTAAATAAATTCTAGGTACTAATTTAAATCATAATCATAACATAAAAAATTATTAACTGCGCAAAAACTGTACAAATGTAAAAAAAAAAAAACATACAGATCACATATTCGTTGTTACGCCCTGTATGGTTTTTTATCCATCTGTATAATTTTTTTTAAGTGATAATCTATCTAATTTCGATTTATAATACGATAAAGTTTAATAATTTTATTAAATTAATAACTCGTATATTAGTTATTCGATCATATTATAATTAAACTAACTAATTATTGAACATATAACACGAATTAGCATAATATGCAATCATAAATTATGAAAAATCATCCTAATATGTTTATAGAGATTAGTTAAACAAGTATTAACGAAAAACAAAGCATACAGATCGATAAAACAATATACAGGTCGTGTTCAAAATGCACGTCCTGTACGGTTTTTACATGACCTGTACAATTTTTACATGACCTGTACAGTTTTGTATAACTGGGTATTTATCTAATTCGAATTATATACTGATTAAACATAATAATTATATTAAATGAAACTTAATATATTAATTATTCAATTAATATATCATTAAACTAACTAAAAACCTCCACATACCACGAATTAATATTATAAGGAATAATAATTAACGAAATCATCATCATAAGTTCTTAAACTAAAACAACTAATGTATATGAAAAAACAAAGCATACATATCGGTATAAAAGTATACATGGCGGACAATCATGAAAAAAATATATGCACGAGCTGTATAATTTAGGCACGATCTGATAGAACTGACCTCTGACATTTCTTTGCCACTTCTTCAGATTTTTTTTCTTTCGAATTTAATGACGAAGCCATAATTTGTTGAAGGATTGAGGGATATTTTTAAACGGTAATATTGAAACAGGGGAGAGGGAATGAGTGGTCTGTATGGATGTGTATGGGGAAGGAGGATCTGTATGGATGTGTATGGGAATGAGTAATCTGTATGAATTTTATAGGGAAAGGAGGTTGTTTTGTTTTTACCGTTTCATCATTTAGTGAGAGAATAAATTCTCTGTGAGGTGGGTGAGGGTTAAATCGTACGTATTTCATGCAGAAATTGAAAGTGGAGGTTAGAGTTTTATTGAATAAAAAACTAATACAAAGTGGGGCCCAGGAGAGAGAAAGTCGATTAAAGGAGAATATGGAAGAGAGATATCTAAAAAGGTAAAATAAGTGGGCCAAGTGAATATATAATATAGATAATTATCTTAGTGGGTATATGGAGTACATGTTATCCCCATAGTGGATATTTCAAATTTTTACTCTATTATTTTTCGTTACATATGGCCATGACTTCTTTTTAAAAAGATAAGGAAAATTTTATAAAAAAGTAAAAGGAGAACTGAAATTCTTATAAAAAAGAGATTCAGAGAAAGAAAAAGACAATCCCAAACAACTTAGTTAACTTTAGAAGAGAAACATTTAATGAAATCCGAATACCAATCATAAACCTGAAGTAAAAATAACTGGAAAGGGTCTTCCTAATTGGCACAATTTGTGTCGGCTCAATAGATATTGATGATCGAATATTTACTTAGAACTAGTATACAACCCGTCGAAAATCAACGAAAATTATCATTTATTAAAATTATTTGAATTTACTCGGTAGTTGTAAGAATTTATTTTGAAAGTAAAATCTTTAATTTCTAATTAAATCGTTATCGTGGACGGATGAGAGAGTATTTAGCAACTACGACGAAATCTATGGATATTTTTTATTTTTTATAGGTCGAGCCTGTCACACTTGAAAAGTGTGGTTTACCTGCCATGCGTGGTTTGCACGCTACTGCACAAGGGACAGAAGTTTCTCC
This sequence comes from Schizonepeta tenuifolia, assembly GCA_029490685.1. Lineage (NCBI taxonomy): Eukaryota > Viridiplantae > Streptophyta > Magnoliopsida > Lamiales > Lamiaceae > Schizonepeta > Schizonepeta tenuifolia. Next base: position 40,409,756 of record CM055957.1, on the reverse strand, counting down.
ACAGTGCACCGAGGGTAGCGGCTGCGGGTTTTCACGATACATATATATATAAGAGATATCCGGACTCACTATGTCCGAATACACGCGGTTGCACAAAAAAATGAATTGGCTTCTTCCAACATTAATCAATTTTCGAATTAAACCTATAATTAGTGTTACTAATTCCCCTGATCAATGTTGCCTCGAAGCTAATGAAGTTTGGCGCTAATTAAATCGATCCCATTTGTCAATCACTAACCCCTTCCAAATTTCACTCTCATCCACACCAACTCTAAAAAGTTTTGAATTTGAATTGAGATGAAACTTAATTAGGATTTAAAGCTTTTTCTCAAAATTGATGTGAGACAAAATATTTAACTCTCAAAGAGTTATCCCACGTCGATTTCGTATGACAGTGAAGATGGTTTACCAGAAAAAGATGGAAATCTAAGAATAATTTATATATTTTGTCTCGTATGATTTACCAAAAAAATGAAAATCTAAGAATAATTTGTAGATTTTGTCTCATTGATGTATGTAGGATCCATTCCATATATATATAATATAAAATGTAATAAATTTGATTTAAAATTCAGAAAATTTGAGAATTTAGATAAATAGGAATGAAAGAATATTAGGGGTGCCACATAGAATCTTTTTAAGTTGAATCGTTTTTGTTTATATAATATATATAGATGACATTTTTATTCTTTTGTTTATTTTCATTTTATAATTATAAGAACCTCTGCATCTGTATATAGGGAACAAATATACCATTAAATGTTTGTGATTACAATGAGAACTTTGACTAATTTATTGTATGAATTAAATAATCCATAGTGACATCAAGAGATAATTATCTTCTCAAATTCTTTTTTATTTTCCATCGCCTTTATCACTTTCATAATCTAGTTGAATTTATTTTGAATCTTAAAATATCACCACCACTGTAAAGTGTGAACATGGATGAATTTGGTAATGCTAGACATGCAATGTACGAGTTACTTGGATTAAGCGATGATGATAGCATAAGATAATAAAAATACACTAATTAAAAGCAAGAAATTTTAATTAAGCATAAGATAATTACATTAATTTAAAAAGAAAAAGACCAATTAAAAAAAAGAAAGAAGAAATTCTAAGGTAAACGAAATAAAGTGAAGGAAGATATAAAAGGATGAAATGTAAATATTGTAACAATTAAGAAAGATAGGGAAAAAAAAAGGCTAATGTGTTTCAAACTCTCATCAATCAACTATCAACTACAAATACAAGAGATGGCTAATCCATTACACTGATCCTCAGTTTTGGAAATGTAGTTTAAGGTTTTTTTTTTAATTATTATTGCGCGTGTTTGCCTATAATTACGGAGGATGCCTCGCCTCATTATTGGGAGGCTCATCGAAAATGCCAACTCGAGCCAGCTGATGAGTGTAAATCAGACTAAGAAAAATAATTGTATGTGTTATATATTGATTTGCTTTTTTATCAATTATTTAAAAAAAATTGATCCTTTTTTACGGATAAGTCAAAAAAATGAATAAGTTTAAATTAAAATAATTACTAATCAGAGGATATTTTGTACACTTGAATGAAATTCAGTAGAAATGGAATGACGATTGTAAGATTGAATCGACGAATGATATTACTATGTCTGATATACACAGATCATGCAATGATCATTTTATTTTGTACGCCAAAATTTATATTAATTTGATTATAGAAATAGTCATTTTTCGAAGTATTCACAATACAATTAAGAAATAAAAATCGTAGTTAAAGTCATACATGCATGTTCTATAAATTATTAAGATACATTCTTTGTTTGATAAGATAAAATATGCAATATTAATTACATCGAGTAATTTGATTTTTACCCACATGAAAGTTTGAATGATATTATTAGAAAAGTAGAAGTATTAATGCTATTAAGATTTTATAATGAATTTAGTATTTTAAAATTTTGAACTTTAAAAAGGAGCAATGAAGGCAAAACACTATTTTGTTTTTTTTTATTGGGACATTTTTGTCCTTGTTGAGCTGGCTCAATTTGCTCCACTTAGGCTTACCGCAAAAATAGAGAAAAATAAGAAAGAGAAGTTAATGCATGCGAACACGCTCTGCCCTTTGAGAGTCGGCTTCGAAAATGAAAATGAAAATGAAAATGAAAATGAAAATGAAAATTGATATACAAATCTCCATTTTGGTTTGTCGGAGACATCTCCTCAATTTTGGAGCCGTTGTTTTCCCGCCCTATAAAACCGCTGTGCTCTTGCAATCACAAACTTCATCAGATCATTGTTTCCTAATAAATTAAGGCAATAATAGAAACTAGAGATTTTCGCCCCCAGATTTTTTATATCTCCTTAATCTTTTATTATGGTGTTTGTCTGTTCAGGCACCCATTAATTCCAGATTTAATTCGAGAACCCGATAAGGGTGATTTGATTAGTTCTGATTGTTCTTAATAAAAATATCAGATTTGATTAATATATGACACTAAACTACTGAATCTATTGCCGCAGTTGAAAATAAATTCTTGATAGGTTGGAAGAATTTACCTACTATCTGTATCATATGATGTGTGAGTTTGAGGAAGCAGCTCTCGTCGTTGTGTTGGACGATTTAAATAGAGATGAGATTCAATTGGAATTTGCTTCTGCCAATTATGGGTATAGACTTTTTGTTATCTCTCTAATTTTGATTGTTATCTTTATATTTTTCTCTGACTGATTTGTCCTTATGAACCTTGAATGTGATGTGTGAATCAATTGAAGGTGCAAGCACTACAGAAGGAGATGCAAGATCAAGGCTCCTTGTTGTAATGAAATATTTGATTGCAGGCATTGCCATAATGAAGCCAAGGTGCTCTCTCTCTCTCTCTCTCTCTCTCTCTCTCTTATTTTTGCAAATGAAATGATAGTATAGTTTTCTGTTTGACAGAACGGTCTTGAAGTAAATCCTACTGATCGGCACGACATTCCCCGCCACGAAGTGAAAATGGTAATCTTTTATCCCATGTGTCTGTTTAAATTTGGAATGAGATGATCAATTATTCTGAAATGTAATTCTTAATTTACAATTCGATCGACTTATTTCTGCAGATTATATGCTCGCTATGCAGCACAGAGCAAGATGTAAGACAACTAATTTGAATATAAAGATTGATTGTTTGTTGATTAACTTATATGTGCCCTGAATTTCTTAGGTTCAACAAAACTGTATAAATTGTGGAGTATGCATGGGGAAATATTTTTGCGACAAATGCAAATTCTTTGATGACGATGTAAGAACATCTTACTGTATTTTAATTTAATTGTGTTTTTTCCTTATTGAATTTCACAAGGTTTTATTTGATATTGACTTAGGTGTCGAAGAAACAATACCACTGTGACGAATGTGGAATATGCAGGTGAGATTGCCCTTCATCTTATGAATAGTTATGGCTTGCAAATTTTTGTTAGGTTTACTTTTAACCTCTTGTTATTGAATAGTCGGAATAAGCACATGCAATAGCGTACATGTAGGCGGTGAAGATACATTTTCTGATTCATTTTCATCTACTTGTGCAGAACTGGTGGGGAGGAGAATTTTTTCCATTGCAGTAAATGTGGTATGAAATGTTGACATCCCTTTTACATTTCTTGCAGCTTAGCTTCATTCTTTATTCTTTGATTTCAACGTGCTCCATTGCTTATTGCACAGGTTGCTGCTATGCGTCGTCCCTTAAGGATGCACATCAGTGTGTAGAGAGAGCAATGCATCATAATTGTGCAGTTTGCTTCGAGGTAGCAACCTTTTCTGAATATGCTTTAGATTTACTCTTGGAAGAAAAGCCAAAGAAATTGCATTACACTAAGAGTTGTCTCTTGCATATTTTGGTGCAGTATTTGTTTGATTCAGTGAAGAACGTCACTGTTCTACCATGTGGACATACAATACATTTGGAATGTGTCAAAGAGATGAAGCTTCACCTTAGGTGAGAACTCTCTCTCTCTCCCTCTCTCTGCTAGACAGTATATTGATGTTTGTGTTTACCATGTTCAGATACTCGTGCCCCGTCTGCTCAAAGTCCACCTGCGATATGTCAAATGTATGGACAAAGCTTGATGAAGAGGTATATATAATCTTTCTGTTGCAGACTACTTAATCTTCTGGCTATGTCTATATCTAATCTGATGCATAACTTCTTGACGATGACTGACTGATTTCGACAGATTGCTTCGACTCCTATGCCACAGATTTACAAAAACAAAATGGTAATACCATACCACTATGATCCAAATATTGCATGCATAATTAAATAGAAATATCTTAGCAGCATACATATTTAAATTACTTTCTGTTAATATAGGTTTGGATACTATGCAATGACTGTGAGGAAACATCTCAAGTCCAATTCCACATTTTAGCATACAAATGCTTGGGGTGCAAGTCTTACAATACTCGGCAAATTCAAGGCACCCCCGCCTCCTGCTGAGGCGAGGCTTTAGTATCCAGTAATGCTTAACAGAGACAACGAGCCAAGGGCTTCGTGCAGTTTCAAGAAAAAGGCGGGAGACACTGCATCAATTCAAAAGCTCATAGGAAAATGTGATGTAGTTTTAGGTTATATAAATGTATATATTTGCTTTAGGACGCTGTCTCTTAACCAATCACTCAACTTATGTTACTTTTGATATAATATTGACAACGTTACACCTTTCAATGCAAAATTTCCATATTTATAACAAGCAAATGTTACATAAAGTATAATACAGAATATATTCTCTAGTAAAGTAGCAGATTTATATAATGCTTTTCATATTCCTTTTCATTTGTTTTTATGCTTTTACAACTGTCAAAGGAGAAGTTGCAAGTAGAAACCTGAAAACCAGGAAACAGATTTGGGCACTTTGAAGATTGAAACTTCAATATCAATTTCTTGATTTTGTACTAGGAATGTTTCAAGCTGTCCAAGATTGATCCCACTTCTCATGTCTGCAATAAATCCAAAAAAAAAAAAAAAAAAAAAGGTCTATACTAATTTTGAACTAACATTCTATCTCTTAATTCTTGGACTAAGATGATACTTTGGATTGTATTATAACTCGAGCTCCCGAAGCAAGCCTGTTAGGAAAAAAGAGAGAAAAAATTTAACTCAGTATAAATGGAAAAGGAAATCTAAACTAGTTAAAGATTGAGAAGGAGATGGAACTCAACTTTCTTCGATTCTGATCATATTTTCTCCGGGGAGTGGTTCTGTCATTCTCTTGCTCCCATTTGACACGTTAGGGTCAGTGATTCGCGAGCTTTCCCCTCTCTCAGATGAGATTCTGCGTCCCTCAGAGACAGGGGATCTCAGTAATTCACATCTAAGCTGCTTAGTGAGAGAAGCTTTGATTGATATTGGAACGCACTTTGCATTTTTGGAGCTTCCTTCTTCCTGCTCATCAATAGAATCAATATGCCGCGTGCTTCTGCAAAAGCCATATTCTTTTGTTAATTCTCACTGATATGATTTGGTTATCAGAAAAATTTCGGACAGTATGAACTATGAAGACAAACCAACTGATACCTATCAGCATTGTAAGATGAAGATTTTTTGAGAGTGGGTGCAACTTCTTCAAGCACACTCTTCTCAGCTAAGCTCCCACTAAAGCACTTTTTATCTGCCACCCTCGGACGAGGATTCTCCGGGAGGTGATCGAGCTCTCCCAACATTAACGGGGACTTAAACTTGGAACTAGAATACCTAGGCCTGTAGGTTTGAATGAGGCCAAAGCTGTGATCTTTCTCTTGTACATAACCGCAAGAGATTAGTTGCATTATCATATTTATAATCTTAAGCTTCGTACTTGATGGGATTCGGAATCCTTCTTCTTCAAGTATCCTAAAGCTCTTGAGCTTCCTCATATCAGCTCTAATGAGAGACTCCAACGTATCCGACCCACCACTTGATGCAGCAACGGGCGCAGATGGAGGTGGCAAAGCAGAGTTTCCAGATTCCTCTGCACTCTCTTTAATCTCAGAAACTTGAGTTTGATGAGGTTGCAACGAACCATCATCAGTCGAAACACCTTTCTCCGCAACTCCACAGTCTTTTAACTCTGTCTGAGTGGAAGCATCAGCAATGCCCTCACTCTTGTACTCCGTCAGGCTTAAAGGACCATTCCAAGACGATATCTTTCCCATGCCCAAATCTGGGGATGCTGTTGATGCGCAAGGAGGCTGCAGCCGAGGTGATAGCTCATCATCCTGCGAACTCTTTGTAGTTCCGCCATTCAAGCTAGACGAAGATGAAGATTCCTCCTGGTTTTGGGGGCAAGGTGGTCCAGGTAATGCTCTCTGGCCCGGTATTATAAAAGTCGGAGCAGGACTAAAGCGACCTAAGAAACAAGATTCATTAATATGCAAGATTTAAGCATACCTAAAACTATTCAATCCATTCAAGACTGCATATTCATCTCAAAAGTAGGAGTTTATGGAGCAGAACAAAAGCGGCCTAACAAACTATATTCATTAATTTGCAGAACTTAAGCGCATGTACCTATTCAATCCAAACAAAACTGCGTATTCATCTCAAAAGTTGGAATTAATGCTAAACTAGTCAATTAAAAATGACAATAACATTACTTGGAAGCAAAACTGAGGTGGCCTAAGAAATAAGATTTATAGCACATTACTGATCCAATTCCAGTCAAAACTGCATATTCATCACACAAGTTGAAGTGTGTAGACTTAAAATGAAAATAAAAACCAGATTACGAAAAGCGATCTAAGAAACAAGGCTCTATCAATTACAGGAAATAAGCTAAGCATGATCATGTTACCGGGATTCGATTCTTCAAAGATCTCGGAACCCTTGAGAATGTATTCATTGCCATGAGCGGGATGAATCACGTCGTCATCACAAAGATCATGCCATACATAGCCATTCTTGTAACTCCTGCATCAAAAGAAATTCTGGTAATCTTTTTTGAAATCAAACTCAAAGAATCAAATCAAAGGTTACGTAGATTGCTACCTCTTGCAAGACCAAGAATACATGGAACCGATGCCTCTGCCTCTCAAAACATTAAGCCTCTCGATCACATCTTCAAAAACAATAAAAATAAAAAATAAAAAATAAAACAAAATCAAGCAGCAGCAGCAGCAGCAGCTACACTTGCAATGCAATAAATGATTTCCAAATTCACATGACTACCTCTCAAGTAAAGATCATCACTAGATAGAGGGACTTCCATGAAGTGCGGATGCTCGAGCTGGCGATTCCGACATAGATAGTAGACCACCGACACTTTTCCAGCATGATGCGGCGGCGGGGAATTGTAATGATGCTTGTACCTATATTTCGGAGATTTCTCGGTCCAAACTTTTGCCCTTTCTGGGCTCAACTGCCTATATTTTTTCATTCTCCCATCCATTTTTTCCACCATCAAAACCAAAATCAACTATCCAAAACCCAAGTAAATTCTTGATAAATTTTCCTCAACAGATCTACGAGCACGAAATAATAAACGCAACTAAACATGAAATGAGGTCAAGCTCTGAGATGAGCGAGAGGAAAGCAGCAATAAATGTATATCAATGGACGCCCATCCGACACATGTTCGATGAAATGACAGAGAGAGAGAGAGAGAGAGAGAGAGAGAGAGAGAGAGAGAGAGAGAGAGAGTGATGAAAGAAACGGACAGGAACAGGATGGGGAGGAAGCAGGAGCCAGTGCCTGAATTTGAGGGGAAGGAGAAAGAAGCATTAATCTTTATGCTGATTCCACTTCTGCCTTTTCTTTTCTTGCTTTTGGTGGATTCGATTTTGGCATTTTTTATGGGGTTCGATTTCGAGTGGTGTGATTGAGTGTAAGCCTCCAATCCAATGCATGTTCAGATTTTTGATTCAGATGTGAGTTTGTGGACCCAACATTTGGTTTGGTTTCGATCTTGTTATGTTTTTTTTATTTGGAATGTTTTGTAGTGAACATTTGCAATAAATTACATGCTGCTATACATTCTTATTTTTTTCTGCCCATGAATACTTCTTTACCTAACTTATTATTATTAAGGTTTTTTTTTTTTTTTTAATATTGAGTGTTGTTATATTAGACCGTCTGATATGATACTGAGGTTTTTTTTTTTTTTTTTTTTTTCCCTTAACAAGCTAACAATTGTTAGATGATATTTATACATTAGTGTAGGACCGGAAATAGATTTGTATTTGGATAGTGACGCATTCTTATTTATTTTTTCGAAGGAGACTGTTTGAAACAAATTTTTGTGTTTATTAAAAGTTACTACTAGTTGAGGATATTTGGATTTAATTCTAGGCTTTGATGGTGTGGATTTATTCTGATAGGATTGATCATCAAAGTGTGGATAATTATACTGATCCGGACAACATTTATTTATTTATCAGTTTGCTCTAATTGACAATACAGTACTAGTAAAAAAAGTCAACATTGCCTCTTGAGTAATGGATTCAATACCAAATTCATTGCATAGTGATGTGGAACAGATGGGCACTTATCTAATCGGGCTGTAGCTAATCCGTTTTGGAATAGTAGTACTAGTAATTGAGCCTAATTAGCCCATACTTGGACTAAGGTTTTTTTTTTTTTTTTTTTTCTTTTTCCTTTTTCAAACTTGATTATATTTCTAGCCTCAGGAGCTGGGATTGGTAATGGATAAGGAAATGATGATTCTATTCTCGTTGGATCGATGTATACCAGTCATGTCCAAAATGTATCGTTGTGAATTTTGATTTAGATCCAACGCCCACCCCGTTCACGATTTTTCCATCACATCTACAGAAGTTGAGTTTAAGTGGGTTGGGCTGTTCCTGGAAAGATTTGAGCAACATTGCTTTTTTACCCAATCTTTACATGCTCAAATTGAGAAGCTATGTACAATGTGAGAAGTGAAGGAAGAGGAATTTTTTCAAATGGTTTTACTAGTGACTAAGGGTTCAGGATTCTAATGTAAGAAATACTGAAATGTCACTCATCATGGCAAGCATATAAATATTCATCCCTTCCAAAAATTGAGTAATCTCCCTTTTTTTTATCCGTTTTACAAACAAAGCACACTCACTTAATATTTTTACTCGAGCATCTACGCTAAGGCTCTATGTTTTAATTGTAGGTCTCCTGGCGCATTCAGATGGAGAAGATAATCAATCGTTGTAATGATTTCAACCAGCCAATCATTTACCTACAACATTTGATTCCTCACTCTTATTTAGCTTACAAACTATTGCACGGTATGAAATTTGCCTATTAATGCTCGCACGCAGACTTATTTTGTTTGTAATTTGTATGCATATATAGTAAACTTGTCGGGTAAATATTAAAAACCATATTTGAACTCAAACGAGCACGACATAAGGGTAGGTAGCAACAGTCGTCGCCAAAATACTATATTGAAAGCTTTCCCCATTTTATAATTTTGGGAAGATAACACCTAAATATTCCAATATGGCAAAAACTTGTATAAGACCTACCGCACCCCATGCAACCGCGCGTGGGGTGCACACGCCTCACTAGGGGTGAGCAAAAAAATTGAAATCTGAAAATCCAAACCGAACCAAATCGAAATATGAAATTTGGTTCGGATTTTTTTGAAATTCGGATCGGATCGGATCGGATTCAATTTTTGGGAAAATTCGGATTTTGGATTCGGATCGGATCGGTGCTTTAAAAAACCGAACAAATCCGAAATCCGAATTACATATAATATATTATTATTTTATTATTAATAATTAATATTTTAATATTTCTATTCAATTTATTATTAATATTTTTGATTATGAATTATGAATTATTTAATATATTTATTCAAATTATTATTTATTATTTTAAATTTAATATATTTTGAATTTTTGAATTGTTTATTTATTTTTCATTAGAATTTCGGATTTTCGGATCGGAACGGATTTAACGTTCAGATTTCGGATTTTTTGAGTTCGGATTTGTTCGGATTTCGGATTGGATCGGATCCATTTCTTTTTAGAAATTCGGATTTCGGATTCAGATCGGATTGAGCAAAAATCCGATCCGTAATCCGAATGCTCACCCCTACGCCTCACCCATGCGCGGCGCGTGGGGTGCACGCGCCTGATATTTTTTTTTTTCGAAATTTTTTTTTTCAAAATATTTTTTTTCATTTCTAGATTTTTTTTCCCCTCTTTTTTTTTGTTTGCCGCTTCTTCTTTGATCAATATTCGAGCGAGGGGAGCCGAAGGTCTCGAAACGAGCCGAAAAAATCCAAATTATTGTCCGACGATTATCCTTATATTAATAATCCAAACGAAGGCGGAGCCGTAAAATCGGAGCCAAAGGCAGAGCCGGAGAAAAAAAAAACTGGAATTTTTAAACAAAATTCGAAAAAAAAAATTATTTTTTGACCGGATCAACGGGTCAATCCGACCCGGACTCAATTGTATGGCAATGCGGCAGCCGGCAGATCGCAGGGGATACCTTCTCTTCAAATATTAATGCATCATTCCCACGCTTTGTCAAGTTCTTTTTCTTTTTTCTTTTTTCTTTTTTGTGAAAAGCTCAAGTTCGATTCGGCAGAGCTCAATTAATTAGTAAGAAGATATGGAATTATTGGTACTAAGATGAAACGAGCCGAGTAATTGTGAGCTAAACCTCTACTTAATGAGCTCAAAGAACATTAATGCCACACTATCACTGAATTCAAAGAACAATAATGCCAGTCAAATTGTGTTTGAAGGGAAGATTACCTGTGGAAGAGGGAAGAAAGTTGTGTAGATTGATTGCAAGACTGCAACTGATGAAACATTCATTTTAGCTACTACCCAAGTTGTGTGTGGGGTGTGTTTTTCTCTTTTGGGTGGGGGTCGGCTGCTGTGGGGGTTGGGATGGGCATGGGAGATTTATAGATAACTTGGATGGAGGGAAATAACTTGGGTAGGGTGATTTGCACCATACGCTTCATGCGGTCGATTCAATTTTTTAAATTCTTTACAAATTTTAACTAATGCATATTCAATTAAATAAACTTTGTGTTTTTAATCCTAATTAAATTTTAATTTAGTTATTACTTGCTTGTCTCAATCATCTTGACTCTTTTCCATAAAAATAAAAAATTCAAAAGTGGCGGAATCTATTTAATTTCTACTCCCTCCGTCTACGAAATAGTTGTCACATTGTGGATGATATGGGTTGTAAGAAAATGGTATGTAGTAGTGGATAATAGTGAATATTGTTATGATTGAAATAAGAGTCTCACAATAAATGTGAGTGAAGCAGTGAAAAATATAATGTATTATGTGGGCTCCTGTAAATGAAAATGACAATCATTTCGTGGACAGAGTGAGTATTTATTTATTTATTTATTTATTTATTTATTTATTTATTTTTCCCTTAATTACGTGTTGAATAGTAATGTGTCAAGATGGATGAGACAGAGGGAGTTATATTCATTCAACTCAATTTAGATTAGTTAAATAAATAATTAATTAAAACTTAAAAAGATTAAAAAATCAAATAATTAAAAGACATGATAGAGCTACCTATGGGTGCGCAAAGTAGATTGAAAAACATATCCAATCGACAAACCGTACCGAAACCGTCCCAACAATATAGTTAATCGAACAAACGGTTTCAGTTTATTTTTCAAAATTTAAAAAATCTAGGGTAACGGTTAGGTTTTATTTTGAGTTTATTAATGTTTATGGCCATCTCTAGATAAAAATAAAAATTTTGTACCCCAACTTAATTTACAATAAAAAAAGGTCAACTTTGACATGACGAGACAAACATACCCTTACTTTTTCACCAATCATCCTATTTTCTCTCCTACTTTATACCCATGCGATTTTCAGAATCTCGTAGCATCGTACCACTGTCCACCACTCATTCCGCTAACACTGTTGCCACCGCCGTCGCCACCACCGCAGCAGCGTTGTACGATTTTCGAAATATCGTAGCATCGTACCACCATTCGCCACCCATTCCGCCACCGCCGCGGCGGCGTTGTACGATTTTCGGAATCTCGTAGCATCGTACCACCATCTGCCACTGTCGCCGCCACCACCGCGGCGGCGTTGTACGATTTTCGGAATTCCGTAGCATCGTACCACCGTCCGCCACTCATTCTGCCACCGCCGGCGCCACCACCGCGGCGGCGTATAATTTTCGGAATCTCGTAGCATCGTACCACCGTCTGCCACCCATTTTGCCACCGCCGCCGCCGCCACCACCGCGGTGACATTGTACTATTTTCGAAATCTCGTAGCATCGTCCCATCGTCTGCCGCCCATTCTGCCACCGCCACCACCACCACCGCGGCGGTAATGTACGATTTTTTGAATCTCATAGCATCGTACCTCGTCCGTCACCCATTCTGCCACCGCCACCACCGTGGCGGTGATCTACGATTTTTCGAATCTCGTAGCATCGTACCACTGTAAGTCACCAATTCCGCCACCACCGCAGCGGCGAGGTACGATTTTCGAAAATCGTATCTTGTTGTCGCGGTGGTAGTGACGACGATTGCAGAATGGGTGGCAATGGTACGATGCTACGAAATTTCAAAATTTGTATCTCGTCGCCGAGGTGGTCGTGACGGCGGTGGCGGAATGGGTGGCGAACGGTGGTATGATGCTACAAGATTCGAAAAATCGTACGGTGGCGGCGGCGGTGGCGGAATGGGTGATGGATAGTGGTACGATGCTATGAGATTCGAAAAATCATACATCGCCGCCGCAGTGGTGGCGGAATGGGCGGCGGACGGTGGTATGATGCTACAAGATTCCAAAAATCATACAACGCCGCCGCGGTGGTGGCGGAATGGGCGGCTGACGGTGGTACAATGCTACGAGATTCTGAAAATCGTACAACGTCGTCGCGATGGTGGCAGCAGCGGTGGCGGTATTGGTGATGGACAATGGTACGATGATAAGCGATTCGAAAAATCGTACATCACCGACGGCGGTGGTGGCAGTGGTGGCGGAATGGGCAGAGGTCAGTGATACGATACTACGAGATTCCGAAAATCGTACATCGCCATCGGGGTGGTGGCGGCGGCGGTGGCAAAATGGGTGGCGGACGGTGGTACGATGCTACGAGATTCCGAAAATCGTATCTCGCCGCCACCGCAGTGGTTGCAGCGGTTGCGGAATCGGTGACGGACAATGGTACTATGCTACGAGATTCTGAAAATCGTACATCGCTGCAATGGTGGTGGCGGCGGCGGAGATGGCGGAATGGGTGGCGGACGGTAGTACGATGCTACGAGATTCCGAAAATCGTACAACGCCGCCGTGGTGGTGGCGGCGACGACGGTGGCAGAATGGGTGGCAGACGGTGGTACGATGCTACGAGATTCCGAAAATCGTACAAAGTCGCTGCGGTGGTGGCGGACGGTGGTACGATACTACGAAATTCCGAAAATCGTACAACGCTGCCGCGGTGGTGGCGGAATGGGCGGCGGACGGTGGTACGATGCTATGAGATTCCGAAAATCGTACAACGCCGTCGTGGCGGTGGCGGCAGCGGTGACGGAATGGGTGGCGGACGGCGGTACGATGCTACGAGATTCTGAAAATAAAGATAAAAAAAACTTAAAATAACCACCATGTACCCTATTAAGGGTATTTTCGTCTCTTCAAGTCAAATATGATCTCTTTTATTATAAATTAAGTTGGGGTATAAAATTATACTACTTAACTCTAAAAGAGTCTTTCTACTAGTTACTCTTTTATTTTTGTATATAAAATACGACTGTTAATCAAGCCAAATCAAAACTCATTATAAATTACTCACTAATTTTACTAACTAGTATGTGTTGTAAAATTATTACACGTACTACTGCTAAATTATGAAATTATAATAGTTACTAATTTATATTTACTTTTTGACTTCAAAATGATTAATGATATTTTATTTTATTTTTTAATTTTTAGCGGTTAACCGCACCGAATAAAAATCTATAATCAATTTTTCTGTGTAGCAAATGATCAATTAATCGAACCTTGCTTACCCTTAGACTTACCCACTATAGTCCACCTCACCACAGTGTCACCCTAAATGGGTGCTATCATAAAATTAAATAGTGAAAATGTCACTTTATGTTCCAACGTTTCAGCGAATTTGTAATAATGTCATGATCTATCAATTTTCTCAAAAATGTATCTCAACGTTTCAAATTTTTTATATCGGTGTCCCGCAAGTGATTTCCGACGAGTTTTATCCATTTGGCTCGCGCGGATTGCACACACAAGCAAGACACGTGTATTTATACATGAAAAAATAAAAAAGATATTCTTAAAAAATATTCCTATTTTCTTTATTTTTTTCTCTCTCTTCCTTTCTTCTCCATATATCCCCCTCCCCGATTCTTTTCTTCCAAAGAAATTACTTCCACGGATAATAAAACCGGTGCAGCTGATATGCAAAAGAAGCATGTAACTATCATGTCAATAGATAATTAAACCTTTTCCAATTTGTTGATTGGTATGCAACCGTAATTTATTTTTTTTTGAAATTTGTTCAACCTAACTAGGTAACGCAAACTTTGATCCATTAATTAATTGAATTCTTTTAATTTTCATGTCAAACCTTTATCTGGGTCACTAGATTCATTTTTAGGGGTTTTGGAAGAATCAGTTAGTCGTAATGTGAATACGGCTATGCCAGAATACTCGCATAGTGTTGACCTTTTTCATGTTCTATTTTTCTTTTTTCATGTGTAAATACACGAGTCTTGATTGTGTGTACAATTCGGCGAGCCAAATAGGCAAAATTCGTCGGAAATCACTTGCAGATATCGATATAAAAAATTTGAAACGTTGAGACATTTTTGAAAAAAATTGATAAATTATGATATTATTGCAAATTCGTTGAAAACGTTGGTACATAAAGTGGTATTTTTTCAATTAAATATTCTTAGTGGGCTGATATTCATTTGTCCAACTACATATTTAGACTGTTAAAACTAGTAGTAAAACACAAGTACATACTCAGGCCCAAACTTAACATGTCGTATATGTGTGTATATAAATAATATTGATTGCACGGAAAATAAATTATCATTTTTTAGTACAAAGTCTTCATATATGATTTTTTGTTAAATAAAATTAGGTGTGAAATAATTACCAGACACAAATTTAATATTCAATATTTAACTTGCAACAATAGAAAACCTATATGAAAATTACCCCTCCGTCCCACTAAAGATGAGCCCTTTAGTTTGGGCACGAAAACTAAGAAGAAATAGTAGTGGTGTATTTAGTAGAGTATTTTATTAATAAAAAATGTAAAAGTAGTATGAATAAATAATAAATAATGTAAAAGCAATGTGAATACAAATGTAAAAGAAGTGTGAATATAATTAATTATTTCCCAAAACAGAAAGGACTCATCTTTCGTGGAACAGTCGAAAAAGGAAAGTGGCCCATCTTTTGCGGGACATAGGGAGTATAATATGGTGTTAAAATTGGCAATTGGTCCAAAAAAAATTATACTGCGACAATTAATGAATGAATATTAATTAGTCAATACATCAATAATTGAATGCATAAATACAGAATTTATTACATAAATATTAAATGGATGAATATTAATATGAATATTCATTAATGCTTACATATATATATATATAATTAATGTATAGATACATTTGATGCGTGTGAGAGTGAGCGCATACATCGTACATGTAAGTATACGTCTCCCATTGTAGTTAAATTAGACGACCAGCGATTTTATTTTTCTTTGAATCTTGAGCACAATGAGGAATAAGATCTGGATGTGACAATAAACGCTAATCATGATAAGTTGATTTATATATACTCCCTCCGTTCATCTATAAGTGTCCAATTTGGAACAATAACCACGTTCGCCAATAAGTGTTCAGTTTGCCTTTTTGTACAATATTACCCTCTTTACTTATCCAATATTACTATTCTTTGCCACTTACTTATCAATACCCTTTAATTAAACTATATTTATAATTCACTAATTAAAATCCTAATTAAAACCACTTAATTAAACCTCACACCCATTAAAACAGAAAATTAAACACCAAACTCATTCCAACACAAGCCCAAATCTGAGTGTCAGCCCAAGATCCATCATCTCTCTTCTCTCATTTCTACAACAAAACCCTAATCTGCAAATATCCTTCTTCATTTCCTCCCTGCTCGCCCCCCATCTCCTCGACGCGCCTCACCCCTCGACCACCTCCTCCGCTCCCATCTCCTCCGCTCCACCACCTCCTCCGCCTTCATCCCCTCCAATCTCCCCCCGCCGACCGCCCCCAAACTCACTCACTATATCTCGAGAAAAAAATAGCTAGAGAAAAGAAAACTCCTCGCGCTGGTCTGTCTCTCCCCCAAAATTGAAAGTGAAAATCTGCTAACCTACTTCACCTCACCCCTCGCCGCTCGCCGGAGGCCCAAAATCCCACCTTTTCTCTCTCTACAACGCCAAGAAAGAGACAAACGTGAGTGTCTCTCACAGTGAAATTTAGTTGTATGTTGATTTAATTCTTTATCTCCCCATTTGGGCTAGTGCCTTTTTTTTGAATTACAGCTGTTATCTCACCAATTTTTTTGAAATTCTTGTTATCTCGTTTTTTTGAAATTCTTGACTCATTTCTTGAAATTCTTGTTATCTCACCAATTTTTTTTTGGTTTTGTTAGATGACATCTCATCCCAACGGCCGTAAATATCATAAATCGCCGGAATTATGGATTCCACAGGGGTGGGAACCATCCCCCTCGCTCCTAGTCGCGATACTCCAGACTGTATGGAAGATTTATGGGTTCCACCGGGGTGGGAACCATCCCCCTCGGATCCTTCAATGATGGCGGCCGCCGCTTCGATGTCGGCGTCCGGAGCTAGGCGGCAGCCATCTGAGAGTGATGGTGGATGTGAAGCGGTGGCGGTGACTTCTGCTCCAGTGGTTGAGGAGAAATCTGAGTATCTCACCTTTCAGGAATGGAGTGACAGAAACCTTAAACGTTTCCTGGGAAGTTAATGCTTCTAACCAGGTGAATTCAGTCCTTATTTACTCATTTATATGGTGTTGGGGGCTGGCGATGCCATTTACATGCTCGTGGTGATTTCTATGATGATAGTGTGCTGCCTTGTGTGCATTTTTTTGATGAAAACAGATAATACAACTTGATTTCTGTGATGCCTTTGTCGATTTATTTGATATCTGAAGCATTGCTGATTTCTATGATGATGGTATGCTGAATTGGGTGCAGTTTCTTGATGAAAACAGATACTGCAACTTGATTTCTGTGATGTTTGTGAATGGTGAATTGTCTTATCATATCATGCCACCACTAGGTTGATTTTAATCTAGTTTAGAAGGTTGACATATGATTTATAAGTGGTCAATGATGCAAACAGCTAAAATAAACATTCATTAAAACTGCTGAGACTACAAACCTTCAAAAAACAGGTCCAAAAAAGACAATTTACATTCCAAACATCAAATACCTATTGTGATGTTTGTCCCTGTAAACCTGCTGCCAAAAACTTCTTATTTCTTTCAGATCCTACTCTTCTAAATTGACACCTTCAATGCCATTAATTAGTGTGTCAATGGTGTAGGGTGCTTCTTGTTCACTCCCCTGCAGATTTAGATATGTAATGCTGTATGTCACTAGCTGCTCATCCACCTCAAGACATTCTGGCAGAATTCCCTGACTTCTAAGCCTTCCTTTGCCAATGTGTGGAATGCCATAGTTGTTCCCTCCCTTCTTTTTTATGATTTCTAAATAGCAAGCTTGCAAAGTCAAGAAAACATCATTAAGTTTGTAGCTTGGATAATTCTGATATGCTTCAGTGACATTTCTGATCAAATCTTCCACTGTGATTGCATTCATCTCATCCTTGATTGTCTGTATTGATCTGAAAAACCCCAAGTCATTGACATTAGTGTCAGGGGAATTAGGTGGTTGACAAAGAAGCTTGATATTGAATCCATCAGTGTGTGCTATAGCTTGATAATCTGGATCTTCGTCAGTGATATGTGGCCTTGCATTATCCTGCTGAATAATAATGTTCTTGCTCACACCTTCTGGCCACTTTTTTTTAATGCATGGTATTGCCTGTATACATGCTCATGTGAGTGAAATCTGAAATTAAAACAGATACTACTACTTGATTGAGATGCTGCCTATGAGTTGACATGCTGCCTATGAGTTAATTTTTGATGTATGAGGCATTTCATGCATCCTATTGCCTCTATACTTGCTCTTGTGGGTGAAATCTGATATTGAAACAGATACTTCAACTTGATTGACATACTGCCTATGATTGAGATGTTGCCTATGATTTAAGATGTATGAGGCATTTCATGCATCCTATTGCCTGTATACTTGCTCTTGTGGGTGAAATCTGATATTGAAACAGATACTTCAACTTGATACACATGCTGCCTATGATTGAGATGCTGCCTATGATTTAATCTTTGATGTATGAGGCATTTCATGCATCCTATTGCCTGTATACTTGCTCTTGTGGGTGAAATCTGATATTGAAATAGATACTTTTGCCTTGATTGAGATGCTGCTTATGATTGAGATGCTGCCTATGATATTGAAACAGATACTACCTGTTGAAGGAAGCTTGCCTTCATAACATCTCTGTTAATAACTTGAATTGGCTTTGTGATGATGGTGCCTTTGACTCTGTTTTTTGAATTTCGTGCTGCTGGTTCCTTGAATATGAATGGGAATATCCCAAACTTGCCATCAAAAATTTGAATTCCTTCTGCATTTGTGTGTGGTCTGCCAACTATTGATAGAAACATTATTTTAGCAATATGAGCCTTTGACTTGCATGTTCTGTGAGGTGGTTCTTCACCACTGACTAGGTAACCTCTTGATGATGTTCTTGTGAGATTAAACCACTTCTCATCGATATGTATGATATTATACATGAACTGAAAGGTGATGCGCCCATTATGTGCTATGTTTGATAGCATACTAAGTGACCATTTCAACCTTCGCAGCTTATTTTCTTCGATGAGAAACGGCTTAATGGCATTTGAATGTGGATTGATTTTTTTTTTTGCTTTTTCCACTTATGAACTAACCCAATGCTAACTCCAAGATTACCTGCTAACTTTCTCAAGCTGCCTCTTTCAAGAATTGACAGGTTTTTCATCCTTTGTTCATCCAGCACCTTCCGTTTAGTTGGACGTATGCATCATTTCTTCATGTTCACAACATTGACAGCTAATCCCATAATCTGTTGTGACCTTGTAGTTTGCCATATTCGGTTGACCGTGTAGGTGGAAATCTGGAAATGTGCAGCAGCTTCAATTTGAGCACCATGTTGAAGATTGCCTTCATTGGTTTTGTGGATGAGCCACTGTGCAACTTGATTCCTCCTGTCATCTGTCAGATTTGGAGTTGGAGGCATTTTGGTGGTTGAAGAAAAGAATTTAAGGAGTTCTACTGCTGTAATGAATGCTGAGTTTTAATCTGTACTGAATGTTACTGCTATTTATAAGTGTTTTTTCTGCTGAAACTTCCCTCCAAATATGTTTTGGTGGGAAGTTTTGAATTTTAGATGTATATTTTCCTCACTTTTGTGGTAATTAATGCAGCCTTTATCCACTGAATTTTGTCCATCTTGCAGCTTTATTTTTCTGTTATTGCTTGTTTAGTTTTCTTGTCAAATTTATTAATCATTGAAAATAATAGGAAATTTAAATTAAATTAACAGAAAAATTAAAAGATGATTAACAGCAATTTAAAACAGCAAAATAAAGGAATAGATAAGAAAATAAAAATGAATAGGACGAGCAGAATAAAGAAAGGAAAAGAGAAGGAAATAATTAAGAAACTAAACCACTTTATTAAAAAAAACCCTTATGGTCATTTTCACCCCACTCGCTTTCACTTTATCACCTTTCTTAATATCCGTGCCCAGTACAAACTGGACACTTATAGCTGAACGGAGGGAGTACTAATTTTCATGAGAGGTAATTTACATTTGTTTAACTACGCAATACCCTTATACCCTCTCTAGAAGAAAATAATTTGCTCAATAATAATAATAATAATAATAATAATAAATAGTAGTACTGATACAATCAACTCGCACAAGAAAAAAATGGAAAAATAAAAAGAAAAATGCTAGGGATGATAATTACTTAATAGGGTAAGACAAAAACTTGGGTGTAACAATTCCACCGTAGAACACTCGTCCATTTGACCCGACCCGCCCGCCCCGACCCGTTTGACCAGGGTTTGACCCTGTCAAACCCCCTTTGACCAGTTCTTTTTTTTGTTTTAAATTTTTCATTTTTTTTTGTTTGCCGCTTCTTCTATAGTCAAGACGCGAGCGAGGGGAGCCGAAGGCTTCGGAGCGAGCCGTAAAAGTTTAAAATGTTGCCCGCCAATTATCCTTATTTTAGTAATCGGAGCGAAGGCGGAGCCGTAAAATCGGAGCCGAAGGCTCCGTCGGGAAAAATTTTTTTTTTCTGAAATTAAAAAAAAAAAAGAACTGGAAATAAAAAAAAAATTACTGTAGCGCATGAGACCCACGCACGGCGCGTGGATCTCACGCGCTGGGCGGGTCGGGCGCATGGCGGGTCGTGAGCAGGGCGGGTCGTGGGCGGGGCGGGTTGTGTGCAAATGGTGCATAAGTATGCACCCAAATCCTTCTAATAGGGTAAATTCGATCATGGATGCCACGTACTCCTTTCACGTCCGGCTACTCACTTGACTCTGGACAAATTTTATCGGATTATTCGATTTGAACTAGATTTTTCTTGAATTAAAAATTTCCTATACTATTTTTCTTTTGGATCGATCTATTCAGATTTTTTAGACTGAATTTTTCCTTTTCTCAATCTTGAGGAAGATATAGTATTAATATCGACACAATAATGCTTGCAAAACAAAAATATTTATATGTTCATGTAGTTATACAAATAAAAAAAAATGTTTTCTGTTTGTGTTTGTGTGGATGAGAGAGAGAATTAAAGCTTAATACACTCTAACATATGTTTAAGAGGATTTGGATTAATATCTAAATTTTGTTTGTGTATCTGAAAATGAAATCTATGCGGTGAAAGAGAAGAAATCAAAGGTTTATATAACGAGAAACATACCATTTTTTTTGTTTTTCGCCGCGTGTGGTATGAGGAGGGGGAGGGTGGCGGCGTGGTGGACGTGAAGGCAGTGGGAGAGATGAAGGCGGCGGCGGCGGCGGGCTGGCGGAGATGAAAAAGGAGTTGAAAGGGGTGGAATTCTCGCTCTTCAGACAATCCATATTGTCGGTTTTGCCGGTGGAAAAGGGGTACTACAAGAAAAATAACTTTTAGTGACGACACTTCTTGTCACTATATGTGTAAAAATCGTCACTATACGTACTTAGTGATGACTTTCTTTGTTTGTCACCGTGTTGCGACTATAGGTCTTGACACTAAAAGTTATAGTGACAAAGAACAAATATCATCATTGCAGTTTAAATTATAGTGACAATTGATCTTGTCACTGAAGATGATAATTTTGTGAAGGCGATTTGTTGTCATCAATTTAAATTGTCACTAAATAAATCATTATATATTCACATATGTTTATCGTCACGAAAACTCCATCAATTAGTCACGCCCGTATATGCTCACTAAATAATCATGTGTGTACGCATGTTTTTATCGTCACTATAACTCCATCAATTAGCCACATGCTATGTTGTTTTAGTGACGTACCAATTTCTACACTAAAATTCGTTAATGCAGTCACTAATATATTTATTATAGTGACGTAAATTAGTATCACTATAACTAAAGTTACAAATTGTTAAGGAATTAGCAATAGAAAAATAGTTCAAAAGTTGTCACAATACTAATGTAACATTAATCATTAATTTGCCACTGAAATCAAATTATTCATCAATATTAATATTTTATATACTTCATTAAATAATATAGAATTAAAATTGATAAATTCTTTAATCATTCAAATTACGAAACAAAATATACAAAATTGTGAAGAAAATAATAAAGTAATTACTTCATAAAATTCATAATCCAACAATCACATTGTTTAAAAATAAATACTTTTAATTAAAACACCTTTAATACGACATAAATTAGAATTTGGAATTTGGCCAATTGAACTAAAGCTTTGCATGATAGTTGGGAGTTGCATTCTCATAAGAGCTTCCACTCGAGCTTGTAGAGTCTCTTCGTTAACTTGAGCTTCTAAGGATGCAAATCGAGATGCCAACTTTTCATTTTGTTTCTTCAATTCTTCATTTTCCCTTTGAAGATCAAGATTTATTCTTTCTTCTCTTTTAGAAAGTGGCTTGAGCCCATCCCCACATCCACATAGTCAACTAGATTTTTCTTCACCGAGAACTTATACAAAGGCTTCATCTCCGACATGGGATCTCCACCGTCTTCTGGTTGAGTTTGCAATAAAATAAGTTTTTCCTGAAAAAGATAATTTATATTAGCATTTATAATTTCAAAAATATATCTAAGTACACACAAATTCACATGTGCACTCACATAGACTTCTTTCGAAGCTTCATCAATCCAGTTTTTTTTTTCTCATTGCTATATCGAGTTATTCTCCATGCACTTGTACGAGTAGGCTCATTGCCAGTTTCTGGGTCACGCTAATATTTAAATAAGTTAACGATAACAACTATTTCAAATTTAAAATACTTTAGCTAACAATACCAGCATTTAGAGAGTCATGATGTACCTCTTCTTAACAAGATTGCACAATGAATTTAGTTACACTTCGACATGAATGATTCATTTTCAGCTTTTGTCTATTCTCTCTATTTCTCCCACTAATTTTCTATGAATAGAACACAACAAATTTCACAATTGAAATTGGTAAATACTACTAATAACAAAATATATTTCAGATATCAGATATTAGATATCAATCAAATTTCGAACATATGAAAAAAGAGGCAGAAGACAATATATAGAAACGTATATTTAAGAATCAACTTTCAGCAGTCATAAATTCAACAGTGGGCTTGGTCATGTCTATTTTCGAATTAGATTCAACAATGACTATATATATGCTTATTGAACATAAAAGATACAATCCAAGATTACGCGTAATCATAGATATTTTCCAATTAAATTTTTCAACATTCAATTGCATAGTAGTTTCAAAATCTGATTCAAGAATGAGTACATGCTCATCAAAACTAAAATAAGGGAGGATCATATACAAAATAAAATAATATCAATATCAACAACAAATAGTATATAAACACCATCAATTATGCATAAATAAAAATGAAGAAACTCTATTACGTTAAATGCATCACTCTCGAAATAGTTAATTAGTAGTTTCCAATCTTCACGATTTACTTCATGTGGAGACTTATCCAAGATAGATCGTCACTAAAAGTCAACCTTAAAATTTGTCACTATTACACCATTTTGTCACAAGAGATAATATTGTCACTAAAAGTCTATTTATAGTGAAAAAAATACAATTGTCACTCACAATATTGTCACTAAAAGTTGTATTTCTTGTAATGGGATCTGAGAGAGAGTTTGTGAGATGGAAGGTGGATATGGGAATGACACCAGAAATTTTAAAAAAAAAAAAAAAAAAAAAAAAAAGGAAAAACAAGATTTTTTTAGACGACGTTATAAATCTGTTAAACTGGAGGGACTATTTGCCCTTGCATGTTATATGTTGGGGTTCTAGCAGTCCCAACCCATACCTTAGACTTAAAGGTAAACTAATTAAGGAGGGTTGTAAATTCTACTTTACCTAATATTTCAAAATTATTATCCAACTTAAAATAAAATAAAACTCGACTTTTGATTTTTTCTATGCCATCAACTAGTCCTGTCGTTGTTGTAATTATTATTGTTGTTGTTGGGGATTTAATTCATCTCTGTATCTAGGTCTCTTTTAAAGTGCGTTGTTACTCAATTGTAAGAAGTATTTCAAGAAACAAGAAAAAGGTTTTAGGGACGACAGTTTGTTTATTCTGTATGTAAAAGGATTTTGGAACACAATAATTGAAGCTAGGTACCAAAGATTCGAGGCAGGTTAAACTAAATCACGTAAAGAAAGGTGAAATAATCCAAAAGAAATGATCCAGGAGAGTGATAATTTCAACTTAAAAACAGTTAAAACATGGATTTAGATCTTAATTGTGATTTGTGGGAACCCACAAAACCCGACATGCTGGCCCTTGCCCACCTTTGGTTGTTACCGATCCCATCAAATTTAATTTAATTAATCCATTTTTTCACACACATAAGTCAAATATAGAAACAAAAGTTATGGCATATCACACATTCATAATTAAATATTGCATATTGTATGTTCCAAATCCCATACAAAGCGGGCGTGCGAACTATCTAGAAAAAGCATGAGAGAGATAGAAGAGAGGGGGAGAGAGTTTCCTTTTTCAAAATTAGAGGGACATGAGAAAGAGGAAGATGAGCGTGTCCGTGTGCATCAAATATAGTACTTTTTTTATTTATATGGGGTAGGGAGAGTGGGTTTGAACCGAAGCGGCACTGCAAAACGTCTGGAACTCCAAAATACTTAAAAATTATAAAATGAGAAAGTTTGTATTTCTGAAAATAGTAGGATATGAGTAATAGAGGTAAATACTTAAAATGTAAAAAATAAATAAAATATGGTGTCGTGTTGGTGTGTGAATTTGGATACAAAGTTGAGCTTGCTGCGTGCATGTGTGCTATCCAGATCCACTCAATATGCATAATAATTGCTTCAACATATCAGAATAAGCAAAATACACATACAGTACATCCATGATTATGAGCCACACTAATTCTACAATTATGGTGCGCAAATTAATCAATATTTAAGGAGGAAAAGACCCAAAACAAACAAGGATTAAACCGTGTAATTATGTGTAATAAAAAATACTAATAGACAGCTCAGCTAGTATAAAATAGCAGCCAAAGAAAGCCAGCCTCCATTAAGTGGTCAATCACCTCACTTCCCTTCCTAATGTACAGTACTTACATTTCCTAGTCTTGACCAATCAATCATCACTCACAATATGAAGAATATAACCAAAGTAAAGAAAATTAAAACTACTACTACTACTAGTGCTAGTTCAATTCCACAAAGGACCCAAGCCTTTGATTTGATGCTTGGATTGGATTGACCAATCAAATTCAAAGCCATCGGGTAGACCTCGTTTTCCACCCGCCCAGTCATTACCATCTTGACGCAAGAAGCGCGCGGGGGGCAGCGGCGGCGGGGGGATCTGACAGGGGTCCACCGGCGGCGGAGGGTGTCGCCACTGCGGCAGAGGCCCGGCGAGCAGGAGCGTCTGAAGCAATGGCCCCGCTTGCACCACCGCCCGCAGAAGCTTTCCCTTCTCCGGCAATGGGCCCTTGATCGCCACCGCCGGCATTCTCTGCGGCGAGGAACCGATGCTTTCGTCGCAGTCGGAGGAGGAGCCGTCGACTGCTCTGGTGGGATCGTCTTCGATGCTCGAAATAGCGGAATTGGGAGCGGATTGGTGGGGGAGTTTGAGGTGGTGGAGCAGAATTTTGTGGTCCAACATGATTTTGTTGCAGTGGTGCTGAGCTTCGTCTCGCTCTTTAATGGCGGCGGAGAGGAGGTTCTTGAGGTGGAGGATGTGGTCGTCGCGAGATTTGAGCTCTCGTTCTGCTCGGACTCTGGTTTCTTGCAGCTCCATCGTTAGCAGAAGAGATTGCCTCATATCATCATCCATGCTCTGTTCCCACATTTATTACGAAATTGTTGACAATTGCAGACAGACATACGTCGAATGTAAATGAAAATGAAAATGAAGATATTAATTACCTTATGTTGGTATAAATAAGTAGCGGAGTTGAGATATGGAGAATGAAAATCCATTGACCTTCTTCACAAATGAGACAATGTGGATGTGGGGGAGGACGGGATTTACTCACTACTCTCTCTCTCTCTCTCTCTCTCTCTCTCTCTCTCTCTCTCTCTCTCTTATACTACTAGTAATAACGACTAGTGGAAATGTTCTCTTAATTTAATTCTTAAAAATAGTATTTTATTTTCGACAATTTAATTATTCTTTGAATACTCCCTCCGTCTCATTCAAGAAGTTCCATTTTGTCATTTCGGGTATCCCATTGAAAAAGTTCCATTTCCTTTTATGGCAAAAATTAAAATACTAAAATCCACTTTGTGTCACATTCAGCACACATTAACAATAAAATACTACTTTAACACTATAACTCTTTTTTCTTAATTTACGTGCGATTCTCAAATGAGACTTCTTGAACGGGACGGAAGGAGCATATGTTATAAGTATTTCTTATGACGTAATAGTCCGCAATCATTATTCCAAGTTATCATTGACCAAATTTCATGAATTGTAACACTCGCAGACATTATTTGTAATACTTTATCGCAAATGAGGTTATAGACGAACAATTGATTGAGATCTTCATGTCTTCGGTTCTGCATAATGAAAAGTGAAATATATTAAAAATGGAAATAGAAACTGTAAATTGTACCATGAGTTAGCGGTGGGGAAGAAGTATAAATCTTTTGTTACTTTTAAATCTTTTTTTTTTTTTTTTACAGACAATTTCTAAATTTTCAAAAGCCACAAAGTATCCCTTCTTCCTGTATATCGCACTTTCATTTCTTGATATTTCTTTCATCCATAGAGTTGAGGGTACGTAGATGAATTCTTCTAATCCACAGTTAATATTAAGACCTTAATTTGTCCCATTGTCCATTGATTAGACATTTGTTTTGAAAAAAATTAGAGTGCAATAGTATTTTTTTTATAGGTTGGGTTTGGCGAGAGAGTAGAGTGCCAAACCTAAATGTAAATGTGAGTGTAATTAATTGTAGATTTGGTTTTCACTGTGTACACACAGATCACAGGCTGAGGCAACAATGAAGAATTACAAATCAGCGACAAATGCGGGAGTAAAAGACAACTCTGTGATTCTCTGATGCGATTTTGCACCCCAACTTCCTAGCTAACTACGTCCGCAAATATTTACATTTATTTGTTTCTTGTTTTTTTTTTTTTTTGAAAAGTCAAATAGAATGATAAATAGATCAAGGAGTACAAGGGGTACTCAACCCTTACAAAGTAGAGAAACCGAAATTACAACTTAGAAGGTAAACAATCTTCCGGACACAAACACCAACCAGAAAGAGGAACACAAAAAGAGAGAAAAAAGTTTGCACGTAGCCATTTCCAAGAGTTAATCTTCACACCTTCCACAATCTTAGCGACATCCTGAACAATATCCGCAAAAATAAAATTAATAATAATTTCAATAAAAATTACGGAGTACTTGGCTACTTGCTATAAATTTAATAAATTCACATTTCACACTCTCAGACAAAACCAAAATCATACACTAGTATTAATAATTACTACTTTTTATGAACATTAGAGAGCACACTTCATTAATTTCAAGTTAATGTAAATTTGATCTTATCATTAAAAGTAAAAATATAGGGAGTTAATGCCCTTAAGAATCAATTTGTACGTACCGCAAGAATGATGAATTCGTTTTGTTATTATAGTAATTTTTTTTTTTGAAAAGTAAATATGAGATTATCATTCATAAGTACAAGAAGTACTTTAAAATACCAAGAATTCATAGTATAGCGAAATGAGAAACAACAAAAATAGAGGAGGGGAATCATCACATAGCTAGTATTATAGTGATTGAGTGCGAGAAGATATAAGTTATAGCGTCATTTAATTTGTAGACCACTTTTAATTTTTTCCAGAGCAAAATAATTTTCCATTAATATAATTTAATGGTTCGCATATCATTCCAATGTCTTAGTATTAATTAATCTTTGTTTTCCTTCCGCAAAGAAAAAAAAAACATTTGTTTTCTAATTTCCATAAATTTGGATTTTACCTCACAATCTATCTACCTAGTTCTTATTTTTTTTACTAGACTAGATTTTCCTATCTTTTAAAAGACTCCCTTTGTTGATTCTTCTTATTTAATTTAACTATTCTTACAATAAATGGTAGAAAAATACAGAACTATTAAAACCAACATTAGTAGAAAGGTATACTTCAACAATTATTTAAATCTCAATGAAATTTCTTAATCGAAATATATCATGTGCATTAAGTAGTGGTTAGTTGTTTCGTTACTAAAAAGAAAAAAAAAGGTTAATGACCTGTAAATTTTCAAATTTTTTGAGTTGTTGTATTTTGCATCCTCGAAAAACAATCTACTTTATAATTTTCGAACTTTTACTTTCGTCTGATTTTGCTACCCGATTCAATTTTCAGCGATTTTTCGAGCTGACATGGCAGCCGAAAATTGACATGTACAAATTTAATTAAAAATATATATAATAATAGCCTGTAAATTTTCAAACTCTTCGAGTTTTTACATTTTGCACCCCATAAGAAAAATTGTCTCATAATTTCCAACTCTTAGTTTCGTCTAATTTTGCTACCAGACTTGAATTCCGAGGATTTCTAAATTGACATGGCAATCGGAAACGAGACGTGGACATAATTGAAACGATTTTAGAGCCTATACTAGTGACAATGTTTTGTCTATAATTAAAGTAAGACTCATTTTTCAGATGTAGTGGTGTAGGTAGTTATGTTAGTATTGGCCTATGTAAGACTCTAAAGTTTGTTATATATAATTAATAGATGGAATGGTTTATAGCAAGCTAAAAGGAGTCATTACTAAAGCAAAAAAAGTTGTCATTTACTCAAGCACATAACTTGAATCACAGAAACACAAATTGATTCTCATGCAAAGATGTTTTAATTAAACGACAACTCTTTTTGCTTCAATAATGACTCTTTTTAGCTTGCTATAAACCAGCTCTATCTATTATATATAACAAAATTTGGAGTTTTAAATAGGCCAATGCTAACATAAGTATCTATACTACCACATGTGAAAATGAGTTTTGGTTCAATTATAGACAAAACGACGTTCATTAGTATAGGCTCTAAAACGACGGTGTTTCAATTATGTTCACGTCTCCTTTCCTACTGCCATGTCAACTTAAAAATCGTCGGAATTCAAGTATGGTATCAAAATCAGACGAAACTAAGAGTTAGAAATTGTGAGGCATATGTTTTTTATGGGGTGCAAAATGTAACAACTCGAAGAGTGGAAATTTAAAGGCCATTATTATGGTTTTTTTAATTAAATTTGTACACGTCAACTTTCCGACTGTCATGTTAGCTCGAAAATCGAGTCAGGTAGCAAAATCAAATGAATGTACAAATTTAAAAATTGTGAGATAATTTTTTTTTTGGGACGTAAACACGACAACTCAAAAGGTTTGAAAATTTAGATGGCAAAAATTATAAAAGGGGTAGATGGAGTTGAGCATGTATATAAATTAATTTGACAAAATACTTTAATGATTAAATGGGATGGAGAAAGCAAATTGCAATAAATAGAGCATTTACCACTCTAGCTTTTGAGGTGATATTAATGGCGGTGCTTTAACTTTTTGATCTATCAACAAATTGCAATAAATAGAGCACCTGATCATACATTCCCTCTTTTTGACCAATCTTATGCCCTTGGTCTGTGTGTGTATCTTATCCTATACGAGCACTTACTACGGGTATTTAGTTAGATTTAGGTTGAAGCACTGAGAAACGTGATTTTAATGATTGGTGGATTTAGTTAGACATAGGTTGATTTTCCCACTACAATAGGGTTGAGTAAGACTTAGGTCTAAACACTGAAAAGCGTGATTTTAATGATTGAATAGATTTTATTTTGTTGTTTTTTTTATTTGTAATAAATATTATAAAAACTATATTAATTAAATTTAGAAATTAATAAATGACATTTTTATTGAATTTAAAAAAAACTAAAACATACACTAATTTTAAAAAAATACAATAATTAAAAACTGCAACATTACAATAATTATTTAAAAAAATTTGGGAGGTTGGATTCGCCGGATTGGAGGTTAGATTCGCCGGATTGGGAGATTGGTTCGGTGGGATTGAACCAAAAGTTTGCGAGTACCACGAATTGAATCCCTCTTCAGCCATTTTTTTGCACAAAATAAATTGAAAGAATGAATTTTTTTTGGGAGAAGAATGGATGGAGAAATTAGGATGTGTGGAGAATGAATGAGATGAAGGGGTATATATAGGAAAAAAATGGGATATAGACGTTGGAGATGGAAATGTATATGATGGAGAGAAAGAAAAAAAATTTGTTGTTTTTTTTTTTTTAATTTTTTAACGAAAAAATGCAAAAAATAAAAATAAAAAAATAAGGGATCAATGGGGACACGACAAGTGTCCCCATATTGCATCATCGTGGAGTCGAGCGGTGTGTCGAAATTCCGACACCGCCATCGACATAGCGCTCGACATAGGGGGGTGTCGAGTGCCCACTATGGGATCGACACAGGGTGTGTCGAGTGGGGGGTGTGTTGATCCACTCGACACCACCCTTCGACACCTCCTTCGACATGCCGTAGTAAGTGCTTTACAAAGGTTATTACTAGTAGTATATGATTATGTTCGACTTTTATGACAAAGGTTATTCAATTTCAATTAAACCAAGTGTTTGATTAGTATTTCGGTTATTAATTAAAAGTATACTAGTATATTTTGATAAAACCTTGTGATACTTAGAGGTGTTCATCTGAACCGGAACCGGCGAGTTCGAACCGAAACCGGAATCATGGTCAACAGTTTTTGAATCGGAACCGTATGTAGGACGGGCCGGTTCTGGTTCAAATGGCTAGGAACCGTGAACCGGCGGTTCCAACGATTTTTTATTTTATTTTTTCTTTTTTTAGTTTTAAAATATATTTTGTATTAGTTCATGTTAATTGTATGGTTTAAAAAGCAAAAATGACAATTATAATGATAAATGAAATGAAAAAGACCAAAAAGAAAATAAATATTTATATAAGGTTCAAATATAAACCGGCGATTTCGGTTCGAAACCGTTGAACCGTGTGAAAATATAAGGTTTTTAATTGATCACACATTGTATAAATGAAGATATATTTTGTTTAATATCGATTCTATACATATATTGAAGATTATGAGTTTGAAATACAATATAATTTATATTTTCAATGATAAAATAAATAAATAAATATTTAAAAATTTAGACGGTTCGGGCCCGGAACGGGCGGGCTGAAACTGGAACCGGAATCGTGACTACGCGGGCCGATTCCAAACCAGAACCTTGATTATGACGGGCCGATTCAGATTCCAACATTCTCAAACCGGAACCGGCGGTTCCGGGTCGATTCCGACCCGAAACTGGCGGTTCCGGGCCGATTCCGAATCAGAACCGGGCCCATGAACACCTCTGGTGATACTGGAAATGGTAGTAGTTGATTTAAACTAAGGGGACAATTTTGAGTATAGATGTTTAGCTAGTATCTACTAATGTAAATGGAAATACTCGAGTCAATCAAATATTTATAAAAAAAAAGTGCTGTATTATTTTTTTTCGTGTGTTTGTATGTATGTAGGAAGTATATTTAGTGCAAAGTACAGTGTAACTTTTTTGTTCCCCTATTGTAATTTTCAACCGTAATTATTGTTTTTAGGGATGGTAATGGGGCGAGTTTGGATCGGGGATTGCTTTTTCATCCTTATATACGCCTCAAAAATTAATCCTCATATCCGTCGCGATACCCGTTTCAATCGGGATGGGTTCGGGTCGGGGATTATCCGACGGATGAAAGGGTATCCATCGGGTACCAATTTAAAAATATATATTATCTAATTTAAAACATTTATTAGAACTAAAAAGTTATTATTTCTTAAAATCAAGGAAAAAAATATATAGTAGTAAATTAAGTTAAAGCATGAAGACAATCTTATTTATAAGCCAACTCCTC
This sequence comes from Schizonepeta tenuifolia, assembly GCA_029490685.1. Lineage (NCBI taxonomy): Eukaryota > Viridiplantae > Streptophyta > Magnoliopsida > Lamiales > Lamiaceae > Schizonepeta > Schizonepeta tenuifolia. The sequence continues at coordinate 40,377,965 of CM055957.1, read as the reverse complement.
TCTTCTCTCATTTTCGATGTGAGATTAAAAATTGTGAGAGAGGATCGAGAAGAAATTAAGAGAAATAAGTTGTCCCACATTGGAAATAGATAGAAGAAAAAGAGATAGTTAAGTTATATATAAAAAATGAGAGAAAATAGTGTTAATGTGTCTACTTAATGTGGTTTTTCGATTCTCATTAAATTTGAATTTTCATACTAATTAATATATTTTGTTATTTATTTAATATTAGTATCATTTTAAAAAATTTTAAAACTACAAAAATTATTTGGGGCGGGTTCGGGGCGGATATCTATATTTCCGTACCCGCCCCAAATTCTATCGGGTTTAGAAATTCATACCCGTCCCCAGCCCGTTTCTGAATTACTGACCCCCATACCTACGGGGAATCGGGTACGCGGGTATTATTGTCATCCCTAATTATTTTGTAGCTAAAAGTCTGACCAACATAATTTACTCTGATGTATGTTATGTTGGCAACGAATTTACAAATACTATTAGACCATTCGCAATGAATGGTTGGATCGTCGGTTCAAGCCGTCCTAGCATCGAATCCATTCATTGACGTGCCGCATTCATCGAGTTGCAGCTGCCCGCTCGAGCCGTTTTTAAAGGAAGCGTTAAAAAAAGGAAATTAACAACAACTGTCATTTAAACTTCAACGACCGAATTATCTTGAACGTCCATTTGGCCGGCAACAGTCATTTTGCCGAAAACTCTTTTTTTATAATTTTATTCCTCTATAAATACTACATTTTCATTCACAACAATTCACACCTTATTCTACATTTTCTATATCTTCAATATCTTCTCATTTTACATCTTCTTCATCTTTTCTCAATTTTCTTCTTCAACTTCTCTCCCAACAATGCTTCCTCATTATGTCTACTCTCAAGTCGAAACCGAAGCCCTTGCTTGAGCTTGGATCGAAACAAATCGCCAACGACGTACATGTCAATTCTGGCAACAAGTTACAGATCAGTATAACTCTACTAGGCCCGAAGTCACGGTGATCAGAAATGCCAATCAGTTGCGCCACCATTGGAATCAGACGAGGAATACGTGTCGCTTGTTCCACGATATGCACCGGCAAGTCGCCCAACGAATTCCAAACGTTACCGCTGAACATATCCTCACGACGGTTGTACCCGAGTACGAAACCATTTTCGGCGGTCCATTCAACCTCTTGTACACTTGAATGATCATCAAGGACGAACCGAACTTTTAGTTTTAAGCATTAAATTATAGTAGTAATTTTTTTCTTTTCAATGCTATTAGCATTAACCTTATTGTAATTTAGGCTTTATCTATTAATGCAATTTTGAATCCCTTTAAATAATGAGAAGTCCTAAAATTCAAAATTAATTCTATCACGCCCCCTATCAACCCATTCCATTGCAACATAGAGATTATTTGGGATCCACAGCTTATCACGCTCCTAAGGGGCGCCACCATTGCAAATGCTCTTTCTATGATAGAGTGAATATATTTTTAATGCTGTGGATACAAAATGTATCGATAATGCGTGTTTACATTTATCCCACCATTCATTTTAATCTTTGGGATTTAAATCATGAATCTCACTACGTAAAACCGCACCGCTTAGATGTCCCCTTAAAAACATCACTCATTTTTAATAACAAACTGCAGTTGTTTTCAAACCAAATATCCAGCATATAGTGTAAAGATTGGAGAAATTGTCCCAGTGTTAATAACTAACATTTGCACTCTCTGTCAAACATTTTTTTGTTGTACTTGAACATTCACATTGTGCCTCGTTCTCCAACCGTTACAAGTGAGCATTGCATAAGGTAGGTAGTAGGACCAATAAATCCTATTAACTTTTTTTATTTTTTTTTTTATTTTAATAAATTGGTTCATATTCCTATTTCAATGGATATAGGCGCCCACACGTATGGGGGGCAAAATATTTAGTATAATTAAAATAATTATATAGATATATATTTTTCTGGTTAAAAAGCTTTTTTTATTCAATTAAAGTGGAGAGCAGAACGTACAAACACTAAAAAACAAAATCAAACTATCTCCTAGCAGCACCAACTGTAGGAACCGGTTATTGAAAATCAATTCAACTTTAACCCACGGATCAATTATGGATATCTAACAAACACATACAAAATCCATACCTAGCATGCTCCTATGAATTTAAATACAATCATAGGATGTTTGTTCGATATACCTGCAAACTTGATGCACAACGACTCCAGAGTTGACCTTCTGAACTGTTCCCGGCTAGAATACGACGATGGATGAGATCGACCTCGTACTCTCTTTCTCTCAGTGGGGAGCGGCGGCTATGCTCTCTCTCTCTAGGGTTTTATTGCTTAGAATGCAAGTAAGTAATGAGTCTTATGAGCCTTGTATTTATAGATAAATAACTGCTCACATTCATTGAACCTAGACAACCCTCACGGGCCGTAGGAGACAGGCGCCTAGCCCATTAGAAACACAGGCCATTGGACCAGTTCAGGGATCTACTAGCTTAAATAAGATTGGCCCGATAATATCTGATTTAATCTATTCAGCCCAGAAATATAAATCAGATATAAATATTAATTCATTCCACTAAAGAATTAATACTGACTTACCCTCTTATTTAATTAATTGAGTCGGGGCTAGTATTAGACTTAATTAATCTCCGTGTTTAAGATTCTCGAATATCCATTAATTAATTAAATACTTCTGACAGTAAATTAATTAATCAATTAATTATTCACTAATAAATAATTATCTCGAGTGCTACCACTTAAACTTTATTATCGTATCGGAATTAATTCCACCTGCAGGGTTTAATACGACAAACTTATTAAGTTCCTCGAGAGGATATCATCATCCCATTACTCATAGGACACGGATCCTTATTGCAGCTCTATCAATATCAAACAAGAACTGCTACCGCCCAAAATACGAAATTTTGAACCACGATTAAGTTCTCATTTATAATAGATCAAAGCAATAGTCAGACACTTATTCATACTGATAAGCCCAATTAAGGTTAAGACTATTGAAGTCACCGAGATCTTTAATTCTCAATAATTCAGAACAGAGAATTAATCTCACTGTGATCCTTTCAATACGATTAACGTACTAGCATAAACAAATAGTCAAGATAAACTATTTAATACTATTATGCTACAATCTAAACCAACAACTCGTCCAAGTTGTCTCGATTGTGAATATTAGTTTATATCTCATAAAATGTCGATTATATAATCTTCTGTGATCTACAACACACTATATAATCTATAATATTGAGATAATTGGACAAATAATAATTATGCAATAATAAACATTTCAGATAGGAGAATTATAGTGAAATAAATATCAATTGTATATAAACAAAAGTCTTGCTTTCGTATACAACCCTTCACCAACATGCAACAAAAGTCCAAGAGAGTAAGAAACGGGCTAGCTTCCTATCTTCGCAACAACTCAAAGCCACATGCAATTGACATTGCCGCACCACAACTTCCCATGTAGCTATTTTTTGCTGGAATCCTTGTGAGTTTCATTTTTTCCAAATAAAATAGATAGCAACAGATACTATATATATATATATATATATATATATATATATATATATTTGTTGGAAATGGTTTATAGTTAACTATTAATTGTGAATAAATATTGTTAATTAAATATTTATTATTTGATTAAAATATTTATTGGATGTTAATCTACGCTATGAGTAGATCAACGTGGTATATTTAATATCTTTAAATCGATTTCCGATGAATGAGATATTGTATGCTAAAGGTTGGATGTTGAAGTAGTAAATAACATGTTATTAATTATAATAAATGTTAGTTGTCCTACATCGGTTATATGTGGATGATTTGACTAGCATTTAAGGCTATGTCTGTATGGGCTTAATAACTTGTTGGGTTGGTGTGTATGGATGTGTATGGGTGCTCGCGCGCGCCGCCGTCCATCCGGACGGGCGGGCTCGGGCCTGGGACTTGGACTTGGACTTGGATCTTGGCAATTGGTGCTTTGGGCTGGTGTTTGGCCCTTATCTTTTTGGACCAACTCCACAAGCCCAATTCGTTTAATTATTGAGCCCAATTCGGAAGCCCAGCGTGTGAAGCCCATCGGCCCAGAGACTCTTGGCTGTTGTAACCGCCGGAGACTCTTCACTTCCGGCAACCCTTGGCATCTGAAACCGCCGGCCATCATGACAGACTTGATGGCGACGAGCCCCTTATGTACGAGAGCTGCCTATATAAGGAGGCATGCTTCATTTGCAAAATTCACTCATTCCAAGCAATCTGCACTCCTCTCTTGCATAAGCATAGCATATCATACACGAGTTCAGTCTTCGTTCTACTCTTGAGTCTATTATGCTTAATCACACTTGGGTGTTAGTTGAACTACCACCAGGTTGTAAGACGTTAGGATGCAAGTGGATCCTAAAGAATAAGTACAAGTCTGACGGTACTATTGATAAACATAAGGCCAAACTTGTAGTTCAAGGCTTTAGACAAAAGGCCGATTATGATTTCTTTGATACCTACTCGCCCGTGACGAGACTTACTTCTATTAGGGTGCTTCTCGCTATTGCTGCTTTGCGCAATCTTGAGATTCATCAAATGGATGTTAAGACTGCATTCTTGTATGGGGAGTTAGATGATGAAATCTATATGAAGCAACCGGAAGGGTTTGTAGTACCTGGAAAAGAGTACATGGTATGCAAACTACAACGGTATTTATATGGATTGAAACAAACGTCTTTGCGTTGACACTTGAAGTTTGACGAAGTGATGTTGTCAAATGGTTTCAAGATCAACAAGACTGACAAATGTGTCTATATTAAGACAACGGGTGACGATTATGTTATCGTTTGTCTTTATGTAGATGATATGTTGATTATGGGTAGTAACTCTCGTGTGATTGGTGAAACAAAGAGGATGCTAAGTATGAATTTTAGCATGAAAGATATGGGTTTGGCTGACGTTATTCTTGGAATTAAGATTCTAAGAATGCCCAATGGAATTGCTTTATCGCAATCTCACTATGTTGAGAAAGTGTTGAGGAGATTCAATGCTTATGATAAACCCATAGCTAAGACTCCTTGAGAACTGAATGTTCATCTAAGTGAGCACAAGGGAGAATCTGTGGGTCAAGATGAATATGCTAAGATCATTGGGAGTTTGATGTATTTGTCAAACTGTACCCGACCTGATATAACATGCTCGGTTCACAAGTTGAGTAGTTATACTGCTAATCCAAGTAATGAACATTGGAGAGCCCTAGAGTGCGTACTAGGTTATTTGAAATATACTTAGAACTTTGCGATTCATTATTCAAGAGAGCCTGCCGTACTTGAAGGGTATAGAGATGCTAACACTTGATGGTCCCGAAACGAGTTACTAGTGTATGGAGGGGGGGGGGGGGAATACACCAGTTAGGATTTAAAAACTTAAACCTGAAAAATCACTTCAACCGAGTAAAAAGGACTCAGTTGGAATCTCACAGCTGAGTAAGCGACCTCAGCTGGAAGAGTGAGGCTGTGCGGAATGTGGTGGAAATTAAACTCGTTAAAAACAGCTCACGCAAAACAGCTCGGTTGGTCAAGAACCAAAACAACTCGGTTGAAAATGTGCAAATGAGGTTTGTATGCCGGTTAGTACGGTCAGTTAAAAATGCAATATGAACTAAAAAATTAAACACAGACACACAAGATTTAACGTGGTTCGGAGATAACCCTCCTACGTCCACGGGGAGATGTGAATCCTCACACCTCAGTCCAAGTTCTTCTGGACAGAACCACTCAGCTTACACGGGCTGAGCAACCGTTAAGGATAAGTTTGCGGGTACTTATCGACCTTACAGTTTAGTTTCCGGGCACTAAACAGCCTATGTCAAGTTTGCGGGTACTTGACGACCTGACTACTCAATTACAGGAAGAGTAAGGTCTTATCACACTTTTTAGGGTGTGAGTGTGGGTGGGATTTCCAACTATAGCTCGATCACGAATGAGAGCTGGATCTAAGGGTTGAACGAATAAACACTCAAACTAAGATCTAAGACAGATTTTCACTCTATGAACCCTCAGCTACTAATGTTCTATCACTATTGAACTCTCAGCTGCTGATGTTCTTAGAATAGGATTTTTGCAAATTTTTCTTTCGCGTGATTCTCTTGTGATTGCACTTCTCTGTCTCGCTTCTATTGTCTGTCGTGTGTATTACTCTCTCGAATGAGAGAATGCCTCTATTTATAGGCGGAGAGAATCAACTAGCCGTTGGAGGAGCTGTTGATCTCTGATCGTTGAAAGCGAAGGCTTGTCTCTTATCTCTGCAGACTTTCCCGATATGGCATCTGTGCTCTTCTGCTTTCCATCTGAGACAGCCTTGTGTTGGGCCAGATGGGGTAATGACTGAACGGTCAAACCCTCATGTGACTTCCTTTTGAAATTCAAATCTTAACCTTTCTGACAGTCAACCTTTGTTAGTCGGTTGAAAGTCTTGATCTTCATCTGAGTGGTCTTCAGCTGATGTTCTGATCTGTTGAACTCTCAGCTTACTTTGAACTTTAAGCAGTTGGACTTCTTGGTTGGATTCTAGAACTGAGGTTCTGAAACTGAACACTCAGTTGTCTTCCGTGTGTTTACTCAGTTAGGTTTGAACCCTCAGATGACTTCCTTTTAATCTGATGTTCTCTTCCTCTCTACTACTTCTCATCTGATGAACCCTCAGTTGGTTTCCTTCTCAACTGATGTTCTGAAGACTTCCCCCTAATTGCATCTGAACACTGAGCTCTCAGTTGTATTTTGTGACAACTGATATTCTGTCTGAGTGATGCCTTGTTGTCATCTTCAGCTGGAGACCTGTAAAGATAAAATCTTAACTTTGCTCAAACAGCGAGCCTAAATTCTAACATTAGGTTCTGGCAACATCTACTCGGTTGGGGTCAGTCGGTTTTGGAATTCATCAAAACTTATACTAATAAATTTCCCAACAATTTCCCCCTTTTTAATGATGCCAAAACCGCTTACAACTTTAAACCACTATTGATCTAAAACTCACTAACTTATCTAAAATCTCAGCTGAAATTCTAGACAGTCTATAAGATAAAACATCAAAGGGTTAGAACAGTTATAACATGGTATTTAAAAGACTGCGACTCATAGCTTGGACAATGAGATATTGTTCGTCAAGTTGAATCGTATTATATACTTTGAAGTTTTTGTTACAACTGAAGGTTACAAGGTTAAGTACAAAACAGATAAAGATACAACAGTTGCTTCAAAAACTACAACATCCAAAAACTTCATTAGCTCAAAAACTTTGACAGCTCAAAAATACTGTTGACCGTACTTGCTGAAGATACGGTCGAAAATCTCTTTCTTCGCAGCTGACTCGATCCCAGTGTTGACACCATGTTCCTTGCAGACTTGTCTCACCTCAGCCATGATCGCGTTTCTGTTTGGCGTGCTCGTGCCTTTGATCATCTGAGGGCGGTATATGCACTTCTTTGGAACTGGAACGGTGTTGGGATCGAGCTGAGCATTCAACATAGCTAGCTTGAACTGACTAAACATTCCAGGGTCTCTAGATCTGAGTTCCCACAGGGCTTCCTTGAAGGCTTGCCTTGGGTCTTCAGTCGAGTAGACTTTCCTGTAGTAAAAGTCATTGATGAATTCATGCTTGAACTGCTCCCAGTCATTGTTCCACTCAGCATTCATCCACTTGTCAACATGTAGGTACCGAGACGGAAGCGGAGCGTTCTTCTGCAGTTGGCGCGTCGACTTCCTAGCCTCAGCCTTCATCTGGTGCTTGTTGATTCTTCGCACACTCCGGCTGGCTTTATTCCTGTCGACGTTCTTCTCCACCTTGGCGAGCTCCTTCTCGAACTTGGCCACCTTCTTGGCCTGATTGGCAGCGAACTTCTTGATCCAAGAGGGATTCAAGTACTTCTCCTTGGACTCCCCCATAGCTTTGGCAGCTTCAATGCAGTCTTCAACAGATATCCCGTCAAGTTCTGCATCGAGCTCGGCCGTAAGCTCGGCTACGAGGTCGTGGGAGACTTCCAGTTCGGGCTGCGATCCTTCAGCTCCTTAAGCTGGCACTCCTTCCCCTTCAGCTTGCTGGAGAATAGCTTTCCCTCGTCCAACAATAGCTACTGGCTCCTTGTCTGGCTCCTTGTCTTCCCCAGCTGCTGGCTCCTTATCTTCCCCCTTTTTGGCATCATCCAAAAAGGTGGCTACAGTGCCATCCAGGGAAGTCAACTTGGCTTCAGCCTGTTCAACTCAGGAAAACAGTTCGTCAACAGCATCCTTCTCAGCTACCTTCTTGGCCAACTCCAAGTCTTGGCGCTCCTGCTCAGCTCGCTGCACAGTTGCAAAGGTCGCAAAGACCTCTTTGTGGAGAGAGACGAACTCAGCTCGGAAAGAGGCGAACTGAGACATCCACTTCTGGTCCTGAGTCTGCTGGGACTTTGCGAGGTCAGATTCAGCAACGGTTTTGAACACGTTGAAATACGAGCTGAGGCTCTGAACGGCCTTCCTTAGAGCCGAGACCTCCGAGCTGGAAGAAGTGGAGAGGTCTTCGAACTTGTGTTGCAGAGAAGAGGAGAGGTGTTCCAGCTGATTCTTCAAGCTGGCATTTTCTGCCATCAGCTGCTGCATCTTGTCAGCTTCCTCCACCTTGCTCAGCTGGATCTTGGACAGCATCTCCTGCCTCAGCTGGTTGACCCTCTCCGAGATCAGCTCGCAGATGGCGTCGGTTGAGAGAGCTGGCTGATCAGAGGGTCCGGGCAGAAGTTGTGGTTGTGGCTGGGCAGCAGGCTCCGAGACAACCATGGCAGATCGGCTGGCGAGGTAGGCCTTGAGCTTGTCTTCTTCTCTCTTGGCCGCCTCATCAGCAGCATCGACGTCTTCCATGCAGGTGGCATTCTTGGCCAGCATATCATCAAGGAACTGAACAACTCCAGGGTTGTTGCACAGCTCCCTGGTGTCTGTCCCTTCTTGGATGCTCCTGTCCAGACGACGTCGTAGCACAGCCACTTTCTGGTTGTAAGCCACCTCCAGGTTTTGATAGTCGAAGTATTCCCTCAGGTTAGACTCTTCGACCTTCAGTCTGTCCCAACCATGGATCCTGAGGGTTTCCTCCTTTACGTACCAGTAGCTGAATATGACGCTGAACTGGTGTAGAAGTTCCGTCCCGAATACAGTGAATATGGGCATCGAGGCTGCCTCGAGGAACATACCAATCAGCTTGCGGAAGCAGTAGCTGAGTCTGCCTTCATATTCAGCTAGGATCGCCTGGCGGTTGGCTTCTTCATCGATTGGAGGGGGGTCGATATCGAAGGTTACAGGTTCGATGGTTTCATCAACGTTGGCCGAAAGAATGGTCACAACGTTGGCATCGAGCGAGAGGTTCGGACTATTTGACTGAGGACCAGTTGAGAGAACTGGATCCTCTTTAGGTGGTGAGTCGGCTGGCTCGAGGGTTTCTTCAGACACAGGTGGGTTTACCTGGCTGGCATCAGCTCCAGTTTGACTGTCGTGGGACTCCTCAGATGAAGAAGAGTCATCTGAGGAGGAGCTAGAATCCTCCACTCGGATCTCCACATCTTCAGCTGCTTCCTCCTGACGCGGCTGAAGAATGAACCCAGCTGGGTCAACCGATTGGCTGGATTCGGTTGACTCCTTCGCCTCAGCTGGCTTGACCACCACTGGACTTGTTGTGGATGGTTGAGCCGCTGGCTGGATGATCCTGATCCTTGGTCTCTTCTGCAGAGGTTCCTCCTCTTCCTCTTCTTCGTCTTCTTCCTCCTCAGCCACCTCCTCCAGCTGGCGCTTCGCCGGCTTGGTCCTCGAAGGGCGGTGAGCTGCTGACTCCACAGCTGGCTTGGGGGCACCCTTGGGGGGTGTAGACAGCCTCCACAACATCCCTAGCCTTCTTAGCTGAGGGGAACAGCGACAGCTTGCTGACCGGAGTGTCCTCACTCCCTTCCCATGTCAGCGGCAATCCTTTTGTGGCTTGGAGGATGAGAGCGGATATTTTTGTCCCAAAGTTGAGAGTCCCCTTGACACTCAACAGCAGTTCTCCGGACTCAGCTGTCGTCTCGGATATCTTCTGCTTTTCCAACAACAGCTGGCTCTCCAGATATCCCAGCCAGTTGACCTGGTGCAGCTCTTCCAGGGCCTTCTGCTGCTTGAGCTTAGGTCGGCTTATGTCACCGAAGGCTCCACCATATGCGAAGGCGCACTTGGAGATTACGTCGAAGAGAAGTCGGTGAGCCGGCTTCAGCTTCGTCCTCTGCATGCTCCCCTTCAATGGCTCGGGAACAATGAGGATTGTTTGAAGGAAGGTATCAGCTTCTTTGTCAGTGAAGTTCCCCAGCACATCTGTGGCTTCGCGGTTTCTGGGGATGAGCTTCTCCAGCTCCTTGGATATCTTTATCTCCACGACAGTGTCTTCTACTATCCGGGAGGTTCTGTGGCGTTGCTTGCACGGGATGATCGTGACAAGCCCGTCTTCTGCAACTCGCTGCAGATTCCGATAGAAATGTACGACCTGCTTCCTGAGCAACAGGGACGGAGAGAGGGTTGCCCAGTCAAGCAGATGGTGGTTGGAGAGAATGGCGGCGACGGGAGCGAGCTCAGGCGAGGAGAGAGCCGCTCTGGATAAAATCTGTTCGAAATGAATCTTCGACATCACCATGTCGGACGATTCTTGGAACGTAGCAGGCTCTGTGGAGACCATCTTCTTAGAGGCTTTGGATTTGGGCGCCATCTCGAGGAGAGTTATATGCAAAGAAAGAAGGAAAATCTTTACTGAAATTGGTGAGACAAAATCGGAGGGGATGATGAATAGTGAGTAAAGATATGCACGAAAAGAGAAGGTAAGGATCACTTCCTGATTTGTCGTATTATATAATCTTTGACTCGGATAATATCAACGGCTGGGGTTAAATGGCGCGAATCTATCAACGGCTAAGATTACGCGACTGTTGGGTAATTTTGACTGATATACCACGCGCGCGAGTGAAAAGGTGAATAGTTTGAGGTGTCAGCCCAGTCGCACTATAAAGTAAGGCTATAGGAGTTCAGCCAGACTTTACATTAAATGCGATATGATGGCGTGTTTAGTCTAGCTGACATGTTCAGGAATGTTTGAATTTATTTCAAACATTCTCATTTAATATCATAACACCTTCAGTCATAAATGATACCTGTCAGCTGATGTCGATATCAGCTGTATACCTCAGTTGTGCTCCTCAGTTGCTGCATACCATCAGCTGACTCGAGTTCGTCTGTTCAGCTGACGTTTGATGTCTTCAGTTGGCCATTCGTATCTGAGATTCCTCCTTCATCCGAGCTTCCCCTTTCATCTGAGCTTCCCCCTTAAATAGATATCTGACTCTTCAGCTCAGATGGATCCTTATCAGCTCGGATGACTCTTCAGCTCGGATCCAAGAGTCCTAGAAGATCACACAGCATCTTGGACCGGGCTTCAGAAAGAGATTTGGTGAAGATGTCAGCTCTCTGAATCTCAGTTGGGATCTTCTCCATGGACACATCCTTCTTCTCAATATGATCTCGGATGAAGTGATGACAAATGTCGATATGCTTAGTCCGAGAGTGGTGAACAGGGTTCAGAGAGATAGCTATGGCACTCGAGCTATCACAATGAATGGGAACCTGTCCAGTTGCAACTTCATAATCTCTCAGTTGTTGCTTTAGCCACAACACTTGCATGCAACAGCTTCCGGCAGCCATATACTCTGACTCGGTTGTAGAGGTTGCAACACATGCTTGTTTCTTGGAGAACCATGAAACCAGCTTGCTTCCCATGAACTGACAGTGTCCAGAGGTAGACTTCCTGTCCAACCGATCTCCTGCTAGGTCCGCATCTGAGTATCCAGTCAGCTGGATATTGTCGTCAGTTGGATACCACAATCTAACATTAACAGTTCCCTTCAGATACTTAATGATGTTCTTTGCTGCCAACATGTGTGCTTCTCTTGGTTGGACTTGAAATCGAGCACACACTCCAACTGCGTATGATATATCGGGTCGGCTGGCAGTTAGGTAGAGCAGCGAACCAATGATCCCTCTAGACTGGCTGGCATCAACGAGCTTTCCCTCAGCTCCTGGTTCAATCTTCCAGTTAGTATTCATAGGGATCCTTGTTGTCTTACTTGTCTGCAGTCCGAACTTGGTGATGAGCTCCTTTGTATACTTGGACTGGTTGATGAATATCCCTTCTGGTGACTGCTTCACTTGTAATCCAAGGAAATAATTCATCTCGCCCATCATTGACATCTCAAACTTCTCCTTCATGAGATCGGAGAATTTCTTGCACAGCTCCTCCGACTTGGAACCGAAAATGATGTCATCGTCGTAAATTTGCACAACAAGTATATCTTCTCCAATTTTGATGGTGAACAGGGTTTTGTCAACTGAACCTCGTTTGAACCCCGAGTTCAGAAGAAATCCACAAAGAGTGTCATACTATGCCCTTGGCGCTTGCTTTAGACCATAGATAGCTTTCTTCAGTGTACACTCTTCCATCACCAGTCTCAAAACCAGGAGGCTGTTCAACATATACATCTTCCTTGATATCTCCGTTAAGGAATGCACACTTCACATCCATCTGATACACTTTGAACTTGTGATGTGCGGCATAAGCTAGAAAGATCCGGATGGCTTCCAGCCTTGCAACTGGTGCAAAGGAATCTTCAAAGTCAATTCCTTCTTGTTGGCAGTATCCCTGAGCTACCAACCTTGACTTATTCCTCACAATGAATCCAATGGCGTCTCTCTTGTTTTTGAAAATCCACTTCAATCCAATCACCTTGACACCATTTGGTCTTTCTACCAACTCCCATACACAGTTGCGTAGAAACTCATTCAGTTCTTCTTGCATGGCTGTTGTCCAGTGGACACAGTTGAGAGCTTTCCCAACATTCTTCGGTTCTGGTACATCAGCTACAAAGCAAGAAATCATGGCAACATCTCCAGCTTGCTCGAACTCTTCTAGAACTACCAATTCCTCAGCATATTGGGCATAAGTGTTGGAATCTTCCTCGGTTGATTCTGGATTTGCAACTCTGCTCCGTGTACACACACCCTCGGTTGGATCTCCGATGATGTCGTCGGTGGAATGAACTTCATACCATCTTCGGTTGCGTCTTCCTTCTTCTTCCAACTGTGGCTGTTCAGAAATCTGAGTTGGAGTCTTCAGAGCTGGTGATTGATCAACTGTTGAGTCTGGATCCTCAACATTTACAATAGTTCGAGCTGAGTTTGGTTCTGCTTCAGATGTTGATGCAGTTGGAGGGGCATCAGCTGAAGTTCCCCCTTGGGACGAGCTGAGGTCTTCGCATTCATCTTCAGAGGAGTATGGATCCTCATCCTCAGTTGCCCATACCAGTGGTTCAGCTCGGTTCTTTTCCTGAAGTGCTTGCGATCTGGTGAGAACTGGTAGAACAGCTGGATCCGCGTGTTGTTCTTTTACTTGTTCCCTGCACTCAAAGGTAGATTCATCAAAACTAACATGAGGTGTTATTTCCACAACACGAGAGCTGTTGTTGAAAACTCTATATGCCTTGATCCGAGCTACATATCCAAGAAATATGCCCTTCGAAGCTTTGGCATCAAAGGTTTTCAACTGAGTCTTCCCATTGTTGTGAATATAACACTTAGAACCAAAAACACGAAAATAAGAAATATCTGGCTTTCTGCGTCTCCACAGCTCGAAGGGTGTCTTTCCCAATCGCTTGGTGAGAAGAGATCGATTTTGAGTGTAACATGCTGTGTTGATCGCTTCAAGCCAAAATCTCTTTGGCAGTGCTGAGCTCGCTAACATGGATGTGGCTGCATCCTTCAGAGTTCTATTTCTTCGCTCAGCTACCCCATTCTGTTGTGGAGTACGCGCGGCTGATGTCTGATGGGTTATGCCATTCTTTTCACAATACTCAATGATGGTTTCATTTAGAAACTCCGTTCCACGATCTGATCGGATGGATATGATCTTCATCTCTTGTTGGTTCGATATCCGATCCATCTGCTTGGGCAGCTCATCTCGGGTTTCACTCTTGTGGCGCATGAAGATGGTCCACGTATATCTTGAGTAGTCATCAGTTACAACCAGGGTATACTCGTTCCCGTTCATGCTCTTTGGTGTAACTGGCCCGAAGAGATCCACATGGATCAGCTGTAACATTCGGTCAATTGAAGGAGTTGACTTCAACCGGAAGGAGGATCTAGCGAGCTTTCCCAGCTGGCATGCACTGCAGCTGTGTGTTGTTGAAAACACTTGATTGGGTATGCCTCTTGCAAGTTCTTGTCTGGTGAGTCGGTTCATCGTTTTGAAGTTCAGATGGTTGAGCCTTTTGTGCCACAGCCAGCTCACATCCAAACTGCTCTTTGATAACAGGCAAGTGTCAGGGAGGCTGTTGTTCCAGTTAGCGTAGTAAACATTCCCAGTTGGGGATCAATTTCCCAATAATATCACCTGCTTTGATCCGACATCTTTAACCCTGCAACCCTGTGCATTAAACTTGACAGAAAAACCATTATCACAGAATTGGCTGATGGAGAGCAAGTTATGCTTCAATCCATCAACATAAGAGACATTAGAAATAGAAACATGATCAGTTTCAAGTGTACCGTAACCTCTGGTGTAACCTTTTGAGTTATCACCAAAAGTAATTAATGGGCCTTCTTTTTCCACGAAACTTCCAAGCAAACCCTTCAGATTTGTCATGTGTTTCGAGCATCCACTGTCCATCACCCATATTGAAGCTGACGCCTTCTTCTTCCTCAGCTGTTTCTCTTGTACCTGCAAAGAGAAACTCGCTTAGGTCCCCAATTTCAGTTGGGTCCTGGAGGGTTAGAACCAGTTCCCCCTGGAACTGTGCGTCGCTTTTCTCTATACACTCGAATGGATTTATCATTCCAGATTACTTTTCCTTCATCATCAACTATAACAACACCTCGGTTATCCTTAGGCTTGTTGTTAGTAGTGATGTTCTGTTTCTTGGGAGGAGTTGGATTTCTCCTATGTTGAGCTTTAGGAGGTGAGGCTTTCCCCCTGTTTTGATGGCGATTCTTATCCTGTTGAGTTTGTCTGTGAGGTCGAACGCCATGCTGGAATCTTCGTGGCTGATTCTGATTCCAACTTCCTGTGGCTTGTCTGTAGCTGTTCACGCCCTGCTGAAGATTCATATTGTGCCATGAATATCTCCAGTTGTCCGACCTGTTCCTTAACTGTTGACTTGGTTGGATCCTTTGGTCGAGCTGATGTTGGAACCGCTGCTGATTCAGATGATTGAACCCTTGCTTGTTCTGAGGTCGGTTCCATTCCTTTTGATGTTGACTCCGAGGATGTTATAGAGGTAGGTTCGGATTCTGAGTTCGGTTCCGGTTATGCCTTCGACGCCTCTGATTCCTCTTCTGACTTTTGGAACATTCCCCCTCGGTTGATGTCCCAACCGATGGAACATTCTGTCCTACATCAACTACTCCTTTTCCCTTCTCAGTTGAGATTCTGTTGGTCAGTTGAACTTGCTGAGAGGTGGAGGTTGAGTTAGCTTCTGGAGACTCAGCTGTGTTAGGCTCGACAGCTGTGACTTCTACTGCTTTGATGAAGGTAGCTGGTGGAATACCAGTATCCTTGACAATATCGTAACCGAGTCCTGACACGTCATCCATCTGTCTGCTATAACTTAAAAGGTTTTCGATGATCTTGGATGACTGATACAGCTTGATTAGATTGTCCTTCTCAGTTTGTAACTGTTTGAGGAGGACGGTTATCTGCTCGGTTTTACCATCTGACTCCCTTATCAGCTGGTCGATCTGAGCTTCTTGATTTTTCAACTGATCTTGCTGCTTTCAGATCTGTTTTGTCAGCTCTTCATCTGATGGTGTCTTAGCTTCTTTCAGTTGACTCTTGAGATTTTCAATCTCCTGAGTTTGGCTCGTAATCAGATCCTCTTTTTCGGTTAAGGAATCTTCAA
This sequence comes from Schizonepeta tenuifolia, assembly GCA_029490685.1. Taxonomy (NCBI): domain Eukaryota; kingdom Viridiplantae; phylum Streptophyta; class Magnoliopsida; order Lamiales; family Lamiaceae; genus Schizonepeta; species Schizonepeta tenuifolia. The sequence continues at coordinate 40,361,972 of CM055957.1, read as the reverse complement.
GCTTGGCGAACTGAGCTTGAAGACTCTTAAACTCAACCGACTGTTGATGCAGTTCCTCACTGAGTTCTTGAAAATCATTCCAGGATGGTTCTAACTCATCGCTCAGAGATTCCTGCATGTTAGAAGTATTGAAAGAATTTAAGTGAGCAGGATTAGATTGTATCTCAATATCATCTTGGTCGGTTCCAAGTGCCATGAGGCATTGATCCGGACTGATGACTTTGTTGGTAGAGGTCAGTTCATCCTCATCTTCAGTGTCTGTGAAGATGTCCATATCGTCAGCTGCTTCTTCAGCTACCATGGCCTTGTTCTTTGCAGTTTGCTTGGCCCTCAATGCTTCTCTTTCCTTCTTTGAGAGGTCTGGGCAGTCAGCTTTGAAATGTCCTTCCTTGCGGATTTCGAAGCAACCATTGGTGACTGGCTTAGAACTGTCTCGAGTTCGGTTTGATTTGTAGAAGCGTTTGTATTTGCCGAACCGAGTGTCCATGTCGGCTAGCTCCTTTGACAACGCTGCAATGTTCTGTTGCAGTTCCTCTCTGCTCGGCTCCTTTGCAGTCGTGTCAGCCGATCTGGTTGGCCTTGATGATCTCGACTTTGAGTAGTCAGCTCGGAGAGCAACTGACTTCGATGCTGAGCCAATATCCTCAATTCTACTTGTCTGCCCTGAGGACTGCGACCTCCTCCTGTTGACCTTATACTCATTTCCTTTTAAGATTGAGAACAGTCTTTCAGTTCCCATTTCACCTAGGTCAGCTCGGCTCTCGTGGATATTGGTGAAAGTATCCCACTCAGCCGGTAGAGCTTGCAACACCTTGAGATTGATTTCTCTTAGTGTGTATTTTCCTCTTCGAATGGACTGGATTCTTCTGATGATGTCCATAAACCGGAGCTCTAGCTGATCGAACTCATCAGGTCGCAGACTGAAGTTGTCGAAATCTTGACATGCATGTGAGAACTTGTTTTCCTTCGTCTCGTCACTTCCTTCACTTAGCGATGCCAGGACGTCCCACATCTCTTTTGCAGTTTCACACTTCTCTATCCAAGGCAGATAATCTTGTCCAACTGTGGACATTATTCTGCTCTGAGCCCAGATATCCAGCTGGCTCACCTTTGCCTTCTCCGGAGTGTAGTCTTTTGGCTGTTTCTCCACATACTCCACCACTGCATCTCCATCGTTGGGATTTGTGGGAGTGCGAACTATTCTGTCTTTTATGACGATTGGTCCAGAAGTGAGAACTTGTTGCATCCTGTGATGCTTTGACAGAAGGATCTTCTTCATCCGAGTTCTCCAAGATGTATAATTGACGACTGAGAACATGACGATGATCTTGTCCTTGACGTCCATCTGCACACAACAAACAGAACAAATATGCGAACAAATATGCACTAGCGTGAAAAGATCTGTTCAGTTGACCACTGAAGAAAATTTCTCGAATTCACACCTTGTGAAACGGAGTCAGCAGTCTTTTGAACCATGCTCTGATACCACTTGATGGTCCCGAAACGAGTTACCGGTGTATGGGGGGGGGGAAGGGGGGGGAATACACCAGTTAGGATTTAAAAACTTAAACCTGAAAAATCACTTCAACTGAGTAAAAAGGACTCAGTTGGAATCTCACAGCTGAGTAAGTGACCTCAGCTGGAAGAGTGAGGCTGTGCGGAATGTGGTGGAAATTAAACTCGTTAAAAACAACTCACGCAAAACAGCTCGGTTGGTCAAGAACCAAAACAACTCGGTTGAAAATGTGCAAATGAGGTTTGTATGCCGGTTAGTTCGGTCAGTTAAAAATGCAATATGAACTAAAAAATTAAACACAGACACACAAGATTTAACATGGTTCGGAGATAACCCTCCTACGTCCACGGGGAGATGTGAATCCTCACACCTCAGTCCAAGTTCTTCTGGACAGAACCACTCAGCTTACGCGGGCTGAGCAACCGTTGAGGATAAGTTTGCGGGTACTTATCGACCTTACAGTTTAGTTTCCGGGCACTAAACAGCCTATGTCAAGTTTGCGGGTACTTGACGACCTGACTACTCAATTACAGGAAGAGTAAGGTCCTAGCACACTTTTTAGGGTGTGAGTGTGGGTGGGATTTCCAACTACAGCTCGATCACGAATGAGAGCTGGATCTAAGGCTTGAACGAATAAACACTTAAACTAAGATCTAAGACAGATTTTCACTCTATGAACCCTCAGCTACTAATGTTCTATCACTATTGAACTCTCAGCTGCTGATGTTCTTAGAATAGGATTTTTGCAAATTTTTCTTTCGCGTGATTCTCTTATGATTGCACTTCTCTGTCTCGCTTCTATTGTCTGTCGTGTGTATTACTCTCTCGAATGAGAGAATGCCTCTATTTATAAGCGGAGAGAATCAACTAGCCGTTGGAGGAGCTGTTGATCTCTGATCGTTGAAAGCGAAGGCTTGTCTCTTATCTCTGCAGACTTTCCTGATATGGCATCTGTGCTCTTCTGCTTTCCATCTGAGACAGCCTTGTGTTGGGCCAGATGGGGTAATGACTGAACGGTCAAACCCTCATGTGACTTCCTTTTGAAATTCAAATCTTAACCTTTCTGACAGTCAACCTTGGTTAGTCGGTTGAAAGTCTTGATCTTCATCTGAGTGGTCTTCAGCTGATGTTCTGATCTGTTGAACTCTCAGCTTACTTTGAACTTTAAGCAGTTGGACTTCTTGGTTGGATTCTAGAACTGAGGTTTTGAAACTGAACACTCAGTTGTCTTCCGTGTGTTTACTCAGTTGGGTTTGAACCCTCAGATGACTTCCTTTTCATCTGATGTTCTCTTCCTCTCTACTGCTTCTCATCTGATGAACCCTCAGTTGGTTTCCTTCTCAACTGATGTTCTGAAGACTTCCCCCTAATTGCATCTGAACACTGAGCTCTCAGTTGTATTTTGTGACAACTGATATTCTGTCTGAGTGATGCCTTGTTGCCATCTTCAGCTGGAGACCTGTAAAGATAAAATCTTAATTTTGCTCAAACAGCGAGCCTAAATTCTAACATTAGGTTCTGGCAACATCTACTCGGTTGGGGTCAGTCGATTTTGGAATTCATCAAAACTTATACTAATAAATTTCCCAACATTGGATATCTGACTCCAAAGACTCATTTTCTACGAGTGGATATGTGTTTACTATTGAGGGTGGTGCAGTATCTTGGAAGTCTAAGAAACAGACTTGTATTGCAAGGTCTACCATGGAATCTGAATTCATAGCTTTACATAAAGTTGGTGAAGAAGCTGAATGGCTTAAAAATTTCCTCGAGGATATTCCATGTTGGACAAGGCCTGTGTCGTCTGTGTTGATACATTGTGATAGCCAATCTGCTATTGGACGGGCACAAAATATGTTTTATAATGGTAAGTCTCGACATATTCGTCGACGACATAACACCGTAAGACATTTGATCTTGAGTGGGGTTATCTCAATTGACTATGTGAGGTCAATAGATAATCTAGCTGATCCGCTGACTAAGAGCATTAATCGAGATCAAATGTATAAACTGTTAGAGGGAATGTGTGTTAAATCCACATCTTAAAGGATGATTATAACGGATACCCAACCTTGCAGATTGGAGGATCCCAAGAGTTTGGTTCAATGGGACAACGAAGTTATGAGAATCCATGTGTTAAACACTCGAACATACCTATTCTCTGAGAACAGTGAGTGTTTGTTTACCTACACGTGGTGAGGTTAAGTCTTATGACTTTTAATAATTCTTGAAGACCTCGGAGATGTCAAGTATAGTAGGATACTTGGGAATAAGAATCACCTATATGAGTGTGAAGTGAGGGCCACTTCAATTGATACACTTATGAATCCAAAGGGGTGTCCAAAACCGAAAAGGACACAAAACGTTAGAACGGACGGAATTGAGATGATATTGTGTCAATATTGTTGTCTCGGTATACACCATGGAGGACTAGTTCAAGGTATTCATAACCACTATGCTGCCGGTATACTCGATGATGTTGACTATGGATAGGTTCAAGGCTACAAGCCACCTAGCCAAATGCAGTATTGTCTCTTGAGGACTGAACTTTGCATTTGCATTCATTTTGCATTGGCATTCTCACTCATGTGGGGGATTGTTGGAAATGGTTTATAGTTAATCATTAATTGTGGATAAATATTATTAATTAAATATTTATTATTTGATTAAAATATTTATTGGATGTTAATCTACGCCGTGAGTAGATCAACGTGGTATATTTAATATCTCTAAACCGATTTCCGGTGAGTGAGATATTGCATGCTAAAGGTTGGATGTTGAAGTAGTAAATAACATGGTATTAATTATAATAAATGTTAGTTGTCCCACATCGGTTATGTGTAGATGATTTGACTAGCATTTAAGGCTATGTCTGTATGGGCTTAATAACTTGTTGGGTTGGTGTGTATGGATGTGTATGGGTGCTCGCGCGCGCCGCCGCCGCCCCCGCCGTCTGTCCGGACGGGCGGGCTCGGGCCTGGGCCTGGGACTTAGACTTGAATCTTGGCAATTGGTGCTTTGGGCTGGTGTTTGGGCCTTATCTTTTTGGACCAACTCCACAAGCCCAATTCGTTTAATTGTTGAGCCCAATCCAGAAGCCCAGCGTGTGAAGCCCATCGGTCCAGAGACTCTTGGCTGCTGTAACCGCCGGAAACTCTTCACTTCCGGCAACCCTTGGCGTCTGAAATCGCCGGCCATCATGGCAGACTTGATGGCGACGAGCCCCTTCATGTACGAGAGCTGCCTATATAAGGAGGCATGCTTCATTTGCAGAATTCACTCATTCCAAGCAATCTGCACTCCTCTCTTGCATAAGCATATCATATCATACACGAATTCAGTCTTCGTTCTAGTCTTGTTCGCCAGTGCTCGATTCTGTTTGTGGTGCTAGCATAGCATATCAAGATCGTTTTAACCTTTGGAGACGAGCCGCCTTACAGTGAGCACTACCGGGGCGTATTCTCGTCTTGCGGGCAGAAGTTCTACTTCGGACGATCTTCGGTTCATTCTAAAATTAGTTTTTCAGTTTTTGTAATACTTATAAATTCTGTTCGTGTTCAAGTTCATCAATAAAGAAGTATTGTTCATTATTATTCACACGAGCAAGTACCCGATTCCTAACATATATATATATATATATACCTTGTCTTCCCGAGTTGGTTCCGCATTGAGTAAGGAGATACTCTCTTTCCTGATCCCATTCCTGATTTCTTGTTGGAAGCCGGCACCAACTAGTTAGTGCCTTCCACACAAGAGCTGAATAAGAGCATTCAAAAAATAGGTGGTGTAAGGTCTCATCAGCTGCATTGCACAAGCAACACGATTGAAAACAATGAATTCCAATCTTGCTCAGATTGTCACAATTCACCATCCTCCCAAGCAAGGCTAGCCAAGCAATGAAAATACATTTTGGTGAAGCCTTATTGTTGCAGATCATTCTCTTCCAAGCAACAAGAGTGACTGGACCAATCATCTCCTTATAGAGTCTTCGAATGAAGAATTTCTGATCCTATAATACATACAAACCTCTACTTGTACCCTCTAGGTACTTTTGTGTTGCTACGATTTTTTTCACAACCCATGAAGCTTGTTGAGGTATGCTCATGATTGTGATATCATGCCCCTTTACGTATATCCCATGAATCCACTTTACCTAAGTTTTATCCTCTTTCTTAGCCACACACCATAGAAGTTTACAAATTGCAGCTCTATTCCACCATTCCATATGAATTAGGCTCCACCCAACTGCTGCTTTTGGTTGATAGAGATGGTCCCATGCCACTAAGGCTATTCTAGTGATATTTGAAGATCCAGACCACATAAACGATTTGCAGGCTTGTTGTATTAGTTAGATCATTTTTTGAGGAATCAGAAACACTTGACACCAATACAGTTGCATGCTAATTAGCATAGTTTTAATTAGTTGGATCCTTCCTGAGTAAGTGAGCAGTTTAGAGGACCAACAATCCACATTTTCCAATACTTTCTTGACTAGAGGTTGGCATTGCATCACTGTGAGCTTACTTGATGACAAAGGAACACTCAAATAATGAAAGGGAAGCTCACCTTTCACTAATCCAAGTTCTTCCAAGATTTCCTGTTGTTGTTCTTCAGTAGAAACTCCCCAAAAATATATACTACTTTTTGTGAGATTTGCATGGAGTCCTTATATTGTAGAGAACTTTCCAAAAGAAGCCATAATTTTTCTCACATAAATAAAATCCCCTCTTGCGAACATGAGGAGATCATCAGCAAATAAAACTTGAGTAATTATGCCAAATTTCCCACACTTGAGATGAAAATTAAAATCTCCATTTGTGCTCAACTCTTTCAGACATCTACCCAAGTACTCTATACACAACACAAATATATAAGGGGAGATCGGCTCCCCTTGTCTAAGCCCCTTTCTTGCTTGAAAAGGTTCTATTAACTCACCATTTATGTCAACTGTGTAAGAGACTGTTCTTATGCATTCCATAATTCACTAAGTAAATGTGAAGGGCAATCGCATTTCCAGCATAAGTTGATGTACAAAAGGTCATTCAAGTGAATCATATGCCTTTTTGTATGTCAAATTTGATCATACATCTAGGGGAAATGTGCTTCCTGGTATATTCCTTTACTAATGTGTTGCCCGTCGAATATCGACAGGAATTACTTAACATTATAGTTACGCATATAAATGTAATGAATGATTCAATATTTATTTTAAAGTGACAATTTTCAACTAATCATTACAATAAAGTATTACATGAAGTTGCAAATAAGTGTTACATGGGATCATCTCATGTATTAACGGACATTCACTTTACGTTGTAATTTATAAAAATAATTTTTAAATAATGATTCATTACTTTATTTTAAAGTAATACAATTTGACAAATCATTACAAAGGATCATCTCATTGAACAAAAAGTGTTACATAAATGATCGTCTTGTTGCAAATAAGTGTTGCATGAAGGATCATCTTGTGCAGAGTTTATTGACTGTGATCAATTACACTCACGTGATGTGTGGGGATCATCTCGTTACAAATAAGTGTTACATGAAGAATTATCTTGTGTAGAATTTATTGACGGAAAATTCGTTTACATTGTAATTTACAAATATAATTTTAAAAAGAACCTTTACCTTATTTCAAATTGAGATAATTTGACAAATCATTGCAAATAAGTGTTACATGAAGGATAATCTCGTGTATAATTTTATTGACAGAGATTAACACTCACGCGATGCGTGGGGATTATCTCGTTGCAAATAAGTGTTGCACGTATAATTATCTCGTGTAGAATTTATTGACGGAGAAACGACTTACATTGTAATTTACTAATATAATTTATTTTAAATCCTTACTTTATTTCAATTTGATATAATTTGAATAATCATTACAAATAAGTGTTACATAAATGATCATTTCGTGTATAATTTATTTGACGGAGAATCACACCCACGCGATGCGTGGGGACCATTTTAGAAGGTGTTCAATTATCTGAGATTAAATTGATGCGATATTACTTTAAAATGAATTACCCCTAATTATCCGAGATTAATCTTGTCATAGAGTATATACCAAGACTCATAAGACATAGTATATTTTTTTATGTATTTTTATAACTACATAAAATTCAAATACTATTAATTGTATTGTGTTAAATTCATACATATATTAATGCAAACACAATCAAATAATCTAAACTATCGTATTTTCAAAAAAAAAATTAAATAAAATAAACAGTCTAAACTATCATAGTTATTCTAATATAATCCAAACCTATCGATATTCTCGCCCCAAGAATAATCCGAACTTGAAATTTCTTTCCTAAATTTGACATTTATTAATTTGATAAATAAAATTGGTTGTGATGTTGATGCAGCCGAGCTCCTTTACATGTGAGATCTAGGTAGATTTTTATAATGAATTACTATTTTTTTGAATATATCAAAAGAATTAAAATAAAAACTCGTGTATAATTTTATGACAGAAAATAACACTCACACGATGCGTGGAGACTATCTCGTTGCAAATAAGTGTTACATGTATAATTATCTCGTGTAGAATTTATTGACGGAGAATCGACTTACATTGTCGTTTACTATTATAATTTTTTTAAAATCTTTACTTTATTTCAATCTGATATAATTTACTAATCATTACAAATAAGTGTTACATAAAGGATCATCTCCTGTATAATTTATTTGACGGAGAATCACACCCACGCGATACGTGAGGATCATTTTAGAAGGTATTCAATTACCTGAGGTTAAATTGATGCGATATTACTTTAAATTGAATTAGCCCTAATTATCCGAGATTAATCTTGTCATAGAGTATATACCAAGACTCATAAGACAAAGTATATTTTTATGTATTTTTATAACTACTTAAATTCCAAATACTATTAACCGTATTGTGTTAAATTCATACATATATCAATGCAAACACCGTTAAATAATCTAAACTATCATATTAAAAAAAAAGTAAATAAACATACCATAAGAAAAATCATGAAAAGACGTCGTTTTATTATTGAACTCGTCATATTGTCATTCTCCAGTTTCACAGCATATTTGGAAACATACACTATAAGAAAATTCAGTGAAATTCTAGCTGATGGTGCATAATTGAGAAATATATCAGATAGAAATAAATTACATCATTTCTTGTAACTCTTCCATTGTTTATAACACATTCATCTAAAATATTTCGCACATTATATAATAATTGTATAGATACAAAATAAATTGAAAAGCAGAGAATGTAAAGAATATGTATTGAAAAAGTATGGTTGAATCTCTCACATACGAACACTATATATAGGTAAAAAATGATGTAATAATGAAAGGGTAACGATTTATACACTAAATGAGAGTAACTATATGCATGATTTATGCTAGTACAAAATATATAAGTTGGACGTGTGGGTATGTGATGGCTTTCAAATTGAAATTTTAGATAAATACAAATAAAAATTGTAGAAAATACCACATAAGCATGTAGATGAATGTGGTGGCTTGAATCCACTCTTCTATTATAAATAGATTATCCCTTGACTTTCATTAATAAGCTTCCCTAATACAGGTTGTAGCCTTTTAGCCAGAATCTTAGAGATGAACTTGTAGATTGTGCTACAACAAGCAATAGGTCTATAATTCTTGGTAGAACTAGGATTGTTTATCTTGAGCAAGAGAGTAATGATTGTATTAACTAATTATATCTATATTATATAGATATAATGTTACTCATATTTTGAAAGTTATGTAGTATTAACTCATTATCAATTGTACTGTATAAAAAAAAATCACAATATCAATAATCAAACAATTATACGACCATCCAACGATCTTTCATTTTGTTTCCAATATAAATGAAGATGAAAGAACTCAAGAAAATGAAAGATTTTCTTTTATAAACGTAGAAGATAGTCAACAAAATGATTATCAATTTTTTTATTACATTTTTAAAGTTGAATTATATTGAAATTTATGTGTTTAGTTTTATTTTCAATTATTTTTTATGTGAGTGTAGGATATGTAAGAAATAAGATTCATCAATCCTAAAATTCATTCATTTATTTTTTTTTTATGTTTTTTACCTTTCCCCCTATTTTCACAATTTTTAGTAGGAGAAAGCTTATATATTTTGTAATATTACATGTATGTATATATAGCTATAAGTGAGCTAGATTGAGGAGGGGCAATTGCCACCACTTCAAAGGGTAGCTCATATGCATACGCGATGATGCAACGAAGGACAAATCGAGCATATACTCAACGATCGAATTGGAATAGATAATCTTGAGCATTAACTAAAGAGATTACTTAAGATTATTGGGGTGCCTATGCGAGGTTTGATCTGCCTCATTAGTAACCATTACTTATTAAAATTAGTTCGTTCATCAGATAAAGATATAAAATAATAGAAACATGATATAGAATTCGCGATGTCGTGTAATTTATAATTTAAAATTCATATTTTAGCTGTCATACTAGGACAAATTAAGATGTTTGGTTAATTTTGTTTCTTAGTGTTATTTAATTTTGATGGAAAAGGTTCTAATATAGTATATATTTTTCTGACCTTTTCCATATTTTTACATATTAACTTACAATTATTAACTTTTTCCGAACATGATGAATCATTTTTCTTGATAACTCATTTTTTTTTTCTTTTTTCACTTTAATTGTGGATAATATTAATATAAAAATAGCTGTGATTATATATATATATATATATATGTGTGTGTGTGTGTGTGTGTTTTTTTTTTATAGGACAAGAGACAGAGAAATAAGGATGAGGTGAGGGAGATCATATGATATACTTCCGCCGTTCATGATAAGTATGGTTCGAAAGAAGTGACACATGTTTTAAGAAATGAAGAGTGGGTGAGAGTAGAGAAGGAAAAACTATTGTGGGTGGAGAATGAGACACAAGAATTTGTGGTGGAGAATGAGCCAATTAAGGGGGGTGTATTCAACAAGGAATCTGGTGGAATTTAAAAGAATTCAGAATTCTTGGTGTATTCAACACTGAATTAAAAAGATCATAACTATTATGAACGGAATAAGTAATAATTTCCTAATTTTTTTCTTGTTGCTTATTTCTTAACGATAATTTTTATTTATTTATTTATTTATTTTTATTTTTTTTTTGGAAGTTCTTAATGATAAATTTATAACTAGGTAAACACACCAAATAGTTAGCGGAATGTTTTGGCAAACTTATCTTGGTCGAAGGTAAACTAGTCTAACTCCAAAAAGAAATAGGTGTGTGCGTAGAGGTATTGACCCGAACCGGAACCGGTGGGTTGTAATTGGAACCGAAACCGTGGTCAACAGTTTTTGAATCGGAACCGTACGTAGGAGGGGTCGGTTCCGGATCAAATGGCTAAGAACCGTGAACTTGCAGTTTTTTTTTACTTTTTTTCTTTCTTTTTTCAGTTTGAAAATATATTTTGTATTAATTCATATTAATTGTATGGTTTAAAAAGTAAAAATGACACTAATAATGATAAAATGGAATGAAAAGACCAAAAAGAAAAAAAAAATATTTATGTAAGGTTCAAACATGAACCGGCGGTTCCAGTTCAGAACCTTGGAACTGTGTGAAAATATAAGGTTTTTAATTGATCACACATTGTAGTACAATATAAGTTATATTTTCAATGATAAAAAAAGAAAAATAAATTAAAAATTTAAAAATTGACAGTTCGGGCCTAGAACCGACGGGTTGGAACCGGACCTGCAACCGTGACTATGCTGGCAGGTTCGGCGGCTGAATTGGAATTGTGACTATGGCAGGCCAGTTCAAGTTCCAACATCCCTAAACTGAAACCGGTTGTTCCGATATGGAACCTGACCCGTGAACACCTCTATGTGTGCGTAGTAGAGTGGTCAATCTCGAAGGTCCGATTCAAAATAATAAAAACAAGAGTAATTCTAAATATAGCCGCCGTTTTACTCTTCATAGCCCCAAAATTTAAAAAATAAATTAAATAATATTTTGTGTACTGTTTTGGCCTCCAATATTGATAAACTAATACACTTATAAAATAACTTATAAAATAATCACTAAAAATGATAATATTAATATATCGTCCTTGATAACACCAACTCAACATCAATCGAAGAAGTTTAGATTTATATGGATCAAGCAAAATCAAGTTTTAACATTCTGCCATTAATCATGGCAGTTTCGACTACATCGAAACTACATCTCCGTTTCACTGAATCGGAATACGAATTCATATCTAATATTCAATTTTTTTTTGTGACGGTTTGCATTGATATGCAAGTCATCCAATAATCTTGTGATGGCCATGATAATTGCACTCCAATGGCGATTGCGAAGACGGTACAATGACGCCTATTTTTCTTTTTCATCCACCATGAATCAATGGGAATAAACAATGGGGTTTTTATGACTGCAATAAGTTTTTTTTGGGAAGAAACACTATCGTAATAGTTAATGGTTTAATCAAATTTTGGGTTCACTAAAATTCTCTGAACCCCTTCTGCTTCGATTCTTGAAAATTAGTAGGGATAGGTTTTATCCAATTTTGAGAATTAATGGAGTAATTCTGTTGTGTTGGAAGTTATATTATCGATTGATTTTTTTTTTTTTGGAGTATCTATAGGGGTAGAATAGTACAATGAATATAATTTTAATTATTTTTTTAAAAAAATTAAGGAATAATATGGGGATGTGTTTAGAATTTTACCCTAAAAACAAAAGATTCCGTGTAGGCCTAAGATTTTATTGGTCCTAAAAAAAGCAGGCTTAAACTGGGCTTCATTTATGAATGGGCCCAACAACTGATAGTTAGAGCCCAAATCGGCTCAGTTTACTAATCAACAAAATAGTTGGAAATTCGGTAACAAAAAGTCAAGTCGTCACGTCGGTAAGCGACGGAGTTATCGGTGGGGCCCACCCACCAGCGTGCAGTCAAAGTAGAAGCCAAATACTCTTCAGTCTTCTTCACCCACCCACCCCAGGCGCCCGTTGTCAACCCACCATTCCACACACTACGCAGTCGAAAATTGAAATAATTCATCAAAAATTCGAACTCGAAACCCTAGATTCACAACTCCTCTCCAATTCGCCCGATTTTTATGGATAATTCGACCCAGGAATCCCTTCCCCGCCCCGAGAACGTCGTCACCTACGACTCCCCCTACCCTCTCTACGCCATGGCCATCTCCGCCGTGAACCGCCGCCGCGTCGCCGTCGGAAGCTTCATAGAGGAGCTGAAGAACCGCGTCGATATTCTTTCATTCTCGGAAGATTCGTCTTCTCTCAAGCCCGTTCCTTCTCTCTCCTTCGACCACCCTTACCCCCCGACGAAATTACTCTTCCACCCCTCCGTCTCCGCCCCATCCAACCTCCTCGCCTCCTCCGGCGACTTCCTCCGCCTCTGGGAGGTAAAAGACGCCTCAATTACGGCCATCTCCACGCTCAACAACAGCAAAACCAGCGAGTATTCAGCTCCGCTTACTTCTTTCGATTGGAACGAGGTCGAGCCGCGGAGGATCGGGACGTCGAGCATCGACACGACCTGCACGATTTGGGATATCGAGAAGGGCGTGGTGGAGACGCAGCTGATCGCGCACGATAAGGAGGTTTACGACATAGCTTGGGGTGAAGCTGGGGTTTTTGCGTCGGTTTCAGCTGATGGATCGGTAAGGATCTTCGATTTGAGGGATAAGGAGCATTCCACGATCATCTACGAGAGCCCGATGCCGGACACGCCATTGCTGAGATTGGCTTGGAATAAGCAGGATTTGAGGTATATGGCGACGATCTTGATGGATAGCAATAAGATTGTGATATTGGATATTAGGTCTCCGACAATGCCGGTGGCGGAACTAGAGAGGCATAGTGCTAGTGTGAATGCAATTGCGTGGGCGCCGCAGAGTGCTAGGCATATTTGCTCTGCTGGTGATGACGGGCAGTCGTTGCTTTGGGAGCTGCCCACCGTTGCTGGGCCCAATGGAATCGATCCCATGTCGATGTACGCTGCTGGTGCAGAGATTAACCAGCTGCAGTGGTCTGTGGCGCAGCCGGATTGGATTGCTATTGCGTTTGGGAACAAGATGCAAATGCTCAAAGTGTGAGTGAGGTATTGTTCTTGATTGTATGTTAACTGGATTGCTAACTTAATTGGACGGATGAATATGGAGCTCGATGATGCACTTGAATCTTTTCTGGATGAATATTTAAGAAGTTGGATTGATCTCTATGTTGTTGAATCTGTGAAGATAATGTGGCCCTATTAGTTTCTTGTTCTTGTGTTTTTGTTGTATGTATTAGTGAAGATTGTGCTGTAGTTGGACTTAAGATTGTTCATTTGTTCACCGAAATCTCGATCTTGCAATGTATAAATTGAATATTCTTTGGCCAAGTAGTTTACTTCCAGCTCAATTTTGCTGTTCTTTTGTAGAGTAGTAATCTTTGTTTTCTTCAGATTAATTGGTAGTCATCAATTTCGCTCAATTTTCTGTTGGTACTGCTTGTTTTCTTCCATCTAGCTACATCGATAAAAAAAACACATCCCCTGTTTTAAGCTGTAGGTTGGAGGGGAGATGAGCAATAATTATGAGGTTGGCTCGAATTTTTCACTACACCACATTTGGTGGATGCGTGAAGATTAACTTCTATTATTGTTGGTTGGATTTAAGTTTATTACATCTATTATGACTCTTGTTAAGAAACTGTGAAATGCGGCATTCATAGTATTTGTGTGATTCCTACTACCAGGGGCGGACCAGAAAAAAGTGTTGATAGTATATAAGTTTTACCGCAGTACATGATTTTCTGGCAATCTTCGATTTTTTGGCTTCTTGTACATAATTTTCTAACAATCTTCATTTGTTACAAAGACTCTAACTAAAATAAATAAATAAATTTGTGGTAGGTATGAAGCCCCCTATTGCCCACCAGTAGGTCCGCCACTACCTACTACATGTTTAAAATCTTAATATGAAGGTAGAAATATAAATAATGGCGTCGAGCTTTTCTAATGCATTTCCTGTTGATAAAAAAAGTATAACGGGACGATATGGAAGTAACTTGGAATATAAAATTGAACAAAAAGTGAGACTATTAGATTACAAAATGGGATAAACCAAATAACTAGAACAAATTTATATTTCGTCGAGTCAAGGAGGCCTCTATCTGCAAGATGAAATACGCCAAGGCTAGTACTCACGGTACGACGTATCGTCTTTCAAAAATAAAATGGCGATGTCGCTTTCTTAATCAACACCGAAATAGAAAAGAAACGCAAAAACTTCCGTGCAACCAGTTGCACTCATTGCACAACAACGTACTAATAATTTCGAGCAATAATTTAATAAATCCTTCCTAGCCCATTTGGTTAGAGTGCTCTCCTTGTGCACCATTGGTACATTTTCGAATCCCACAAGTAGTAGGGCACTTTTTTTTTTTCAATTTTGTGTATTTTCGATTTTTTAAATTATTTTCTTTTCTTTTTTTTTTCGTTTTTTTCCTTGACTCTTTTTTTCCTCTTTCTTCTCTTCTTTTTTCTTTCGTATCTTTATTTAAAAAAATGATTACAAATAATTTTGGTTGGTTTTAATTTTTTTATTCTTTAATTTCTTCTTGTTTCTTTTTCTTTTTCTTTTCTTTTCTTATCATTTCATAATAATTACTTTTCTTAACTACGATTGTTATTTTTATACAATAACGTGTACCTTTAATTATGTAGTCAAGTAATTATTTTTGTGATGAAAAATAATTATTAATAATAAGAAAAGTAATATTTCACAATGATTACTTTTTCAAAACGATGATTGTTGTTTTTCATTCACAACAACTTGTATTTTTAATTATTTGGTAAAATAATTATTGTCTTGATAAAAAGTAATCATCAATATGACGAAATGTAATATTTTTGAAACATTACATTTCTTCATATCAATAATTACTTTTTCTTACGACAATAATTACTTGACAAAATCACTAAAAGTATACGTTCTCGTGAACAAAAATAATGTTGGAGTTTATTTTGGCTGACTTTGGTGTATAATTTTATTGTATAGTTGTTTGTCTTTCTTGGTATATTTGGTGTAGGTACACGTGTGATGAAAACTTGATCTAAGAAAGATGAGTTAGTTTTTAGTTGCTAGAAGAGTGGAACTAGCAATCAACAAACGTGTATGGAAGTTGTTAGGATCTGTTGGAGATTGTTGAGAGATTTCAGGAAAGTGGTCTGCGCAGTTATGAGGACTGCAATTAGATATCATGGGCTTCAAACGCGGATCATGCGTATAAAGTGGAGTGCAACCCAAGTTTTGAGTGACACTATAAATAGATAGCATATCTCATTTGTTTAGATACAGATTTGCAGAGATAAATTCTCGTAGAATAGTTTTCATATTTGTTCTTTATTTTCTTCGAGTGATAGTTGAGGCAACTTCAGTCATAACCTTCTGTGAAGGAGTGTTGAATTGTCTTTCTTTTAATGACCATTGTTTACTCGAAGTATTTTCGTTGTTCACCCACATATAGTGAATATTTTGCCCTGAGACACTTCACAAGATTATTAATTGATAATCTTGTGAAAATTTATCCATTGTGTTCATTTTATTACCGTTGCCTTCTGTCAGAAGTTGTGAGCACCTTAGTCACAATTTTGGTCACCACTCTGGGTGTGAATCTGGTACCTTCAATTGGTATCAAAGCCATACGCTTGACATACTAAGTGGCATCGATCCTATTTTTACTACAGCAATGGATGTTATCTCACCCGATGATAAAGAAGACATTTGTGAAGATGATCCGATCCAGATTTGATGAAACTGAGGGACTTGTATGAAGAGTTGTTAGGCAAATAGAGGAAACAATGTAAGGCTGTGCAATTGCTTACCAAAGAGAACACTGCTCACAAGGCATCCCTTGCTAATCTCGAAGTGATGCTCACAAAGAAAGAGATGGAACTTGGAGCAATGAAGACACAACTCGATGTTGCAAATGAAACTTTAAGGAAGCTCTATACAAGTAAGTCAAAATGTGCTGATGTTTCATTTTTAAGAAAGGTAGAACCATTTGGATTAGATTTTGGTAAAACTGTGAAAAACTGTTCTCCCTAAAGTTGTGTCAACTCAAGACAAATATTTTGTGAAAACTTGTGAATCACAGCGTGATGCTCGCTTTACTAAAAGAAAACGGGATAGAAAATATGTGTGTCATCATTGCTTCTTACCAGGTCATATTAGACCTTTTTGTTACAAGTTTTTGTAGGAATGTAGAAAGAAGGTCTACCTAAGGAACAAATCTGCTCGATTTGCTCCCATATTCAGAAAAGGACACACAAAGAATATGATCTGGAGGCCCAAAGTTGCCCACAAAGAGGTCTCCAATGTTGTGTTCATAGCCTCTCAAACTCCCCAAACCAATTCGTGGTATTTTGATGTGGGTGTTCGACACATATGACAGGAACCAAATCACATCTCTCCAACTATCAGAAAATTGATGGTTGCAAAGTCACCTTTGGAGGAGGTTCAAAGGGAAAAATTGTTAGACGAGGTGTTCTTGATGTTCTTGACCTCCCAAGACTCACCAATGTGTCACATGTGGATGGATTGACTGCAAATCTCATTAGCATTAGTCAATTGTGTGATGATGACTGTAAACTCATTTTCAATAGGCACAGTTGTCTAGTTTTAAATGATGATGATGAAGTTGTCATCTCTGGCGTAAGATCTTCAAATAATATTTATGAAATGAAGAGTAACAAGTCTTTTAATGCGCAGGTAAATGACTTGCAATTGTGGTATCAAAAGTTGGGTCACACCAACTATCGCAATATGGAGAAGCTCCAGAGATTCAATGCAGTTCAAGGTGTTCCAAAACTGAACATCTCCAATCCTGAAATATGTGGGGACTGCCAAAAAGGTAAGCAGGTAAGAGTCCTACATAAAGTGGTGACAACTTCTGGACAATCTTCTGATTCGACTCATTGTTTTAATTATTACGCATAAAATCTTATGGGTCCCATGAAAACTGAAAGTTAGGAGGCAATAAGTTTTCTTTAATAATTGTTGATGATTTTTCTAGGTATACTTGAATCAAGTTTTTAAGTAAAAAATCTGAAACCCTTATTGTTTTTAAGGAAATTTATGATATTTTAAATTGCCTCATATGGTGTTTATGTGAGTCGTGTTAGGACATGTCTTGATGAACAATTTGAACATAGTTCATTTTCTAATTGTTGTGCAAAGAATGAGATCATGTATGATCTTATTGTCCTCAAAACTCTTCAAGAAAGTGGGGTGGCCGAAAGAAAACATTGGAACCTTTATGAAATGGCTCGAGTAATGTTAAGTCCTAAAAGGCTCCATAAGTATTTTTGGGCTGAAGCATTTAATACCGCATGCCATATTTTGAATCGTGTTTACTTAAGACCGGGTACTTCTATAACTTCATATGAGATATTGAATGGTAAGAAACCCGATCTTAAACATTTTCATGTATTTAGATGTGTGTGTTTTATTCTTGTAACAGCCCGGCTTTCGGATTGACGGCTGACCCCACAAACCATCACAAGTCCTTTCTAGCGTGCTTTGTCCACACTCGCACGTTTCCTAGAAAAACTTCCCAAGAGGTCACCCATCCGAGTACTACTCCAAGTCAAGCACGCTTAACTTTGAAGTTCTTCCAGGATAAACACCAGAGAAGAAGATGTATCTTGATGGTATGAGTAGACCTATCAATTCCTTTAAGCTCTCCTCGAATATGTCGTCCAATTCCAACATATTCTCGGAATCCCTCTCGTTCGGGTGTGTTCCGGTTCATCCCTGTTCTCTCCGCTTGGAAGTCTTATCGGAGCCGCTCATTGTCTGTGCCATGTGCACCGGCGATCACTCCGTACTCATCAGAGCCACTCTTTGTCCGTGCATCTGCACCGGCGATCACTCCGTACTTCGGCCCCGGGCGTCACAGGCCCACCAGCTTCCGCTTGGTTCGTCCTCGAACCACACCGTACTGGGAGAGGTTCAGCTCTGATACCACCTGTAACAGCCTGGCTTCTGGATTGACGGCTGACCCCACAAACCATCACAAGTTCTTTCTAGCGTGCTTTGTCCTCACTCGCACGCTTCCCAGAAAAACTTCCTAGGAGGTCACCCATCCTAGTACTACTCCAAGTCAAGCACGCTTAACTTTGGAGTTCTTCCAAGATAGGCACCAGAGAAGAAGATGAATCTTGATGGTATGAGTAGACCTATCAATTCCTTTAAGCTATCCTCGAATATGTCGTCCCATTCCAACATATTCTCATAATCCATCTCGTTCGGGTCTGTTTCGGTTTATCCCTACTCCCTCCGTTTGGAAGTCTTATCGGAGCCGCTCGTTGTCCGTGCCATGTGCACCGGTGATCACTCTGTACTCATCGGAGCCACTCTTTGTCTGTGCATCTGCATCGGCGATCACTCCGTACTTCGGCCCCGAGCGTCACAATTCTACTTGATGATGATCATCCGGCAGATGTTTTTCAAAGAGTGATAGAGGAGTGTTTGTTGGTTATGCTCTAAATAGTCATGGATATAGAGTTTATAACTTGAGAACTAGGTGCATCCAAGAATCTGTACATGTTATTTTTTATGATCATTTTGATATTATAAGAAGATCTCTCGAAGAAGATATTGATAATTTTGTCCAGATACAGAGAAGTGCAGATCTTGAACTCTTTAGAAGTGACTTGATCGGCAACGGAAGCACCGCAGACGATCCAACAGTTGAGCCAACATTCATGCCTACAGTTTCCAGAACTGAGGAACATGAAAATCCAGAAGCTTCAACTACCAGTTCCACTAGCTTTGAAACTCATGAGACTGGAAACTTAAATTCAGGTCGTCAAGAAGTTCAACCTGTTGTAAGTGGAGAACCACCTAAATGGATGCGAAATCATCCTATCACTCAAGTAATAGGGGACGTGCATGGGGGTGTTAGAACAAGAAGAAAAGAACAAGCTGATCATCGTGAAATGGTAAATCTTGTTTCTGTGTATTCAGTATGTGATAATATTAACAACGTCAACCTATCTCAAAACTTCATCCATCACTTTAAGTCCAAACATGTCCACCTTAGACATCATTGCATTAGAGATTTAGTTGAGAAAAAGATATTTAATTTAGAGCATATTTGCATGGATAAACTCCGAACTGACATCTTTATTAGAGCGCTTGTTTTTGAGAGATTCTTAAATCAGAGAAAATCTCTCGTGTTATATTATGTTTAGTAAAAGTTGTCACAAGAGTTGTCAGAACAGCTGCCGCATTTCTAATCTATCATGTGTGATGCCCCTAGTGTTTATGAAGATAAGCAGATTTGAGGATGTAAAAGCCTTATTCTTTTAAGGTGAAACTGAGACTGTTCTTAAAAAGCCATATAATTAGATCAAAGATCTATGATAAGTGATGAATACAAGATTCTCTTGGTTATGCATCTATTCGCCATCTAGCTTCTTCAAAAAAAAGAAAGAAAGTTGCAAATGATATTTTGGAAGTGGTGATCTGAATTGCTTTAAAGTCACTAGCGAAGTGATGACGACTGTTGTGAGATCTTTTGTACCAAACTCGAAATTAATAAATAAATATCTGTTAATTTGGTTGTTGCTATTTTTAAGGATGTCAGTTGGTAGAAATATCTGATTCAAATTAATTCTAAGTGATCTATTATTTTTCAACTATATCTCTAATCTTCTAGCCTTTCATGTTTCTAGTTCTTTATCTTCTCACCAATTTAAATACACTCTTTGTATTCCCCATCCAAAAACTCCTTCATTTTTCAGTTTTTCTTTCAAGTACCTAAACCTCTGTAAATGTCACCCCTTCGAGGCTCAACACAGTGATGATTTTAATGGTGAGGACTTTAATTCAGATTTTGAGATTTATAACCTTGCTAATTCTGGACACATGATGAAGTATCTACTTTATTCCCAAAAAGGGGAAGATAGATTTTTAGAGGAAGTTGATTTGTTTGGTTACTGGTTTATATATAAAGATCCTTAAAGTTCTACACGCTGTTGTTGGTCTTGAAGTTTTGCTGACAGTTGACAAGACATTGATCATATATGCAGGGGACATATTTGTTTGTTTTTGTTCAAAACTTTTTGTTTATCTTGGCAGTGGGAATTTACTTTGATAGGGGAAGCTATTAGCTTTAAAAGTTTACTTTGATAGGGGGAGCTATTAGCTTTATACTGTTGAAGTTTTTATGATTTTGCATATGTGTGTTTTAGGGAGAGCAGTTGATTTGTTCATACAAGTTTTAGGAAGAAAGACAAAAAATGGGGGAGATTGTTGGAGTTTATTTTGGCTGACCTTGGTGTATAGTTTTATTGTATAGTTGTTTATCTTTCTTGGTATATTTGGTGTAGGTACACGTGTGATGAAGACTTGGTCTAAGAGAGATGAGTCAGATCTTAGTTGCTAGAAGAGTGGAACTAGCAGTCAACAAACGCGCATGGAAGTTGTTACGAACTGTTGGAGATTGTTGAGAGATTTCAGGAAAGCAGTCTGCGCAGTTATGAGGACTACAGTTAGAGATCATGGGCTTCAAACGTGGATCATGCGTATAAAGTGGAGTGCTGGCCAAGTTTTGAGTGACACTATAAATAGATAGCATATCTCATTTGTTTAGATACATATTTGCAGATATAAATTCTCGTAGAATAGTTTTCATATTTGTTCTTTGTTTTCTTCGAGTGATAGTTGTGGCAACTTCAGTCATAACCTTCTGTGAAGGACCTGAATTGTCTTTCTTTTAGTAATCATTGTTTACTGGAAGTATTTTTGTTGTTCACCCATATATAGTGAATATTTTGCCTTGAGACACTTCACAAAATTATTAATTGATAATCTTGTGAAAATTTATCCATTGTGTTCATTTCTTTTCTGCTGCCTTCTATCCGAAGTTGTGAGCACTTAAGTCACAACTTTGGTCACCACTTTGGGTGTAAATCTGGTACCTTCAAATAAATATTGTCATGAAGAAAAGTAATATTCTAAAACATTACCTTTGTTCATGTCATGAAATTGTTTTTGATTACGACAATAATTATTGTGCACTTTTTTTAATGAAAAATTATTGTTTAAGCAATTTTTATTAAATCCCCATGTAGAATTTATTTTTTAATCTTGTACCTAAATTATTATTACATTTGTTCAAATCAATAATTATAATCCAAACTAATTATTCAAAACAAAAAGAAAAAAATGAAAATTAAATAAGGAAAAAGAAAAGAAAAAAAATGAAAAAAGAAAAAAGAAAAGAATAAAATAAGTAATAGATAGGACACAACTTAATGAAAAGGAAATATTAAAAAGAAATGAAAAAACAAAAAAAATTAAAATAAAAGATGAATAATCTATCTAATATTATTAAAACTAATGTTGATTCCAGATCTCCTCTTAATTTAAGGTCCTAGGTGGCGCTCCCTCTATTCAGTATTCTCATTTATCTTAAATCATATTTTAATTATTTTTATTCAATATATTATTATATAATATTTGTTATCTCAAAATTTCCATAATAAAATATGGCAAAAAATATCTTTCCTCTAAATAAGTAAATATGGATTACTAATTAAATGCCACTAAATCAATATAGAGTACTAATTAAATTGCCTCAAAGCAATCACGTATTATTTAACCTTTCGATCTAATATGTCTATATTCGAAATAAATTTTATCCCACATCACTTTTTAATAAGATACTGTTGTTATAGAACCTTTATAAATACTCAAAGTCAATGTGTAGTTTTTCATATTGCAATTATTTGCACAATATTTGATCAATTAATAATTAGTTGGCCAAATAATTAATAGTTTATTTTTATTAAAAAAAATATTTTGACTACTTATTAGGTTGCAAATATTAATTTGTTAATTTACCAAATTATTATGGATTCGAGGTTTTTTCTTAATTTTCGGTCTTATGTGATGCAACCTCAAAATAATATTCATGTTTATCTTATCATTTTATAATTTTTCATTCATAAATTTTACTATTTAATATTTATATTCCTAAATGTTCCAAAAAAAACATGTCTCTTCATATTTACGGATTATGGTATCTATCATTCATTAAATCTAGCATATAATCTCTCATAATTTGAGCCCTATACTTTTTATTATAAGCATTTTTATTCATATATTTTATTATATTTGATGTAAAATTTCTTATCCCATATCGTTTTTCAATCAGACTTTATTCTAGGAGAACTTATATAAATACTCAAGATCAGTGTCTATTTTCTATTCTTGTAGTTATTTTGAACAATCATTTTTATTTGACTAATTAATTAGTTGGCCAAAAAACTAATTTTATTTATTGAAATTTTTATTTGGCTAATAATATTATATTTTATTTGGTCAAATAACAGTTGATTTTAATCAAATAAATCTTTTAAAATTAATGAAATTTTTAATTAAATAGGATTGGAATAATGATTTTTCCAATACTTCGTTAACAAATTAAATTCCAAAACTAAAGAAGTGAAATTATTAATTATTCATATTTATCTTATATTCTCATTTAATGCATTTTTATTCATATACTCTATTATATTTAATATTAAAGTTTCTATTTCACATCACTTTTCAAATAGTTCTACTCTTGAAATTTATATAAATACTCAAAATTAATGTATATTTTCACACCATGCATATTTTGCTCAACTTATTTAATTTTGCCAATAAATTATTTGTTGAATAAATAATTTAAATTTTTATTATAATTTATAATTTGATCAATTTATCATTTTTTTGTGTTGGACCTCTCTTTTCTTTAAATAATATCGATTTCGTCTATATATTATTAAAGAGATGATATTACAAGGTGATACGCAGCGCGTTCTCCATTCACTATTCTTATCAATTTTAAATCTATATTTTTATGCATTTTTCATTCATATCTTATATTTTAATATAGAAATTTATATCCCATATCGGTTTTCAATAAAACTCCACTATTTGAGAACCTTTATAAATTCTCAAGATCAATATTTATTTTCTTATCACTAATCGGAGAACTTATATAAAAGGAGCAATAATTTCATATAAAAATTAAATTTGGCCAAATAAGAAACTTTTTCATGAGTATTAGAATAATTATTGTGAAACGAGATGATCAAAGTTAAATATGGTTAATATTATGTTGCAACATCATGACTACAATAGCGAAAGAGAACTCAAAATTTTAATTTGTGACGAGATGATCGGACTTACACAATAATTAATATCGTCTTTGATTTAATTTTTTATATATGAAATTATGTTCAGTCTGAAAAGAAAATTGTAAGATAAAGAAACATAATTTGATATGTTGTAGATAAAGAAATTGGAGTAAAATCAAAGAAACACTATTTTTTTTATCATACGCTGGTATAAATAATATTACATTATGTTTATGGTTACATATTTATATATTATAGCATAATATGGTTCCCCGTCAAAATCGACGGATTGCACACTAGTTATTATATATTAAAAAGAGAGTTTTCAATCAACAATTGATTTGAAATCAATTTGAATGGCAATTTTGTAGTTACAACAAATTTCAAAGGGTTATTTGTATATATTAAAATTAAATGGTTCGGCTATTAAAATTAATTGCATGCACACCCATGATAATTTCAAATAACTGTGTATATCATTCGAGTGTGCAAGCGGTTAAAACTACGTAGCAGTTGAACATGAAATTGGCAAGTTTAATTTTGTTTTCTATAACAGAAGAAATAAAAAAAATATTAAAGTTTCTCCTCAAAAAATAAAATAAAATTAAAGTTTCAAAATTGTAAAAGATGGTAATATGAAAACAATGTACGAATTTTTCTTTGAGGGGAAAGAAAGCAAGAATAATTTTTGTAACTCCTGCCAGGTACGGGGTACAAATTAATGGACAGGAAGAATAATTGGAATCGTCATGTAAAGAATACACCTAAAGGCAATATCAGTTTAGTCAAGCAAACGTGAATGTTGATGACACTTCTAATCAAGAAGGCAATGAAAACCAACTCAAAATAAAAAAATAATTAGGTAATGAAGATGGTTGGAGGAAGTTATGGGTAATGTTAATCATCGACTAATTAATCGTTGTTCGCAATGAGTGAGATTGACTAATTTGAAGGTTTAACGATGTTATAATGAAAGTATTCAGTAATTTTTTTTTTTTTTTTTTTTTTTGTGAAGGGTGTTGTTAAATTAAAAAATTAAGCATTGATTTCTTTGTAAATTCATTATATTATTGCAAGTGAAATCTTTATATTGGACTCCGAATATTAGATTTATATAATTTGAAATTGGATTGAATGGATCTAATAACTCTCATAACGCGAATTCTTTACTTAATTTTGAATATGCAGCTTTAGCATTATGTAACGTTTGGCATAGGGGCTTTGGCTTGAAAATTGTCGAAACCTACATCCGTCTAAACTAATTAAAAAGATCTTATAAAAAAGGCTTATATGAATGTTATAATTTTCCACAACACAACTCACATTTCTCCCCTATCTTATAAAAACAAAGTTGTATACTTTAATTCTTAATTTAGGATTTTTATAGCAAGAATATAAAAATATGACATGTGTGATTGGTTGATTATATGTTAATTCATTGAATTTTTTTAGCACTACATTGGTGGCGGAAACCCAATTGTTAACCGGAAGTATTGGTAAAAAGTAAATGTCTTGAGGAAACCCAATTACATGAGCTTTCGAAAGATTAGCTTTTGAAGAAGATGATTTGTAGGGAATTGAGTTCGATTAAAATTTGTGAAGAAGAAGAAAAATAAAATAAAAGATTACTTTTTATTATTATTTAATGATTTGATGTGGCGTTGATTTTGAGTTTTTTTTTTTTTTTGAACAACATTATAAAGAAATTTAAATATCGCGTGATGGTGGACTTGAACCCGTGACTTTTGGCCCACACATTAATCACACTACCACTAGGTTAACATACATTTGTTTTTTAATTTCTTACATCAAAGTGTTCGTTTGGTTTTGATGTCACTTTATTTTTATTATTCTTAAATAAAATTTACACCAACTTTCAGTATGTCATGTTGGATTTTCGTTGTTAGAAAATTAAGGTTGGAACATAATTATGAAAAATTTAATAATTGGTCATTTAATTTATATTTTGTTTCAATTGGAATGCAATTGTAAAATTTAAATAGTTGCGCATTTAAGTTGCAAGTTACCCTATTAACAAAAATGTGTATTATTTTGTGTTTTCGTATCAAACTATTTTTTCGTTAAATTTATTTAAAATATTAAAATTACTTATGTTATAACAATGATAACATATTTTTTGTGTTCACGGGAGGGAATACTAGTGCTTTAAAATACTATAGTGTGTAGCTATAAATAAAAGTCCCTACCTTAAAAACAACAAAAATCATTGTAGCCTAGTGGTGAGGGTCTCTCTCTTAGTGCTTGCGCTCACGTAGGTCTCGTGTTCGATTCTAGAAGGTAATAGAATTCTGAATACATTTTTTTTGGGTTAATTGCCTATAGCGGCATAACCTTTTCACAAATTTGCAATTTTAACATGATATTTTTTTATTGGCAATTCAAGACACGACCTTTCAACTCATTGTAATTTAGAGCATATTTTTGAGTTCTGATGATCAGTAATTTTTTAGTGACATGGCATTTACTTATTTTTGATGTGGCATTTAAATTGAGTGTAAATTTGGATTATTAAGAAAAGGGTATAATATAAGAAGAAACAAAATTATTTAGTAAAAATAAATATAAATGTCACATCAGCAATTAGTCAAATATCACATAAAAAATAGTTAAATGCCACGTCACTAAAAAATTACACATCATCTTTCCGATCACTAGAAGTTGAAAATATGCTCTGAATTGCAATGAGTTGAAAGATCATATCTTAAATTGTCAATGAAAAAAGATCATGCTAAAATTACAAATTTATGAAAAAGTTATACCTTTATAGACAATTAACATAGTTGACGACGGGTTCGGACTCGGGTCGGGTCGTGTGTGATGGGCTAAACCAATTGCATTCTATGCAACTTATTGCATGTAAGCCCGAAAAAAAAAAACAGGCTCAGATGTCTCTCGAGATTAAGTAATTTATTTATTTGTTGTTTATAATTGATTTGGAATAAAATCAAAATTCAATTTCACGCTAAACTTAATTAATTAAAGTTTCTAAGTCATATGGGCCTGGCCCAAACTTATGTAAAAAACAAATGGGTACCATATTAATTCTAGAAGTACCACATTTAGAATCTTATGATACGTTTCAGGTCTGAACACAAAAGACATTTAGAATCATTTGCAGCAACAGCTGCGCTGCTCGATCATCGAGCCATGCACAACTCATCATCATTCTGAGTTGGACTACTATAACGAGAAACGAAGTAGCAGATAAATTAACATTGTATGGATTCATGAATCATGAATATAAATTTTGATTTCTTTAAACTTTGAAGCAAAAAAATGATATTTAACTATATCTAACAATTTTCAGTGAGTTGATTGACTTTGGCTGATTGTTTAGTCTTTTTACTGTGCTCGGTTTAAAAAAGAATAGGAGAACTGTTAAAAGTTCGAAATAGTGTAGGGAAACTTTAAAAATAAATTTAGGAATAAAATTTTAAGAATTCTTCTAGGAGTGTTCATACTACAATCACAATACATCGATCATACTAAATTAAGCAAAATTGATAAAATCCGTGCAGATTAAAATGTAGCAAACGAGTGGTCGGCTGAGGGAGTTTTTTTTTAGATATATAAAAATTATTCAATTACGCTTGATGAGTGCAACCCAACGAGGTAGATAGTTCAACAAACGCAGATTAATAACAACAAAAAACACTAAAGTTCGAGATAAAGAGATGGATTACATACTTATAATAAAATCATAATTACAATTATTCAGTTAATTGATAACATAATTAAGAAATCAAGTCTTACTTGCACAAGGAGGTAGGTATTTATAGTGGACAAATTTAGCCTAACAATAAGCTACACCTAACTCCCAAAACTCCTTTTAGCACAATAAGATAGATTTTTACTAAACCAAATTGCTATTTTCATAATTGTCTAACTAAATCTAACCAGCTAACACCAAAACAATCCATTTAGCAAACTAAGATTTTTACTACACCTACTGACTATTTTCATATTTGCCTAATAATTTCAAAGTTTAAATTTATTGAACAATGTTCGATCG
The DNA here is from genome assembly GCA_029490685.1 of Schizonepeta tenuifolia. Taxonomy (NCBI): domain Eukaryota; kingdom Viridiplantae; phylum Streptophyta; class Magnoliopsida; order Lamiales; family Lamiaceae; genus Schizonepeta; species Schizonepeta tenuifolia. The sequence goes on along the minus strand of CM055957.1, from coordinate 40,334,227 downwards.
ATAAGTAAAATGACACACTCCAAATCAACTGCTTTTATCTCTTATTTATGAACACAACAAAACAAGCTATATATTCAGTTAAATTTTGATTTTTCAATAAAAGAGACTCAAATGCTCTTCGTCAGAGACCTAGCGGGTTATCACATTGAGTTAAAATCGATAGTTTGATATTTAATTGACTTAAAATGGATTGACGGTTGCTAGATGAGAATTTCCCAATTTTTTGGGAATATACAGAGGAATTGGTCTAACCTTTACCCCTAAGCTAGTGGAATATTTAGGAAGTAGGTCAAACTTTTAATGTATATATGAATATATATATATATATATATATATATATATATATATTGATTTCTTTATTTATAAAGATGAATTAACGCCAACTAAACTTCTACTAAAATCCATATTATAATCTAACGGTCACATTCTTCAAAGATGATAGGAGTACAATATGTGAATTCTGATAAACATATAAAGCATACCAACGATAAGACAACTTAGACTACCTGCAATGGTAGTGTCTCTAAGGGGTGTTTCTAAGGATTTTTTGGAGATAGAGACAGTGAGCTGCAGTGGGGCTGTCTCTAAGGGCTGTCTCTAAGGATTTTCTGAATTTCTATTTTGCATTATTTTTAATAAGAAAAGTTGAAATTTTCATTAATTTAAACAGATAACTAGTACAATACATTAATTGAAATAAAACAAATAAAAACATTACATTAATTGAAATAAAAAAAAATAAAAACATCCTACTCGTCAACTGCTCCAAATCGGCTCCAAAGATGCTCGATCAAGTCATTTGTGAGCCGATGGTGCCTCCTCACATCTCTTAATGCGGCGTCTCGTTTGATGAAATTCTTCCATGATTGCGGGTAGGGGACATGAGTAACATTACTACTCGAACTAGTTTCTGTGTCCTCTCTCCAGTTCTCGGCACCCCCCCTCTCGTCTTCAATGATCATATTGTGCAAAATAATGCACGCAAACATGATGTTGCGGAGGTGCGGTACGTACCAGCCCCGCGCCAGGTTCCGGATAATTCCCCAACGGGCCTGAAGAACACCAAAGGCCCGTTCGATATCTTTCCTCGCCGCTTCCTGCATCTTCTTGAAGCGCGCCGCCTTGTCATCAACTGCAATCGGAGGAGCCTTGATCAGGGCAGCCCATTCCGGGTAGATCCCATCGGTTAAGTAGTAACCGCCGTCGTAGGACCTTCCATTCACTGTGTACTTGCACGGCGGAGCACGTTCCTCAAGCACGTCCGAAAATATGGGAGACTGATTGAGGACGTTGATATCGTTGTTGGAGCCGGCTACTCCAAAGAAGGCGTGCCAGATCCATAAGTCTTGAGACGCCACCGCCTCAAGAATCAAGGAAGGCGCGCCTATATCTCCTCGAGTGTAGGCAGCCGACCACGCCTTTGGGCAATTCCTCCATACCCAGTGCATGCAGTCCAGGCTACCGAGCATCCCTGGAAAGCCGTGCCTCTCCTCGTGCATTTGCAGCAGCCGAGTCGTGTCTTGTGCATTTGGCCTCCTCAAATACACGTCACCGAATAGGTCGATGATACCTCGGCAGAACTTCCGGAGGCAAAGACGGCTAGTGCTATCGCCGATCTTCAAATATTCGTCGAAAACATCTGGCGCTCCACCGATGGCTAGTTGGCGAATGGCCATTGTGCACTTTTGCACCGACGTGAGGCTCCATTTGCCGGTTGCATCTTGCCTGTGCTGGAAATATCTCACATTCTGCTCCAACGCCTCGCAAATCCTCAAGAACAAATGCTTGTGCATCCGAAAACACCGGCGAAAAAAATTGGCCCGTACGTCGGGTTGTCGTTGAAATAGTCGGCCATCAACTGCTGCAGGGCCGCCTCCCGATCGCAGTTTACGACCGTCCTCTTCGCCTTCTTTTTTTTCTTTTTGGCGATGAGCCGAGCCGCAGCAGCTTGGAGGTTGGTCACCATCGACATAACCTCGTCGTCGGTGCCATGGGAAGAGTAGCCGGTTGAGGAGTCGGACGACGAAGACATTTTTTTTTTGCAAGAAATTTGAGGGAAAATTAGAGAGAAAAAGAGGAGGAAGATGAATTTGGTGTTGAATAATTTATGATATGGAGGTTAGTATTTATAGGGATGAATTGCAAAAAATAAAAATAAAAAAAAAAATCGGCTATATAGCCGTTTGAATTTTTGCCCGTTGGATATTACCGTTTCTGCCATTTTTTATTTTTATTTTTGGCGCGTGCAATGCACGTGCCTGTTAAAAAAAATAAATAAATAAAAAATCGGAAACGCGTGGCCTTCACGCGCCATCTCGAGACTGTCTCGTCGCGACGAGATGGTCTCGAGCTCCGCCCTCCTGCATCGGGGTGTCTCGTCGGCCGGGGTGTCTCGTCGGCCGGGGTGTCTCGAGACCGGCGACGAGACACCCGCTGTGGCTCGTCTTATAGTGGTAGTATCTCTAAGGGGTGTTTTTAAAGTTGTGATTGGTATGATGGAATGGAGGATGGAATGGAATGGTCCATTCCATTATTTTGCTTGGTATGTTTTCCGAGCAGGAATCGCCATTACATCCGGAATGGTTATTCCATTCCTCAAGGGTTTAGCCATTTCTTAGTCAAACTATGGTATTAGTCGTTCCTAATACTTCTATTTTTATATTTTGATTATTTTACCTTCATATATTTTACAATTTTGTCAATTTTACACCAAAAAATCAAAAACTTATTTCCATCAATTTTAACTTATATACACACTGTGCATGCGCGCACACATATATACACACACTGCACACACACACACACATATATATACACACACTGCACACACACACATTCACACACTACACATATACACGCATATACACACACTCAACACAAATTCACAAAAATATATTTACATAGAATGCATAAAAAAATATCGATTTCATTCATTTACTTATCCTTGTGCATACCGAGCATATGAATCAACTTATCCATTCCATTCCATTCCTAGCTCCATTTCATTCTTAGACCCATTCCATTCCAACCTCATTCCATTCCATCATACCAATCACCTCCTAATTAAGAGTTTTTTGGAGATAGACATTTCAGGGGGACACAACGATGACGACCATGGATTAGACGGATTCATTTGAGAGATGATTGTGTAATTTTGATGTGGAAAAAAAGAAAGAATTGTATGAGAAAAATAGAGAGAAATGGTATGAACGTGGTGTGAATGTGGTGTGAAATATGGTATTTATAGGTAAAAAAAATGAGAAATAAATAAATAAATAAAAATCGGCTTATTGTAGCCGTTGTGGTCGAATTAGCCGTTGGACGAATTTTATTTTATTTTTTCGGTATAACGTGTGCAATGCATGCGCCGCATTTAAAAAAGAGAAAAAAAAGTCCGGCGCGTGTATTACACTCGCCAGCTCAAAAGTGTCTCGAAACCACGGAACGGACTCAAAACGGGCCTCGTTGCAGCGGCGTGTCTCGTCGCCGTGGGTGTCTCGAGAAACCCGACGAGACATCCGCTGCCAATAATCTAAATATATATGATCGTCACAATTCATACATTGTTCGAAGATGTTAGGAAACTTGAATTTTGTTGATATTATATTTCCGTATGGATGAGACAAAGTAGAGGTCAATTGTTTATAGTGGTCAAATTAGCCAGCAGTCATAGGTAGGTTGACCACTTCTCGGTAATTGACTTGACTCGCGCGCCAACCCAATTTAGCAAACCTAAGAAATTAGAAATAGTACTAGAAGAAAAGGAGAATGGAAGAAAAGAAAAGAAAAGAAAAGAAAAAGAAAAAGAAAAAGCACTAATTCTAGGCTTGTTCTGGTAACTGCCAGACAGACTTAGAGACAACACGCTATTGCTAATTCCCCTATTCCTCTCTCTCTCTCTCTCTCTAATTTGACAACCAAGAAATCAAAGGAAAGAACCTTCCAGACTGCTCCACACCACACCCCACCCCCTACACGTTTTCGATTTCCCCCATCTTTATAAATCCTCCTTCCATTTCTACCTTTCTCAACAAGTTAATTTCATCATCCAAATCCTCGATCTGATATCCTATTGCTCCACGAAATCAAATCAACTATGACCATGTCGATGTTCAGCTCCTTCGACGCTCTCTGCGCCGAGAAACTTGGATTTTCCTGGTCTGCGTCGCCCGCCAAGATTGATGCTGTGAAGAAGATGAAGGGCGAAGATCTGAATTCGTCTTCCAAGCCGGCGGAATATCGCAGGACGAAGAAATTGCCTAGGTTCGCCGTCGAGCTCGACGGGGTTCACTGTTTCGAGACTATCCTCCCTTACTGATTCATAAATTTGGACAACTTTTTATTTTTATTCTTTTGCTCTAGTTACATTTTGGTATTGATTGATTCTGGAATTACGAAGCGATATACGATTCTTGTTGTTGTATATACAGATGTAAAAAAAATCCAATATAATAGATCTATTCTTTGATGTTAGTCAGATGTTATACCCATTTACGTAATTACATATTCCATTAAAAAATTTACCTTTTAACACAAAATATGAATTTCTGCAGATTACGGAATTCTTGCATCAATGAACAAAATACCTGTGATTCTCAAGAAAATAAAAACTAAAATAAAACTTAAAAAAAATGAACAAAATACCTGTGTAACGCACGTACAAGAGCGAATTGTTAAAATAGAACGGTAATTTTTAGTGTTTTAAAAAAAATGATTATATATTACGAAATTGGGAAATAAGGACTTAGAATATATTACGAAATTTGAAAATGAGAATTAAACTGTGTGTAGTGGGTGTCTTTATGGGGACTTGAGACACTCAAACTATAGAGACACCTCTCTTTGAGCCAGTCTCGTTGGAACGAGACAGTCTCATTTCTTATTAAAAAAAACAGCAATATTAATTGTATAAATAAATAAATATGCTAAAATTTACTACAATTGGATTTTGGCCTGTTGGTTGAAATGTCTTTCGTCTACATGAAGGATTTGGGGTTCGTATCCCCTCTGAAACACATGGATTTTATTTTTTTCTTCTTTTTTCTTTTTTCTTAAGTTTTATCTTTCACCTTTTTCCTTTCATTTTTCTTTGCATTCTTTTCTTCATTTTTCTCTTCTTCATTTATTTTTTATTTTCTTAGTTTTTTTCTTCTTCTTCTTCATTTTTTTCTTCTTTGATTTTTATTTGTTTTCATTTTTTCTTCTTTGATTTTTCTTTTCTAGTAATGTAATTTTTTTATTTCTATTAATGTATTTTTCTATGTCTACTAATGTGATTTTTTAAATTAATGAAAATTTTGAATTTTCTTACTAGAATTAATGTAAAATGCATATTCAGAAATTACACAGAGACATCCTATAGAGACAGTTTCAATGTAGCTCACTGTCTCTATTTCAATCACACCTCATAGAAATACCCTATAGAGATACTACTACTGCGGATAGTCTTATAACTTCATTTTTTTGCATTTACATTCCTATTTCGAGCCCAAAACTAATTAAAATGATCGCGTTGCAGACGTGACCATGCCATGTCACCTTTTTGGCCCAAAAAAAATCATTTTTTTTTGTTATTGTCGATTTTTTTAGTATATTTGTTATTATTGAAAGAAAGATACCAATTATTTGCCACATTTGCATCCTAAAATCAAAATAAGGAAATAACGAGTTTCTTTTGGGTGGGCAGAAATAATGAGTTTCTTTCATTTTAATTCCTTATATTTATATTAGACTACAAATGTGACAAATAATTGTTTTAATAATTGGTTTCTTTCTTTCTTTCTTTCAATAATAACAAATATTAAAATCGATAATATCAAATAAAGGGGAAAACAAATTTACCAAAATGGTGACATAGCATGCCACGTTAGCAATGAGCTCTAGGTGACACCAAAAAACCCAAATAATGATTTTTGGCCCGAAATAAGAGTGCATGAGTTGTAGTGGTGTGTGTAATTGCCCGACAGGATATGTGTGTATGAGCTGTAGTGGTGTGTGTAATTGCTGTATGAGTTTGATGTCTTTCGGAAGTTTTCACAAATTTCTTGACATGATAGAAATTATGGCGTTGAGGTGTAAATATGAGTTGGAATTCAGGGCTTGTGGGATTAAGATTCATTTTTTCATGAATGTAGGTTGGACTAAATTGGAGTCGTGTAATTGCTCTATTTAGTGATGGGAGGTGAGTTTAGGGTTTATAGGTTCGGGATTTGAGTTCTGATTATTTGCTATGGGATGGATTGGGTGTGTATGAGTTGTGAACTAAGCAATAGATAGCTTATTAGAGAACTTGAGTTTCGATTACTTGATTATGCGGCCCTTATCTTTTCTTATGATTGGAATAATATGTTCAAGGCATTAGCTATAAGGCATATGAAAATAGTTTCTTTTCTTGAGATGCAGTGCTATTCAAAGCCTAGCTCGTGTTGCTTTACTATAGCCCACACATGGTGGACATAGTTTTATTCAAGCTGGATAAAGTTCATTAGTGTATCAAACCATTAACAATTTATGAATTCATAAGACCTGACTGTGATACAAAGTTTGTTTACCCCTATCAGCTTCAATTTAAAAACCTTTAAGGATATAAGAAACACAAAAGGACTAATGAGAAATTGATGTAGATTATTTCATAACATATGTTGAAAATAAAAGGTATTCATGAAGTTGTTCAACATTATGGTTGATCATGATGGAGTTGTGATGATAGGCGTATTTAAGTAATACTATTTGTGCGCATTGTATGTTTCTGATGCACTGAACGGATGCACCCTGGATGTTTCATCCTGGGATAGCATTATATCATCTGTGGAATTAGATGAATACTGTCAATGATATTGTCCCTTGTGGTTCGTCTCAGCTCTGTTCTTTCCAAGAATGCGTACACGGCTAAAAATTAGATTAGTCATTTGACTCATTTTAAGGATTTCATATCTGGATGGTCCCATTAAATTTAGCCCCCTTTAAATAGAAATATTGGTTTGACTTAAGATTGCACATCAGCATTACTAGATTACTACAAACTTACTTTTTCATGGGAAGTGTCATCTCGTTGCTAATCGTCATTTTTAGGTACTGATTAACAGCCCCCAATAGATGTATGCATGCATAGAAGCATAACTTGTTAATAATGACCTTGGCCCATGCATACCTCGTTTAGAAGCGTAAACATATGAATTAATATTCAATCTCATTTCATTTACATACTGAGGAAAGTATTATCTTGAATTTTTTTTTTTTGTATTTGTGCGTGAAAACAGGATTTATCACTATGAGAAGAAGAAGAAGAAGAAGAAGAAGAAGAAGAAGAAGAAGAAGAAATATATCTGGAAAATGCTTTAGATTTATATGCTAGGCTATGATGTTGATTTGATATCTGCAGCAAAGTACATGTATGGTTGCAATCAACTCAAGATATTAGTTGCAAGTGAAATAGTGAATGCACTCAGAAAGGTATTAAGTTGGATGACTTAATTAATGTTGATGAAAATTCCTATTTCCTTAGATCTCTAGCAGTTGCAGGACGCTTGTTAAAAAGACAGCTGCACTATGTCTGTCGTGCCTCTTTAGAAAACATACTGATGTCTGCTGCTGCATCTATTCACAATCGCTGCTGGTCTTAGTGATAATCAGGAAGAATCTATTACAATTGGCTGATAGTAGAACTATTCGATGAACACAATTTAGGAGTCTTGACTTCTTCCGTCTTAGTCTTGCCCCGCTGCTTCTTGCAGCGACCAATCCTGCCAAAAACAAAATTTATTTAAGTGAGTAAGATATAGGGAATGATAATTAAAAAGTAGGTACTCTGCCCAGAATAGAAAATATATTGTTTTCCCCAGAGTAGGTGGAGGAGGTCGCACGCATTTTATTTTGTGCAACGGCCGTCCTTGAATTTGACACATTCACCAATGGAAATTGTTTCCATCGAAGTCACCACTGCTATGATACTTTGTGGTGTAGTTTTTTTTCTTTGAAGATATACGTTATTTCTCTGTTGTTAAATAAAGAGAGAGTTGACATTAATTCTTTCTGGTTTACATGTTCTACGGCTACATATCTAGATCAAGAGAGTATACCGTTGGCGGTTATACACTGCAAGTACGAGTATAAAGTGTGGAATCAACTACACAAATCACTGTAAAATTTGACCCCACATTTTCACAATATACTAAAAATGAAAACAGGGCAGCACCTCAACAAGAGCAAAGGAGTGTCGTGCATTTTGTTCTAAGCAATATTGTTTTCAAACTGATACATCGTATCTTCACTTTTAGTACTTTAGTGTTGACACAAAGCTGACTCATTTCAAATTTTCAACACAAGAAAGTAGGAATGGATAATCTTGATTATATATATTGAACTCACTAGTTACATGTTATTGAGTCAAAGCTAGTAGTTGATGCTAATGAGGATATGTAAGAATTACCATACTTACATGACTGCTGAGAAGAGTAGAACACTAAGGGAAATCTTAATTTTAAGTGTTCAATATGATAGCATAATTCTTCAATATAGAAAGCACATAACAACATAGAAATGGCACTAGAGACAAACTTTCTAGTTATTTCACTAAAAAATGATTCTACAGACTGAGCACAAGCACACATAATTTCAGAAAAACAACAATGATTCAGTAATAACAAAGATAGCAGTTATCTTTATACCACACAAAATCTCACCTCTGGACTCTCTAGGCAAGAAATTAAACGTTAAGGTAAAAGGACGATCGACAACAAGGGATATGCAATTCAATTAATTTACAATTGGGGGCTGCTCTGCTATATACCCACTTTGCTCAATAATTTTACCGTCCAGCTCTTTTGCTACTTCAGAAGCATCATCGTTGTCGTTAAGTTCCAAATAGATATTTCCCTTCTACACAGTCAACATTACAAAGTGAATTGGATCGCATTATTGAAGATTATCATCACAATAATATTAAAAACACCTCATAAACTCAAAGGATTCATAATTTTCTATTTAGTGCAGAATTTTATATATTATGTAACTATTAAATTCTATATTATTCACATTGCTAGTCTCCATGCATTACATCTGAAAAAAAATTACCAGACGTGCCACCATGTTGGTGGCTGCGGCAATACCGGTAATTATCCTCTTTCCATGCGCCTAAGCATCTTAAATCTCGCCTCTTCAAATGGAGCAAAACAATTGAGTCATTTTTTGCGACTATAGAATTCGATTTTTCCAGTGTTAAGAGTGTAGTTTAGTTTCACGGTCAATTATTGCGGTTGAGTTGATATTTCAGATGAGACAAAGTGGTTTTATCTCGAGTTCAGGGTCACCGAAGCCACCTCCTACAAAATTTTGCTTCAGCAAGACCACTTTTCCCCCATCGCCTTTATGCTCGCTGTCGCATTTGTTGCCATGTCGGCATGATCATGTTGCTTGAAAATGTTTACATACCACCATTTGAAGATCGAAGAATAAGGGTTTTTTAGATTTTGGGAATTCAAATAGAAATTCAATGAACTATTTGGATTTTGTGAGTTTTCTCTACACTGATCAAATTTACAGTTTTCTCTTTTTATTTCATGTATTGAGATTTTATTTTTTGTGCACTTGAAAAATGGGTAGACTATAAGGAGGTGACTGCTGATTGGTATAATAAAATTTGAGGATGGAATGAAATAGTTATTTCTACCTCCATTTCATTTCTTGGCTTGGTACGTTTTATTATCATTGTTTTCAGTGGGATTAACTATTTCTTTCTCAACCCATAGTAACCATTTCTGATGCTTCTATTTTTGTATTTTTGACTATTTTGTCCTCATATCTTTTACGATTTTGTTGTTTTACCCAAATAAAACTTAAGAATTATTTTCATTAATTCTAATTTATGTACACACATTGTGCAGATATATACACACACTTACACATACACACACAATCCATCAAAGAATGTCAATCTATTTATTTACTTATTCTTTGTGCATACCAAACATATAAATCAACTTACATATTCCATTCCATTCCTAGCCCTATTAGATGGTGATTGGAATGATGTAATGAAAGATAAATGGAATAATCATTCTTACTCCCATTCCATTCCTTTGCTTGGTACATTTTATGATCGGTAATCGTCAATCCGTTTGGAATCACCATTCCATTCTCCATGGGATTAGCCATTCCTTCCTCAACACATGGTATTAGTCATTCCTATGCTTCTATTTTTGTACTTTGATTATTTCGTCCTCATATATTTTACGATTTTGTCAATTTTACCCCAAACAATCAAGGAATTATTTATATCAATTTTAACTTAAATACACACACACCACACACACACACACACACGTATAGTATATATATACACAATGCATCAAAGAATGTCATTCCATTCCTAGTCTCTTTCCATTCCTACCTCATTCCATTCCATCATAACAATCACCTCCTTTATATTCTACCTCATTCCGTTCCATCATAACAATCACCTCCTTCTAAAACTTCGCCCCAAAAATTCATTTCCTTAATTATCTATTAATGGGTAAAGTGCGAATACTTTTGTAAAGAATAGTAGTCACCTTCTAAAACTGATTCCTCCTAGTTACTCGTTATCCATCAGAATGAACGTACACTAATACTTTCGTGGAGAACCCATTTTCTGTCACAATGGTTTAATATAGCGTTCAAACATATGAAGTTTTGTGCCCCTAATGTCTCAATTTTTTTTTATAGTTGTGTAAAATGATCCGATTATTTTTTTGCCAAGCTAGCATACTGTAGACTCCACGTCACTAGCCATTGGACATCTTTAAAAAAATATCCTTTTTTAAAAGTTCTATTTAATTTAAAACTCGGTAAGTTAATATTTTTTTAATACAATAATTTCTTCGGTATTGTAAATTAATATTTTCAATAAGATAATAAATTTAAAAAAAAAATCTTCTATAAATCTATGGTTCCTTCAACCTATAGTTAATAGTCTCCTAAAATTATAAAGACAACTATAAATTTGGTAAAATTAAGAAACTAAGAAGAAATATGGAGAAAATTTAAAGGAAATACACTCTTGTCTTGATATGATAAATATGGATCTTACTTGCATGGTGTTGCAACAAGTGTTAAGAGTGTAATTTAGTTTCACGGTCAATTATTGCGGCTGAGTTGATATTTCAGACGAGACAAAGCGCCTCCTACATTTTTTTTTTTCAGCAAGACCACTTTTTCCCCGCCGCCTTTATGCTCGCTATCACATTTGCTGCCATGTCGGCCTGATCATGTCGCCTGAAAATGTTTACATATCGCCATTTGAAGATTGAAGAATAAGGGCTTTTGGATTTTGGGAATTCAGATAGGAATTACTCTGAACTATTTGGATTCCGTGAGTTTTCTCTACATTGATCAAATTTCTGGTTTTCTCTTTTTATCTCACGCTTCCAATTGTAATACATTTGTTTAATATACTCCCTCCGTCCAAACTTACTTGCCTCATTTGGCCTCAAAAAAGTGTTCAAACTTACTCTACTTGTTTTGACAATTTGACCCATATACCCTTATTATTTTTGCTTTATTACTACCCTTTGCCACAATTAACTCATTACCATTTTAATTAACAAATTAAATAACCCAATTATTTCAAATTATATCACTCTCTCTCCTCTCCCATTTTTGTCTGTGTATCTCTCCCTCCCACACTTCTTCTTACCGCCGCCACCACCACCCCTCCAACTCTGCAACCTCAACCTCCACCCCCGATAGCAACCACAACAACCACCACTAGCATTGAAGAAGATGAATGCAGAGATAGAGAGAGAGAGAGATGAGGAGGAGGAGGAGGATGCGCCGCCGGAGTTGTAGTGGTTGGGCCGGCGCCGCTGCAGCGGCATCAGGGAAGAGATCGATTTTCATGAGAGGGAAGGGGATGTTTATAATACGAGCAGATTGATTGAGGCAAAATACATTGATCTTCTCTGGAGGGAAGAGATCGGCGGCGGTAAGAGGCAATTTGCGCCCGCCCGACGACACCGTTTCCTACTCCATCTACCCTGACTCGTGCCTCTCCTCCTCCGCCACCGCCGCCGCCAAAGAGCTGCTGTCCCTCCAACTTCAAATCCTCAACCACGTCGACCCATTAACCGCCCCATACATATGGCAGCACCAGCCGTTTTCTCTCTCCATAAACCCAGCACCCGTTCCTCACCTCTCCGGCCACCTCCGTTTCGGCGACAATCATGAAGACGAGTGGTTCGTCGTTCACATCCTCTTCAAAATCTCAAAAGACTTCCCCAATTTTTGGCGAGCAACGATTCCGCGACGACGTCAGCGATGTAGCCGGGGATCTCGAAGGAGACGGCAACGTGGGGCTGGGCAGCGAGGTTGTAGACGTCGTCGGGGATGATGATGTCGAGCCAGAGGCGAGTGGAAGAGAGGCGGTGGTTTTGCAGAAAATGGGAGGAAGAAGAACGTGAGAGAGAGAGAGAGAGATGTGAGAGTATTTCTTGCTTTTCTTAATCAAAAAATTAAGAAACTAATTGCACACTATCCCACTACCCCTCAAAGTCTTTTTTCCTCCACCAACTACACTTTTTCAGCATTCCTTAAACTCCGTGCCACCACTCAAATGGGGCAAGTAAGTTTGGACGGAGGGAGTATATAAGATTATATTATTTTCATGTATTGAGATTTTATTTTTTGTGCACTTGAAATATGGGTAGATTATAAGGAGGTGATTGTCGATTGCTATAATGGAATTGAGGATGGAATGAAATAGTTATTCCTACCTCCATTTCATTCTTTTGCTTGGTACGTTTTATTATCCTTGTTTTCAGTAGGATTAACTATTTCTTTCTCAACCTATAGTAACCATTTCTGATGCTTGTATTTTTGTATTTTAATTATTTTGTCCTCATATCTTTTAAGATTTGTCATTTTACCCAAATAAAACTTAAGAATTATTTTCATTAATTCTAATTTATATACACGCATTGCGCAAATATATACACACACTTATAGACACACAACACACACTTACACACACAGACACAATCCATCAAAGAATGTCAATTCATTTATTTACTTATTCTTTGTGCAACTAGTTTTTCTTTTTTTTTTATAGTTTTGTAAAATGATCCGACTATTTTTTTGCCAAGCTAGCATACCGGAGACCCCACGAAAACTGACTCTATCTTTGCATTTGTCGTATGTCACACCCCTCAAATCCTTCTTATTTATCCAAATTTTTAAATTTTCAATTGATTAATTATTATCTTACTTAGTTAATTAATCCAATCCAATTATTGATTTTGTTAATCATATCTACATGAAGGAAATCTATCGGCAAGAAAATATTTTTTAAAATTCTATCCAATTTGGTACAAGGAGAAGAAAATCTATTAGCAAGGAAATAATTAATATAAAATAGTGCTCTCGTTTGTGCCAAAATTCACACAAAATCGAAGAAAATAGAAGCAAAAACTTTATATGGGAGTCTTGTTGTTTTTATAAATATTAAGGTAGGTAGACAATCTCTTTCACAATAAAATGAAAAAAAAAAAAACTGGATTGTTCTTTGAGACTCGATAGTTCACTCGATGGATTGAAACTACGCTTACGTACATGTATATACTCTCTCCGCCCCACTCATACTATCATTATTTTTTTTTATTTAGTTGTCCACTTATATTGTCATCTTCCAAATAAAGAAAATTTTAATTCTTCAGAATCCTTCGAAAGTGATAACATCTATCCACTAACTATCATTTTACTCTTATTTTTAATCTTCATACGGAAGAGTACATAATAATTTCAATGGATTGTATGGAGTATACTAGCTATAGTATCTTATTAAAGAGAGCTTGAACTATATAACAGTGCAAAAAAGAATCACAAGAGAGGGCTTGATTTGCTACACCATTTCATCAAAACAACTAGAATAATAAAAAATCCCATGCACCAAAACTATCATACTCCAAATTAATTTAACAAGTTTAAGAATGAAACACAAAGTTAGACAACTACAACCGCACTATGTATAAGCTACAGAAACAAAAGAAAACTCAGTGCGGAAGCGGTAACCGATTCTCTCCATATAAAAAAAGAAACGAAAAATTGTAATAATGATTCCTGGTAGCTAGTCTAGTATTTAAGATACTCATTATTTAAGGGCTAAATAAACATTAATCCTGTATTAAAGATTATAAGAAGGTAGAAGAAGATTGAAAATAGGTACAAGGCATGATTTTGGTTGTAACGACCCGAGCAACACTTTGAATGCTATTGTTGTGCACATTGTAGATGAAGACCCTGTCGTCCTGTCGAAGCAGAGCCACCACCTCCGACTGATGTTGAATCATCAAACACTCCAGTACTGTTTTCTTACATGCAACCAAACCTCTCCGCTTGTTGAGGTGGTGGTGGTGGTGGTGGTTGGTGGTCGACTTTTGAGTTTGACAAAGGGCATGGGTGCTGACGTGGCGAACCAACTCCCATTCCTTAGCATGGATATCAACTTGGCGTTTGTAGCCATCATTAGTATTAGTTTTTGGCAACTTGTAAAATAGCAAGTTATGCCGGCGCACCAATCCCAACCACAACACGTCATCATCATCATCTGACCGTGTAATCGCGTAAGAGTCGTTTTTTTTACCCGCCAAGGGCACCCCAATCAATTGTACGTGATCCTGCCCATCGTCGTAAACGGCTATATTTCCCTCCCAAGTGTACCAGTGGATGACGCCGTTCGCCACTACCGGCGGTTTCGGGGACAAATAGAAGGTTCCGGTTGCAATCACTTCTCTCATGGCGGACCACTTGCCGGTCTTGGAAGAATACGAATCAATGTAAACGATTCTGGATGGACTCCCCCCAAAATTCATACCTGCTCGGACCACCGAGTAATTCGGATCCACATCCAGATTCAGATTCTTATTTTCCTCACAAATCAATCCGGCCGAGAGCAAAAGCGGTTTCGTTCTACCGCTATCGGGAAACGAGTCGACGAGACAGCCTTTGCCGCGCGGCGGCGCCGGCAGCTCCACAAATTTTCCGGAGAGGGGATTGGCCACGTGGTAGGTGATAATGCTGCGGCTGAAGAGGATTAAACCGTTGGAGGAGTTGATGAAGTGGCCCACATCTTGAGGAATTGCTATACTAGTACTAGTACCAGTATTTCCTTTGCGAATAGGTAGGGTATTGCAATGCTTCGCCGTCAATGTTTCCGACGTCTGGTGCACTGCTGCTTTCTGGAAAAACGCACTCAAACCCCGGTTGCCGTGGCGGTGGGCGGCGGCATGGCGCTGGACAAAGCTACGGGAGGACAGGAGATCTCTCCACCTTGGTGACACACACTTGAATCTGAACACGGATTCCGGTGGCAGCTTAACAAGGATCTCGATCAATACGTCCTCGTTGATGCCTATTACTGTTTCCGATGGCATTATTATCAATAACTAATTTATAGTCTTCACAAATATATAGTATCTTCTCTGACTTCTCTCTCTCTCTCTCCACTCGGTTTAATGCCTACAATTTTGCTTGTTATATATAGCTTAATAGCTATGTATGTGTGCGAGATCTGCTTCCTTTTTTTTAACATGACAAATAATTGGAGATCTAGAAGGAATCGAATATGTATTGGAATGAGATTAGGAGGAATTGACGCCACGCATATACACCTACGTACATATATAAATTTGGAAACAATAAGTTTAGGACCATTGTTTTTTTATATATTATTTTCATTGAAAATTAGTTTTATTTGAAGAGAGTAAGAGAAAGGCCGCGCGTGTTTTAGCCCAAAATCCTTATCCACGACCACTAAGGTTTAATCCCTCAACAGCTCATTTCCCCCCTCCCCCTCCCCCTCCCCCCTCTATATATATATATGCCATTAAATGGTTATAAAAAAAATTAGGTTGTAATAATGGGATATAATGTCTATGACATAATTAGTTTTTTTATCCATGAAATTAATAAACTGGGTTTAATTGAACCGGTTCCAATTTTTCTGGTTTTTTATATTCTTGTGATGACTAATTCACCTTTGTATTATTTTGGAAGGTTTTAAATATTATCATATCTTTATTAGGTATATATGGATTTGTAGCCTTAAATTAGGTAAGAAAATAATTTTATACCATTAAATAATTTAATTTTTGCTAGATTTTTTTTAATTATTATGATGATCTTGAATTATAATTACCAGTATAATCGTAATATTTATTTATTTTGATATAAATGTGTATTCTTTAAACGAAAAAAATTCAACTTAGGATAATAAGATACACTATATTAATTTAAAATGACACTACGAAACCAATTTTTATTTATAAAAATGCAAAAATATACCTTTAATCATTTCGCTTTTTAAGTATTGTAAGATTTTTCTTTACACAAGTTATTTAATCAGAGTTTTTTGATGAAATATCATTATTTCATTTATATTTTACGTATAAAAAAATGATCCATATCGATAGGATACCTACCAAATTATTATTATTTAATATTATAATCGAGGTTATTATTTAAATAAATTATGACGGCATTCATGTCAAATTTCATGGAAGCTATTTCCGATTATTTTATTTCAAATTTCATGTAGTATTTCTCCATTTGTGGTTATATATATCTCTCAATTAATGAATTCGAAAAAAAAAATATTTTGAAATAAAATATGAATGATATTATAGTTTGTTTATTTCCTTAAGGCAAAAATGCATAGAAAATCCTGACCTTTACTCACATTCTGGTTTAAAACCAATCTTTTTAAAATTCTCAAATTAAACTACGACCTTACAATTTGACGCAATTAGCTCTTCCGGCCGATTTTCCCCTAATTAATTTCACCGGATATCGGTCGGAGGAGTTAATCGCGTCAAATTGCAATGTCGTAGTTTTATTTGAGAATTTTAAAAGGTTAGGTTTTAAACCAGAATGTGTAAAGGTCAGGGTTTTTTATACATTTTTGCCTAAGACAATTATTGATTTTGCAATTATTTATTTTATGAAAATTATGTGTATTTTTCAAAGAATATGCGATAACTTAAATTTATGCGGTACTCTATTTGGAGAACGTCAACATTTTATTTTATATTTCAAAGAAGTTTTAAGTTTGCTTTATGTATCAACTAATTCATGTGTAAGTATTAACACTCAAATATGAGAGAGGGTTAGTAATTTTATATCTATTTTTCTAAAGCTAAAATATTTAATTATTCATTTAACTCATGAGTTGAGACCTTTAGCTGTATTCGACCAGCAACTATTCATGAATAAAACTCTTATTTTTACTTATAATAATTTTACCAATTAAGGCAATCCATTTTATTAAAATATATGCTGGTCAATGCGAGACAAAAAAATGGTGGAAGGAAGGAGTATATAAAATCAAGATGTTTGATTGCTTACATCTATAAATTTACCCAATGGTTGACTAAATTCTAGTATCATATAACATAGTAAATATATAAGAGGCAAAAATGCATAAAAAAACTCTGACCTTTACACATTCTGGTTTAAAACCAATCTTTTTAAAATTCTCAAATTAAACTACGACCTTGCAATTTGACGCGATTAGCTCCTCCAACCGATATCCGGTGAAATTAATTGGGGGAAAATCGGCCGGAGGAGCTAATCGCGTCAAATTGCAAGGTCGTAGTTTAATTTGAGAATTTTAAAAAGATTGGTTTTAAACAAGAATGTGAGTAAAGGTTAGAGTTTTCTATGCATTTTTGCCTTTCCTTAATTATATAGGATGAATAAACAAAATAATTATAGAATGCTTGAAGTTAATTACAGAATAGATAGATATGATTTTATTTTCTAAATTTAAAATCAATTATCTAATCTATTCCTCAATTAGTGCTAAGGATAATAGGGTAATTACTAAAATATAATTAAAGTAATTAATTACTTACTAAAAAAAGGAAAATTATAATTTGACTATTTTAACCTCGTTATGTCTAGGACATTATGTCCTAAATTCATTTTCCTAAAAATAATCCTCATGTGTTAAATAAAAGTAAATATAGATCATAGATTTAAAAGATCTAATGGTGGTGATAATTAAGATTATTAGGCAAATTATGTATTTCACATTATAGAGGGTTTTATGGTAACAAATCAAGCATATTATCTTTGCGAGATTTGATTTTCTTTTTCTTGAGAAATAGAAAATATACGTATTCTTCTGAACTAATATGGGAATGCGATTATCGTAAAAATAAAAAATAATAATTATTTTATTGATGTTTTAGAATTTCATTTATTACCTTTCACCTAATATGAGAACAATGGACTATATCACACAAAACAATGAATTATATCATAAAATACAATGAATAATACCCAAAAAAAAAAAAACAGTATGAAACTATAATAAAAAGCAATGAATTATATTATAACCAACAATATGAATTATAATCAAACTCAATAAATTATGCATAAATAAAATATGAAAATTTAATAAAAAATACAATAAATTACGTAATAAAAAACAATGAGAAAACATAATAAACAATGAATATATAAACTAAAAAAGTTGCACATACTATACATAATATCGGATTTAGAGTTATAGACATAGCGAGAGAGGGTGTGTCCGTGTGTGCCTGTGAGAGAGAGAGAGTGTGTCTCGTTGTGGCTAGTAACTAATAAGGCATAAATTCTACAGATTAAGGAATAGATTAGTTATATATTTGTAGTAAATTACTCATATGTCCTTAATGCATTAAATAGGCGGAAATTCAATTTTCATACCTCCAATTAATCTTGGTCGTTAATTTAAGGGGTCCAACTTACACAAAATACTATTCTTCTATATCCTCATTTTAAATCACACTCTTTTATATACCAAAATGTTTTAAAAGACAAATATACCCTCAAACTTACAAAATAATAAAATAAAACTTAAATAAAAAAACAACAAAAAAACAAAACTAACCCTACCCCCACCCACCCGCCGACCCCATCTCTCTCTCTCTCCCAATTCGGTCCCCCCACCCGACAATCTCCCTCTCTCTCTCCCAATCGGTCTCAATCGGTCCACCACCGCCACCGACCTCTTCTCTCTCTCCATCTTCATCGTGACATCTCTCCTTCACGACCTCACGACATCTCCTCCTCACGATCGATTGATCGTCGTGAACGGAAGAAAATGAGCAACCGCCGCCGCAATGAGTCTCCGTCGACGTCCTCCG
The DNA here is from genome assembly GCA_029490685.1 of Schizonepeta tenuifolia. Taxonomy (NCBI): domain Eukaryota; kingdom Viridiplantae; phylum Streptophyta; class Magnoliopsida; order Lamiales; family Lamiaceae; genus Schizonepeta; species Schizonepeta tenuifolia. Next base: position 40,315,067 of record CM055957.1, on the reverse strand, counting down.
GCGAAGAGGAGGAAAATTCGAATTTTCGAGTCCCAATTCCACCGGTTAGTGCCCTTTCTTTTTTTGAAATTCATGCTTAAATCTTCGATTGAATGCATGTTTTTTAGTTTTACATATTAGAAATTGTTATATGTTAGAGTTAGGATTTTCATGTGGAAGATTTCGACATTGTTTTTGGTGTAATAGAGTTCGAGATTTTTGAATTTGTTGGTGTTGGGTAGTTCGACATTTGCTGTGTTGGTTTGGTGTTCTTACGGGGTCGATGGAGGTGGGGAAGATGACTGCGAAAGGGCTCTATCGTGCTCACGATGAGGTTACCATCGCCCGATCACGATGACACTCAATCGTGAGCTCACGATGGAAACCTCACCGTGACCTCACGATGGGAAGCCCATCGTGAGCTCACGATGGCGAGGGCTGTCGTGACCACGGCAGAACCCTTCGCCGTCGTCGCGCCGGTCCTCCTCCCATCGTGACCATGGCCACGGGCTATCCCCCAGTCCTTCATCTTCTTGTGTTTATGTTGGTTTGTTGAATTATAACACGTTACCATGCACTTAATACTTGGTTTTATTGATTTTGTAGGAACATTATGAATTTGTTAGACCCGCCATGTTGTATTCGTCTCCTAAAGTGAACCTTTACATGAGGGTAGACGTGTTTGATGAAATTAGGAGAATTTTATTTGAAATATTCGGTGATCATCAAGCCGAGGCATTCCTAAGAACCGGTGTTGTTGGGCGGTTGATTGATGCAAGAAGAAATCAGAGTGCAAGTAATGCGCTAAATCTGACAATAGCCCGACAGTTGCAAGGGGTTGGTGCTAATCGGGTACCAGAGAATGAGCTTTGGTTTTATCTTGGTCATACGACCATTCGTATGACGGAAGTGAAATATGGACGTTAGTTGAAGACTTCGAGGCTTGGGATGCCTTCCCATGGGGCTCGTACACATGGGGAGCACTATGTCACTATGTGTACAACGCCTAGACAATCCCCAAGGACTACCAACTCTATGGTCCGGTTTGGGCTTTACAGATTTGGACTTATGAGATGATTCCGGTGTTGGGAGATCGATGTGGAATCAAAGATCGCATCGAGAGAGTGCCCCGGTGCTTGATGTGGGCCACAAGAGTGATGAAAGTTGATTTCAGTCAATTCTTCGATAATATACGGGTACATTTATAATCTTATAATATTTTTCATTCATTCAATGATGTTATCTATATTAGTTTCTAAAATTCTAATATTACATTTTCATTACCTTTGCAGCTTCAGGTATTGGAAAGTTTTGAAGCTACGGAAGCAGAGCGTTATGAGTATTACATGCTGAGCTTCGAAAATGGAGACCCTTTTGATGTTCGATATATACCTCCCAAACAAATTGCTTCCAGAAATAACCCGACTACAAAGAATGCAAAACAGAAGACTATGAGAAAGTTGAAGCAGTTAGCAGCAAGGGTGATCCGTGGTGACCCGGCACGACAGATGTCGAAGCGTCGTCGGGAGGGTACCCCACCACCTCACAGTTCACCACCTCGTAGTTCACCACCTCGCAGTTCACCACCTCGTACATCACAGTGGGCGCCCTCGGGAGAGCCAGACAGGGTCTGTTGTTTGCACGGGCGACCATGCCCCCTCCATGATGAGGGCACGAGAAGTAGGGAGGACGAGACTGAGCGCCGGTTGAGGAGTGTTTTGGACGACGAATCTGACAACGGCTTCCTTGCTAAACTGACTCGGAGAATGAGTCAGTTTTTTGTTATGAGGCGCCCAAACAGTCCTCCACAACAGTCACATAGGAGTCGTAGGACGGCATTGGACGCGGCCCGTCACTCTACCTCGGCATTCGACGCTCAGATGCGGACTGATAGGATCGACCAGGACTGGGATCCGGCCCATCACTCTTGTGCTGCAGGTTTTAGTCACATGCAGACTTCTCCAGTTCGGCCCCAACACTCTCCAGTTCAGCCCCAGCACTCTCCAGTTCGGTCACACCATTCTGCAGTTGGGTCCCACCACGACGAGAGGCAGACTTCTCACCACTCTGAGCCGGTGCCTTCCCGTGACTCTCACCGGCAGACTTTCCACCGCTCTGAGCCGGTGCCTTCCCATTACTCTCACTGGCAGACTTCCCAACACTCTGAGCCGGTGCCTTTCCGTTACTCTCACCGGTAGACTTTCCACCACTCTGAGCCGGCCCCTCTTCACGACTTTGCGGCTCCTTCTCGGCAACCTCAAATCGGTGTTACAGTCCGTGATGAGTCGTTTCAGCAGTTTGGGCCGTTCCAAGCCGATCAGGAGGCGCAGTCCTCACAACAGATTGGTCAGGACTTGTTTGCCCAGCTCTTTCGGCCGATGCCGACGTCGGTCCCTTACGAGACAGTGCAGCAGCCCATTCTAGAGACGCCGCAGCAGCCTATTCACCAGACGCCGCAGCTGCTCCCATACCATACACCTTTGCAGCTGACCTATGGTCCGAGTGAACATCAAGGTTCTAGCTCACACACTCCCCAGAAGTGCATTGTAGATGATCCGGTTAACGAGGATGATGCTCAATATGAGGAGCTGGATCAGGGGGGTGGTGAGGAGGTAGGTGATGTTGCCTTCGGTCCTCGGCAACATAGACCGTCTGCTGCTCTCCGCACCCCTTTTCAGAGTGCAAGACCAAGTAGAATGGAGAGGTTGAGGATGATGTATAGTGACTTTAGGAAGCAGGGATATGAGTGTTATGTGCCTGTGATTGAGACGGGTCATCGTCTAATAAACAAATTCTTTGATTTGGTGGAGGATCCGAAGGAGGACTTCCGTCAAGAAGTAAGTTACTAATTTTATATAGCAAGTTTATACTTATATTGAAATTGATTTGAAATTTATATTGTCTCAGGTAATGGACCTCTACGTGCTTTCGGTTCGCACGAGGATCCGAATGCATAACAGGACTGCTCCAAATATTGGGCCAACTAACACGATCATCATCGACACTCAGTTACTTGTAAATTTTTAATATATATTCTTTATATTTTATTATAAATATTTAAAAATGATATTAATCTTGTATGTTGTCAATTTGATAGCAAGTTTTCCGCGCCGAGCTGAGACTCCTACATCCGGAAGATAAAAAATTCATGCACATAAAGGGAAAGCCCTCGTATAAGCATTGGAAGATGCATCCGGGATTACACGACATTGTGTACGGGCTAGACTGTCCAAATGTCGTTCCATGGTCGAATTGCAAACATATAAGTGTTTATGGTGATATATATTTCAAGTTTCTTACCATTAATTGATTTAAATTATTCTATTTTTTTATTGAAACAGATCTGCGCTGTGTGTAATGTCTTTGACAATCATTGGGTCACGATTCGGATAAGTATTGCTGATTGGACGGTTGAGTTGTACGACTCAATGTCACACGAATATGATCAGGAAAGGGTCGCACCTATTGATTATGAGCTCAAGCTCATTACTCGTCTCGTTCCTCGTCTACTAGCTCTCTCAGGCTATTGGAATAACAATGCAACAATGACAAAGCGAGATGGTGAAATGAAGCTTTTGAAGATGCCGATCAAAGACCAGTTTGCCCAGACAGACAGTCACAGTTGCGGTCCCTTTGCATGCATGTATTTGGATCATTTGATTAGTAGTAAGCCGAGACACTGGGGGAACATCACCGAACGCTACATTGAAAGATATCGGTGGCTCGTAGCGACTAGGATTTATTGGCTTGCTGTACTTGACAATGTCTAGTTTTATGTATATTTATGGTGTTTGAAACATAACTTTTGAATCTTATTTTTATATTTTGTATTTCAATATTATTTTATGGGGTAGTTTTATTAGTTTATCGAGTTTATGGTGTTTGAAACATGTATTTGGATCTTATTTTTATGGTATAGTTTCTTAGTTTATTGACTACATGAATAAAATATTTTTGAGCAGGTAAACCCCTAAACTCTCGGGTCTGGTCACGACGGCCCTACCATCGTGACCTCACGATGATGACTCCATCGTGAGCTCACGATGGAATGTCACCGTGAGGTCACGATGGCAGGGCAGTCGTGAGGTCACGATTAATACAATCGTGAGCTCACGATGAGGACGCTAAACCCCATCGTGACGTTAGGATTTTTGACTAATTGTGGTGTTTTAACTGGTTATATTATTTTGGTACGTGTTAAATATGTTTTACTTAACATTGAAATACATCAACAAATGTAAAATTACACATTTAATCACACAATTATATTGTTGGCGAGATGTGTGACACAACAATGAATACATTACTATATGTTACATATACAATGACTCTTGTATTTGATAAACAATACACCTCTAACAATAACCCATTTAGTGTTTCTTTGATATAAAACCGCAAAATATGATGTGCAAATGTTTCTTAAGACATAATATAACATTACAACACTAATTAATTATTATTTTAGACGTAATTGTTCCGGTTTATTAGTTCACGACGGGATAAAAATATCATCGTGAACCTGGTCGTGAGAATGTCATCGTGATCACGATGACCTTCGCCAACGTGACCACACGGATAGAGAAAGCTTGTTGAATGTAGTTACAGTCAACACATGATCTCTCGATTCAGCATCAGTACGCCGCTCGTCAAACCAATCCTCCAATGTGTGGCGAAATATTTCAAGTAATGAGCACACCGGTAAACGTCTACCCCACCATAAAACACTGTTCACGGATTCGACAACATTGGATGTCAGTAATCCATAGCGCCGCACAGGACACTTTGGCCTAGCCCACCTCTCTGGTCCAATTTGAGAAAGTCGTCTGTGAGCACCATTAGGACTTACAGTGTACAACAATTCGAAAAAGTTTTCAAACACTTCATGGCGATAACTAAATGCTGCTTCATAAAAGAGTATGGCCACAGTTTTGCCGTATAGGGTCAAATTTTTTTACAGATGGTGATAGCACAATCCGTGGAATGCATTTGGATAGACGGTTCGAACTGCATTCCTAATGCTCTTATGTTGGTCGCTCACTATCAAAAATCTTCGGGTGGATTGAAGCATTTGCGTAGGTTATAGAGAAAATAAGTCCACGACTCATCATTCTCTATCGGACCAAGGCCAATTGCAAGCGGAAACACTTGCTCGTTCTCATCCTTCGTGCAGGCAACAAATAAGATTCCTTTGTTTCTACCCTTAAGATGAGTTTCGTCTACTATGAGCACAGGTCGAAGACACTGCTCAAATGCTCTAATACACTGTCCAAGGGCAAGGAACATGTGACAAAACACTCCTTCACTAGTCGTCTGCAAGTCGTATACAGTCCCAGGATTACGTTGTTTCAACAAATACAAATACGACGGAATCTTCTGATATGACGAGGGGAAGTCACCGTACATTCTCTCTATCGCTAGCTGCCTTGTTCAGATGGCAAAGTTGTATAACATTTGAACGCCATATCGCATGCGCATCTCTGCCATCATCTCCTTTGGCATCAGAACGACCTTCTCATCTATCAATTTCTTAGAAAAATAAAATGCGGCCACCTCGCTACTCACCGACCTTGCACGTGCAGCACGGTTCAAATCTGATCGGCAACTATGATCCAATGTCAACTTAGTAATCCGAAAAAGAGTTGCACATTCCGTAGCACACAACCTAAACGTGCAATTCTTTCTACCACTCCTACATAGGTACACTGCACGGTTCGAAGTGGAGCGATCGGTCTTACACTCCACAAAGTGCTCCAAATGATACATTTCTACAGCTATCCTCAACTCTTGCACTGATCGAAATATCGACCCTACCTCGAGACTACCATTGATGATAATAGGCCGCTCAACCCACGCCAACGGTATTGCGCTTTCAATGTCAGGATGTGGAATGATCCAATTGCGCTGTGTACGCTCATGCTCAACCTAATTTTCTGATTGATAGTCCGATGAAAAGTGTCGCTGCCCCATGAGCCTATCCATTTGTGCCGGCTGTCCAATCCAAGCATAAAACTCTTCTTTCAATGATTCAAGCAAATCTTTACGACGATCTTCCTCTTCATCTTCGGATGTAGACACCGCTTCATCCTCCTCATAATCTTCATCATATTCATCATCATCACCATCGTCACTATCATCTTGTGCACCCGAGGTGCTACCTCTCACATTAACTTCGGGGGCGGAGTTCCTGCAGTTTTCAATCACATAAACTTCTGGATCCTCTTTAGGGTCCGCTAACCATCGAAGTAATTCTAAATCGCCCCGCAATAGTACTTTTGCTTTCATGCCGTTAATGGTTGTGAGGTACCATAACACACATTCGGTCTCCTTCCTACCATTCAAATCCTCTCTAATGAGTTCCACAAGGTTAACACGATTAATCGTGCCGGGGTCGATGTAGACAACAAATAAATCCCCGTCCATATATGTCGATCGCTCCCAATGACCGCCGTGATATATAATAATACGGCGTAAAGACATCTGAAATTAAGAAAATATACAAAAATGAAGTGTAAACAATCAATGAAAATACTTGTTTAACACACATCTGTGGTGGTCACGATGGTGATCACCATTGTGAGGTCACGATTCATGAGCTCACGATGGCAATTGTCAACGTGACCTCACGAATCGTAACCTCACGATGGTGATCACCATCGTGAACACGGTGAACTTCTGCATCGTGACCATAGCAGAATTCGTGTGGTTAGCTTAGAACTAGGTATTTCAACTTCTTTTAACCCCACGATACCATGAAATTTTTAATTTAAGACACCATTATATGAACAAAATAACATATTTCATGACATAAGATGAAACATATCTTGTATTATACTTTCAAAAACTCTAATTTCACCCTAACAATAACCCTAATTTCAGCAGCAACTTATATCAAATGAACAAACATTATGCATATTATCCTTACCTTTGTATGAAGTAAGGAACGCCACGGAGCCCCCGTTGATACTTTCGTTGTTCTTGGGTGAGATCTTGGATGCTTGGAATGATGATTGGTTTTTTGGGTGTATGTTTGTTGATTATGTATATGTTTGAATGTGAGGTTATGAGTTTGAATGGGGATTATTCTTCCCCATTACTACCACCACCAACCTCAATGGCTTCATTTATTACCTAGTACACCCGAAAATATTCACCAAATCGAATGTGCAGATACATTAATGAGTTTCGCATGCATCAGTCTTGGTCACGATGGAAGTGCCATCGTGACCACACGATGGGACTGCCACCGTGACCTCACGATGAGATTTCCATCGTGAACAACCCATCGTGACATTTCCATCGTGACCATGTGCGCAGTCAAAAGTATGATACGGTTGACTTTGAAAACTAAGGGTATTTTAGTACTTTTACAGGATTTTGGTATACAAAAGAGTGTGTTTTAAAGATAGGCTATAAAAGAAGTGTTTTTTATGTTTTGGTATTTTTTTGTTAGTTTCCTCTTAATTTAATGTAAAGAACATTTAAGATTTATTTCCAGTTAACACATATGATGATTTTATTTTTATTTGATCTGTTGTATGTTTAATTGAGTTCTCTCTCTCTTTTCTTTTAATGTCGTGGAGCCTGCAGCCGCTTTCGGCGCGCATTGGGTAAACCCTCGTCTCTTGTGCAGTAGCCTCACACAGGGTAGGTAAACCATACTTTCCAAGTAATCATGTGATTTTTTTTTTGAATTGTTGGGAAACAACAACCGCTACCTTTGGTGTGCACTGAATAAACCCCGTCCTTGTACAGTAGCCTGTAAACCATATATGGCAGGTAAACCACATCTTTCAAGTACAAGTGTGACATGATTGACCTATAAAAGCATTAGTGGGGATTGAACCTGAGACCTCTCATTCCCAGGCAGCAGGGGTGTAGCCTGGGGGCAGTGGGGTCACTGGACCCCCTAGCTTTAAGAAAAAAATTAGTTATATAATAAGCCTGCTGCCGGCGTCGGAGAAGAAGGAGCAAAGGCGTGAGATTTGCAGAGTTGGGTGGCGCTGGGCTGCATTTGAATAGGGTGAGATTAACGTAATTGGAAAGTGCGGAAATAGATTGATGGTCAATGATATTATTGTATTGAGAGCGCCGCAGCGGTAGCTGGTATTGTCAAGTTCCTTACTAACTTGAGTAAGGTGATGGCTAAGATCCTTATTGATGGCGCTAAGGGATGCGTTCTCTTCTGACATAGAGGACATCTTCTCTTGAGACCTAAGGAGCTCATGGTTTTTTCTCTTCAAATCATCATCAGCCATGGAGATCTGACTACTGGTGTCAAGAATATCCCGATTCTGGTATTGTAAATCCTCATTAGCCTTAGTTAGCTCTTGCAGAACTGGCAAGCTACTAAGGCATCCCTTAGCCTCTCTACCTCCAGCTCATGGGAGTTATCCTTGAATTGCAGCAGCTGGCCGTGTGCGCTGATCAGCTGTGATGATACCGGAGAAAGAGATGTAAAAAAAAAAAGAGAGAAGAAAAAATGAAATATTGTGGCCTTTTAGACTAATGAGCAGGATAAAAACAAGTAAAGGATACCTGCACTAGGCAATGAGCGTTTTTCTCTTGAAGTCGCTTTAAGGAAGGAGGTTTGTTTGTGCCTCTTCCTCAGAGGGAGGTAGCTGGCAAAGGGAGCTGGAGGTTTGGCCCCTAAAGGCATATCCTGATGAATCAATACCCTTGGGAGGGGAGCTTTCCAAAAGAGGAGTATGTTTGGTCTTTTTGGAAGCACCAGTACGAGACCGAAAAGGAAGAGGTCTCTTGGAGTGAGCAGAGGTGTCTGCTTTAGTTTTCTCTTTCAGAAAAGAGAAGGGGGATCACCAGAGGTTATTTTCTCTTTGCTGGAATCCTTGGACGAAGTACCTTGACTCAATGTCTTGGTAGTTTTGGGTCTAATAATGGCACTGGAAGAATGAGGTGGAATTTGTTGTGGCTGTGGAGTCAGAGACACAGCAGGAGAGGCCTGGTTGGATGGCTGCAGAGGATCAACGACTTGAGATTCTTTCCGAGCCTATTCTTCAAGCAGGATAGCGAAGTCGAACTCACTATCATCAGGCAATTTCACATCCTGAACCCAGCTCATCTCTGTGAAGAATAAAAATAGGAAAAAATGTTAAGATTAATTTAAAGGTAAAAGTAAATGGAAACGTGGAAGTGGATGAAACCCACCCTCAAGAGAAAATGAATGATTTTCACGAGGTGCTAATCCAAAAAAGAAAAGCACGCGAGGATCAGACAAGAAAGAGTTGAATTGAAAAGCGGCAACTTGAGCCTTGTCCGTTAGTTTAGATAGCACCTTGAGGTTAATGGCGGGAATAGTAATGATAGCAGAGCGAGGTTGCTTCAAGTGAAGTGTTTGCCATGGATGATAGTCAAAAGGCCAGTTACTCTGTTTGGGAGTAACCATAAAATATTTGTTTCGCCATTCCTTACCAGGGCTACGAGGGTTACACAAATATTGAGCAGGACTCTTTTGGCCTGGCACTGGCATAATAAAAGGCACTGTATGCTTTACATTATACACAGTTTGAAATAGGGTGGAAGAGGGAACACCCCCAATTGCCGCGAAGTAGGATGTAAAATGTGAGGAGTACTTTAATAGAGGAAGGATGGAATTAATTAGGCCACAAGTTATGAAGATCACAAACTTGCACTACAAAATCGGGAAGGGGAAGCCTTAAACCTGATTCTATTTGGCTATACCGAAAAGCTTCTAAAGGGTAAGTAAGAAGATGGGGACGCTCATATTACTCACGCAATCGAAAATCAAAAAGCTCATTGCAGTTCAACCATGATTTTACTATCTCTAATTCTAGAAGGGTTAGAGTGGATTCACCTGTGATAGCGTTGAGAGCGAAAGCGCGGGTAGCAGAGTCTTGTACCGAAGGGAAGGCCCGGGTAGGGTGAACCGAAGAATCCATTTCTTTCATCTTTTGACTAGAAGGAGAAGATCTTTCAGCCAAATCTATGATCTCTTTTGGGTTTGAGGAAGTTGTTGAACCCGAGGGAAGCTTGAATGCTAGACGATGAGAGCGACGAGTGGAACGTTGTTTATCCTTATTTGGAGCATGAGAGGAAGTGTCCGACTGAGAATCCTCATGAAAAGAGGAGTGTTGATGGGTATCGAAAGTTTGCAACTCGGGATGATCGGAAGTGGTATCTTCTTCGGAATGGGAGAAAGATTGGGCCATGAGGAAATGATGGTAAAGAAACGAAAATGTGTGAATAGAGGAAATGAAATGGTAAAATTCCTAATATAAGAGATAGCGAGAAGGCGATTGAGTAAAAGTAGGGGAAAACTGTGTCCCCCCACTACTCAATAAAATAATAATAAAAAGTAACTTACTCGGGAAATTCAAAAAGAGCAGGTCTCTTTTTGAGGTCACAGATAAAAATCTTTAGAAGAATCCTTTCCCCTTTGAGAGATCAATGATAACTGAGTAAACCAAGAAATACTCTATATTTGCAGGAAGATGGCCTTGTAAATTTAGAGTAGGGGGAGTAGATTGAACTCTTTATCTAGTCGTAATAATATATAGTTGGAGACATGACTAAAACTAGTGATGATTGATTAGCTTAGAAGACTCAGTAAGACCCTTAAAGAAGAAAGCATTTGGAAGCTCTTGAGATAGCTCTCATTTCAGGTCTTTGGGTCAGTTCTCATGGTAGATCTTGGATCAGGCCCTCAAACTAGGTCCCTCACCAGGTTTGCTGGTGAGGTCTCATATCAGTACATAACCCGAAGGTCAGGTCTCCCAGCATTTAATGAATCTGACACACACAGAATGCTTTTGCCTTCACGAACTCAGACTTGTCGGGTGGTACGTTCCCATAACAACAAATAATCGGAAAACACGTGTAAAAGGAAGATAGTGACACAACTAATCTGGTAACTTCACACCCACAAAGCCAAAAAGGTATATATAGTGAGAAACCCTTCAACATAAGGTAGATTTTTACATATTTAGCAGCAAACATCTACTACACAACTACAAAACTAATGTGGCACAAAATTATTAGGTCTCGGTTAGAGACTGAGATCTGAGACCTGAGACCTAGACCTGAGACCTGGACTTGAGACCTGGACTTGACCGAGATCTAAAAAAATGATCACACATAGAAAGTATGAGAATATAAATGCAACCGACCTCAGTTAGAGACCTGAGAAAGAAACAATTCGCTACGATACAGAGAAATAGCTTAATATACTTATTTACAGACCTGACTAGCATCAGGTAGCGAGAGAGACCTGATTAGGTCTCCGTCGTGTGAGAGACCTCGTCAGGTCTCTCGTGTCCTTCCTGCCAACTCTGACATCACTTTTAGGCAAGTCAATAAGATTTCGCCACGTGGAAAGTTAGCTGCTAAGGACCTTTGGATCTACTGCTTAATCTTTAAGCAACACTCATTTCCATATAAATAAGGGAGTTTGGTCATTTCTTTACACACAATATTCAACACACCACATACTCACGCACTTTCTCTTCCTCATTTCTTCTTATTCTGACTTAATCATCAGAGGGGGTTCGCCGGAAAACTTTTGGACCCTTTTTTTTGTAGGATTCGAGGAGGGGCACAAGCTGATTCTGAGCTCTTGGTTCTAACATAAACGAGATCTATGAAGGCAGGTAGAACATGGCCATCTTCTATGTGTGTTATCAGTGTTAATCGAATGTTGGGTCAGTTTTCTGGACTTAACATCTGGCGCTGTCTGTGGGAAACGAGGACTAGCGCGCGAGTTTCCCCATTTTCTACTTACTTGTGCAACTCCTAGCCTCATAATTATCAGATCTGAGACGGAAAAGGACGAAGAAAAATGGTGCAGAAGTCCAGATCTGAGATTTTCTTTTATTCACGTTCGTGGTCCACCTTTGGGCCTCACACCGCTGCGACAATTTTAGCAACACAGATTCGTCGAAGTTAGTCAGTATCACCACACCGCGACGGTGCAACCAGCCACCAGTCTCCGTTGTCCCTGCCCATCGCCGAAGTTTCAGCACGCAGCTGGTCGGATCCAACCTCGGGCTCTCTACAACATTAACATGAGGAGCTGCAGGCCTCTATGCAAAGCTCATGCAACCGAGCTGCTATCCTGGTTTGAATCTCGTGAATTGATATCTACCTACTGTTCTGCTGCGATAATTGCCGATGCTATTGATGGCTGTTAATTTTTGCTTTGGATTATTTGTGAATTTTGCATAATTTCCAGTGAATGCCAACTGTTTGTGAAAATGCCGCAAAGCACTTTGACTATTCTTTGCAAAATTTAGATGCAAAAGATTTTACTTGAGCATGGATGTTAAAGAATTATGGATATCCATATCTGAATGTGCCTATTTTATATTTTTCGTAAATAAATCGAAAGGTTAATATGTAAAGTATTGGATTTAAATTATTGTTTATTATGAACAATAGTTGGAACTTGAGTTTAAGGAAGGAACTCTAGATCTCGGAATATAATTGTATTCTAATTCTCTTCATAATCTGGTGTTCTATAGATTATGTGACATCTGATTTATGTGTGTTTATGTTGATTTACATGCACGATTTTGTGATTATAACTGTGGCATGCCAGCTATTTGTGAGAAGACTCCTAAGTGCTTTGGCTATTTTGGTAAAACTCCGAGCAGCGTTTTCAGTTTTTGTTTGCTATCAATTTGTGGATAATTTTTGGCAAGTGTGTGAATTTTGTGGTTCTGATTAGATAGCTGGTTTTGGTTGATTATTTCTCGGTCTGCAATGGAGTTTGAGCTATGTGTACACCAAATGTTTGAGGAAATCCCTTGCATATTTTTCTCAATAATAGCTGGACATATTTTGGTATTGTGTTGCTGATAGATTGTGAATACTTAAGTTCACACTGGCCTAATACTTTGAGTCTTGATTCTAATTCTGATACAGTAAATTGTTTAGCACATAAACTTTTTTATAATTTGAGATCAAGTTCTATGGTCATTAGATGATGTATAATGACCAATAATTGAAAGGGCTTCTATAACCAACTCTGAAATCTATCATTACCATGCTCCATTTTTATGGATTGATTCTTGATTGGGATTATATGAAGATTTGATTACTTTATCTACTGACTATAAAGACTTGAAGCCTTAATTCCTGATGTGGCGAATAAGTAATTGAAATTCTTGATTGAGTGAGTTGCTTGTGAAATATTCTGGATATTTTAGCATAGTACTTTTGAGCTCTGAATTGTATGATCCGCAATGACTGGTGTTACCTTCTAGTGCATTCAACAAGTGAAATTTTCTCTCACCCTTTAAACCAGTGTGTCCTAATTGGGGTACATTAATTGATTTTCTGTTAAGTGTCAAGGGCAGGTAGCCTCACCTATTTGATGTAGCTAAAGAAGAGCCGAAAATAAATATAAAAATACAATGCAACCACCAACATCTCTTGTTGTTCATGTTCCCGAAGAAATAAGTTACGAGCTGGGATCACATGACTAAGGATGAGGTCAGCAGCATCGTGGAAGGTTTGAGAGGTAAGAGCATAACAATGAGTCACGAATTACAGATTATCTCATAAACTTGGTAAGCAAGGTCTGCTTGAGAATTAAACTTAACTTGCTTGACGAAAATAAATTTGACAATATATATCTCTTGAAAGTGAGTGTCATGACTATATGCTTATGCTTTTGGAATATGATAAAAGATTGGGGAACGTGGTCGTATTGATCCAGTTTCTGCCCCTAATTAAAGCTTATTTGTCTATGTGGTATTGTTCGTTCATACCAGAGGTTTGACTAGTATAATGAAATGTTCATGAATGAGCTTTCATAATTTATTTAGTGGTAATTTTATAATTGTTTGCCTGAATATGTGCTTACATGGGCTGAAAGCAAGGATAGGCGAAGTAGTTGGTTAGTCAGTTGGCTATCTGAGAAATATTACTAACTAGTTTCACCTTTAACATTTGGTTAAGTTTCTCGATAATCGGTGATAATTGTACTTGTTTTATGCGTTGTTACATAATTCTTGAATTTTATAGTGAAGAATAATATGAGCAGATCAGAGTTCACCAGCTCACTCAATGTCTGGAGAATGTCGGGATGTTCCACATCGCATTTGTTCAAACAAGTCCCCAAACCACTTCGTAAACCGAGGTATCCATCTCTTATCCATCTTGTCCAGGAGCCGATCCTCAGATCTTTCCAATTCCTCCCTCAACCAACGACGGTCATTGTATTGGCGGTGGTGCTCTCCCCCACTGCTAGAAGATGATGATGCAGCTTGTCGGGATGCAGCTTATGCAGCTTTTCGGGTACATTTCCCCTTATCTTGGGGCTGTTCTTGAGGCTCCTCGTCTGAAATGTCTGCCTCGACATAGATAGCACCCGCTCCATGTGATCGTCCGGGCCTTGAAGCTTCATGTGTCGGGTTGGCCTCTACATCAAAAATTGGTTCCGTACGGGGACGAGGAGGAAACTGCTCACTCTCCCTTAGCGCAATTTTGGGCGGCACAAATTCAACAATGAGAGCATTTGGATATTGAATCGACTGCCAGTAAAAAGTGTGCTCCTCATCTTCAGAAACAGCAAGTGGTGTCAAATTGGGCACCTACACAAAAACAAAAAACAAAAATTAAATATGGAGTATTGTATAAGAACAAAGATTTAAGAGATGTAAAAAATAATTTATTACCAGTAAAGAAAAAATTGGTTCAAGATCCGTTGTAGGGGATTTTCTAAACCTCCATTTAATGCATTTGGGAGTCCGGGTCGGGTCATCAAGTCTCCCAACTGCTTCTGCTAAATCTGGCATGATTTCTAGAGACCACACATGAAAAGCCCACACTGCACCATAGAAGTGATATTTCTTTCTATTCTGCACATTGGTGATGTAGTGCTTCAAATTCAAGTATGAATATGCTCCCCATGGAAAATTAGTGAACAAGTTCAAATCATCAACCGATTTCCAAAGCCACTGCGGAACAATGTTCTTCACGTCTCTACCAAGTACTACCATGTAAGCCACTAAAACGTGAGCCGCGCGGAGGTACAAATCAACACTTAGATCACCATTTCGATCGGTGATGAGCGCCCGCATGTTCTTAAATCGATCCAGTAAGTCATTCCCAATGATAGACATACCGTTACAAAACCGTCGATAAACCTTCACATTCCGTAAATCGTGGTCATCCGTCGGATTGAAGCTGGACTCACCAAAGTTCAAACCAGTCACCAAAGCAAATTCTTCATATGAAAATCGGAGGTTTACGCCGTTGATATGGAACCACATCTCGTGAGGCTGAGAACCTAGATAGTTGATCTCACGTGACAGCACGTGATGTACAGCCATCGCGCATTTCTGTCCCGGGTCCCAATAGACAATATGCCCAAAGCACCCATTTATAAATTTATCGACCAATTCTTAACCACCGACCTCATACAAAACCCTTCTAACATCTTCCAAAACACCAATCCTGTAATACGTGCTAATAGTCGACCCACGGTTAATAGAGTCGGGCCTCTTGTATGTAATCTATGCACAAAATCAAAATAACAATTAATTACAAATAAAATAGAAAATAATTCGAAGATAATCCAAAAAAAATAAGCATCTTTTTATTTAAAATAATCCACAAATAACAATTCATTACAAAAAATACGTGAAAAAATTCATGCGACAATAACTCGATATATAGAGCAATAAAAATGTACATGCAAATTACGTGAAAATATACGCATAATTTAAAAAATAAAGCGAATTTACAATTTTCTACATAAATGGAAACTAATTTTTTTAACCACGAAATTCTTCGACTAAAATACAAAATAATTATATATCGTTAACATTTAATTAATTTC
This sequence comes from Schizonepeta tenuifolia, assembly GCA_029490685.1. NCBI lineage: Eukaryota > Viridiplantae > Streptophyta > Magnoliopsida > Lamiales > Lamiaceae > Schizonepeta > Schizonepeta tenuifolia. Next base: position 40,299,268 of record CM055957.1, on the reverse strand, counting down.
AACCTAGAAAAACAAAGATCCCGCTCGAACATGGGGGTCCCACAGAAAATCCCGACCGAGCGGGATCTACAATTTGACAGAGCGGGATCTTGTTATTTCGAGCGGGATTTAATGTTTATTAATTTGGTATAATTTACAAACTTAGAACACAAGCCATTAAATTTCTACACACAAAATCATAATTAATACCTTAACCAACAAATATTTCGACTGAAATTCAAAAGAACTACATTGTTAAGAAAATTCAACCTAAACTAATAAGATCCCGCTCGGGGAAACACAAAATCCTGACCAAGCGGGATCTATATTACATCCGAGCGGAAAATTGTTATTTATGAGCGGGATTTACGAATATATTAATGTGAGATAGTTTATAAACCTAGATAACCTATTCCTAATTTTCTACACCCAAAAGCGAAACTAATATGTCAACTAATAAATTCTTCGACTAAAATTCTAAAACTAACATTAGTTTATTTATTTTTATTTACAAGGAGAAACTCGACTAAAATTTGTACAAGGAGAAAACTACGAATAAAATCAATATAAATAAATTACTAACCTCTCCGGACATATTGTATCGAAGGAATGAAATCCCGCTCCAACAATCGAACGGATGGAAATCCCTAAACTCGAATGGAATTTTGTATTTTTTTTAGTTCATGAGGGCTCCCTAAATTCGAATGGAATTCTGTTCTTTTTTTAGTTCATGACGGCTGCGAGATTCAATATGTGGGCGGATTGTGAGTATGTGGGCGGATTCAATGGTTATATAGAGGGGCGGGATCTAGGGTTTTGATCTCCCACTCTCACCTTTCCTAATGTAACGCCGCCCTCTCTTACCCTCACCATGTAACGTTAAAAAAAAAATAGGAGTCTAGGGTTCAATTCCTATCAATTAAATGTCAAGCGTTTTGTTTTGATATACTATATACTATTCACATGTGATATATATACTATTCACATGCGGCTTGATTTTTTTTTATATGATAAATTTTTTTTAAAAATAATGGCTTATACTATTAAAAAATTCGTAACTTAATATATATATGATAAATTACAAAAAAATATATATTTTGGTTTCAGATTTTTAAATCCTCACTTGTTTTCAATAGATCCCGTTCGGAGTTATGTTAATTATTAGGAGATCCCGCTCGAGCGGGATCTACGTAACTCGAGCGGGATCTTTAGCTATTGAATATATATAGTTTATTGAAGTTGGAAAATGTATTTTGTATTACCAATATATTAAATTTAATCAAATTCAAAAAATGAATGGCTTATACGATTAAAAAATTGATACTTAATAGATATATGATAAATTTCAAAAAAAATATATTTTGGTTTAAAATTTTTAAATCTCACTCGTTTACAAAAGATTCCGCTCGGATTTATGTGAATTATTATGACATCCCGCTCGAGCGGGATCTATGTAACTCGAGCGGGATCTTTATCTATTAAATTTATATAGTTTATTGGAGTTTAAAAATGTACTTTTTATTACCAATATATTAAATTTAATCAAATTCGAAAAATGAATGTCTTATACAGTTAAAAAATCGTAACTTAAAATATATATATGATAAATTTTACAAAAAAGTATATTTAGGTTTGCGATTTTGAAATTCCACTCGTGTGTAAAATCCCGCTCGGAATTTGTTTAAATATTATGAGATCCCGGTCGAGTGGGATTTATATAACTCGAGCGGGATCTATATAACTCGAGCGGGATCTTTGATTATTGATTTTATATAATTGTTCTAAGATTGTAAATGTATTTTTTTCCTACTATAATACTAATGAGCAATGAAATAAAAAATTAATGATCAAATTACATTAACTAATTAACGAAAAAATAATAATAATAAAAATTACATTAACTAACAGCATTAGGGTTTCAGTTTAACAGGAATTTGTGGGCGGGATTAGGGTTTTTAACTCTTCTCTCACCTACCTCTCAAATCTATCAATTAATTCATAAAGTAGTCAACAGAATCTATGTTTTTCCAATTTCCCATGCAACACATGGTCACTTCCCCATGTTTTCGCTGAACAAAGGAATTGAAGTGATGTTTTTTTGTCAGCTTCCAATTATTCTAAGAGTATTTATGTAATATTGGACATAATTAATTTATTTTCCAACAAATGGATATAACAAATTTCAATCTATAGTAAATGAATATAACTAATTTTTACTCTAGCAAATAATATAGTAGTACTTATCTATTAGGGTGAAAGTAAAACAGAAATAAAAAAATAACAATATAAATGAACCAACAAATCAATATTGATAAGCATTCCAAATGATATATGAACTGAACATCAGTACTTAACTGAAATTGAAATAAAATTAAATGGTCATCTTACTTCATTGACTATGATCATAATGATGCCAACTATATTTGGCATCTTTGAAAGCAGTAATTAAAAAGGATCCTAGCATCTGCACCCAAAGATCATTACTCTCTGTTTCTTCCCTCCTATCAAATCTTTGAAATCATCTTCAAGGCAGCTCTCCACTGATCCATATTAGAAATCTACTCTTCATCAGTAAAATTCTCTTCACACTTTTGCCTTAAAGTGACATATATAAAGCCACACATCCAGCTAGCATTAATCTGAAAATTTTAAAAAATTAGACTAATTAATTATCAAAATAAAATAATAACAAAGCACGAAATGAAGGCCTTCTCAACATCATCAAGAATGGGCAATTTGTGTGTGTTAGCCTAGTGGTAGTGAGGTTGATGCCCGAGCCAAAGGTCACGGGTTCGAGTCCTCCGTCACGCGGTATTTAAATTTCCTTGTAATGTTGTTCAAAAAAAAAAAAATGGGGAATTCAGTGATTTGTGACAGAGATGTACATTCATCATAAAAACAACTTGTGAAATCCAAGTCAAGGACTGACTATGCTTATTGAATTTCAGAACACTTAGTTATTCTTAACAATTTGAGCCTTTAAGGTACGTGGCAGTTTCACATATGGATGATCATTTCAAATTTCGGATTCATTTCTAAATTGAACTAATAATAACCTCTCAATTTGTTTAGGAATATCATCAGCTGGGCTAACCTGAAATAATAAAAAAAACAACTTAAAACTAAGAAAGCATTAAGAACATGGTAGATAGTTATAAATTAGAAAAAAGTTATCAGACAAATTATATAAAAACAAATTACTTTGCCATCCAAGCAAAATCACCCACTCTCTATCCCAAAGCAGCAAAGATGCATCACAACATTAATTGTTGGTATCCCAAATTACAATTAAGAAATTGAAAAGTAAAATACACACAGAGATAAAAAGATTCAAAATGGACAACCTTTAAGACGTTTCCCTCGTATGTGTTGCAGCGATCACATAAAATCAGTTGGGGGATTCTGATTCTGATTTATTGTAGACCTTACTCCACTCACAACAATACTCAGTATAATTCACTACCACCTACCATTTTCTTAAAATCCGTATCGGCTACAATATGGCAACCATTTCGTGGATGAAGAGAGTAGTATATAATAGGCCAACAAATCGGGCATCCGTCTCCAAGTCATATCCATCAGATAATACTTGTGTATTAACTAAAATGTAATTATTATGATTGGTGTTTCAAATTGTCTCCTATTAGAAAGCCAACTCTAAAATCCAGAAATCTTGCTTGCTTCTTCACACCCCTGCTTTCATTTCCTAATATATTCGCTGGGAACTCTTATTCACATGCACATAAATCTCTTTGCGCAAAGATACAAATCAACAAAATTAAAAAAAAAAAAAAAAAAAATCAATACATACCAATCCACAATCCTACTACACTAATCTGGATCTAACAAATACCAAACTACACAAATTTAGACATTATACGTTGAGAATGGAATATACCAACCCCACTGTTGTAGTGATTAAGTTTTTCGCATAAACACGCAAGAAGTCACAATTTTAAACAAAACTCAACAAACTACATACGTACGAAGATAGATTATAACAAAGAAACAATTAACTAAGAAATGGGAAAAACCTTGAAAATTAAATGCCAATCTCAAATATCACATAATAACATCTTGCTAAACTTTATCACACTAAAAAATAAATCCAAGGAAGTTGAAATCATAAGACGCCCCTTTTATGCACTCTCATTATGGTTATGACATTTCGCTACTAGAAAAATGCACATACATAACACAACATTTATAACGAATTTTTCAAAAATGCGTTATGTATGTGCGCACTTTTATTAAAGATAACGTAACTACAAATATCCGTTACGTATGCAGTGTTATCTATATTCTATGTAACGGTATTTCCTTATACGTTATGTTTTAGTGTTATCTATATTAATATTTGTAACGGTATTAGTGAACCGTTACGAAGCACGTTATGCATGAGATAATTTATAATAACAGTTTGTTAAACCATTAAGGAGATCGTTATGTAAAATAATTAATTTACTTTTTCTTTTTCTTTTAATTATTTTATTTAGAATTATAATTCCTACATCTCTCTTCCCCCTCGTTCCTATCGTCGACTACACCGCTGTTTCCTCCTTTCTTCTTCTTCACCGGCGAGAAACTGACCGAGATATCCACCACCGGTGACCGGAATCTCAGCAGAAACTTCCCAATCGTCGCCGCCACCGCGTTCCCCTTCGTTATTTCAGTCTCAGCCCTCGTTCGATTGGTGCCCTAATTTTCGAATCCCCTGCCGCCGCCTCCTCGTTCTCCACCATCTCCTCCATTGGCCGCTACCGCTAACCACAATTAAATTAGACTAGGTTTTTGGATTAATCGGAGCCACCGTCAGCCGTAAGTCTATTGCGTTTCCTTTGAATTTGTTGATTCTCTGCATTTTTCTTTGTTAATTTGAGAATTGGGTGCTTTACGAAGTTATTGGTTCCTAGGTTTTTTCCGATTGCTAGAAGTTAGCACTCTGCTTTCAGGATTTTAAAATCAGATTATTTTGCAAATTACTCGACCTTCTGCTCATGTTGAATTGTGCATGTTGTAGTCCAATGAACATATCAGTCATGGTTGAGTTGGGATATTTCTAATTTGTGGGCAGAAAAATACAATAGGTTTTGAAATTTTGGAAGCCTTATGTTTCTTATGGTTCATTTATTCATTTGGGAGTTTTGTTGTTGTTCTGACCTCAAGTTTGAGAGTGAGAGATATCATAGATACATAATCTTCTGCTCGAGCTCGTCGACATTTACAGAGAAAATCTGCGTGGTTTTGATTCCGATCGTAGCGATAATCGACGCTTTGATTTTCACCGTTTCCGGTTGATTCGATTGCAAAAAACTGAGTCGGAGAAGGAAACTGCACTATGTGTACGAGGAGATTGTTCGACTCTCTGAATCTCGATGTAAAGCAATTTGATAGTGTTTTGCCCAATGTTTGAATCTTCTTTGCTTGTTAACTTTTGGTTAAATCGATGCTGCTGTTGAATTTCGGAAACTATTTCTTATTGATTTTTGGTTAGATCTACAGTTACTGTAAATGAAAGTGGAGGCATTGTATGAGCTGTTTAAGAAGCTAAGTAGTTCGATTATTGACGACGGATTGATTCATAAGGTATGAATACTGGTTTTGTTGTTAAAATTCCAGTAAAATTTTCTGAAGCTTCTTCCATATTGTGTGTATATGTGTGTGTGCTTCATAGCTGCTACTTCCTAGGAAACTTAGGCTGATATAAGGATTTATATTTTGAAGCAACTTTTGAGGATTATTTGTGAATCAACTAATTAGTTCATCAGTTATCGCAACCTTTTGGTCATGCTTTTAGCAATTTCACATGTTCAATATCATCATCATATGGATCATACAATTTTAAATTTTTGCAAACCCATAATAAATCGTGTGCTAAGTATTTTTTATTTTTCTTTTCCTTTTTTACTTTTGGGTTGTCAATAATTTAGCTTGTGCAGATCGAAACAGTTGAGAATAAACATGGGAAAGGTGGTTAGACGAAAGATAGCTTAGATAAAATATTGAAAATATGCAGGGAGTCTGGAGTTCTAAGCGAAAGGTGGTTATTATGCCCTCTCTCTACTTTTCTATAATGTAGAAGCCCTTCTTGCCAAATTTATAGCAACACGTTTTCTTCTTTACCAGGAAATCTTACATTATCCAGAGCAAGCCACAGTACAATGCAACTTCGGTTAGTTTTCATCACCTTCTTTACCTATTACTATCTAATAAGTATTGTTTTCAAAGTGACTTTGATATGACAGTTTTATTCCTTTGTGTACTTTATTAATCACACATACATGTCCAAGGATGAAGGAATACATGATACTGTGGATGAAGTCTTCGGGCATGATATTAATGTTTTGATATTTTTGGAGGTTGATGTCATTCATTTTTGTAAATTGGCAGTGATTTCGGGAAACTGCATCGCTGCATACATTTGGTAAGGTTGACATTTTACTTTTTTTATTTATAAAGAAAAGTTTATATTTTTATAATTGATTTATGTTATTTCTAATATCATATTATTAGTTATTAATTTATTTATGAACCTGTTTGTATTCATAGTTTAAGGATGCCCATACATATTCTCAAGCGGAGATCAATGAGGTTCGTGTGAAATGGGCAAGTTGTGTGATAAAGCATGTCTTCAATTGAAACAAGGTATCGATTGCATTGAGCTGAAGGAGCATATGATTGCAAGAAATATTCACCAGGAATCCTAGTTATTATTTTGTGTTTTATGTTGGAATTTCTATGTTGTCTTCTTTTATGACATATCGTTAGATAGAACATGTGTGACATTCAAATGACAATGTATGGATGTTAATGTAATTTTATTATTCTGTGATATATACATGAAAGTTGGGGGAAAAAATTATATATATACTGTTGTAGCATGAGTACATAATTGTATAGGTTCCGTCATCTAAAAGCAAAAATCAGCGTTATAAAAAATGAAAAACATAACGCAGAAAAAATGTTATAAAAAATGGAAAAAACCGTTATCTATAATGATACATAACACAGATGAGGTGCATTTCATAACGCAAAAAAATAATTTTTAATAACGGTAAGAACCGTTATGTAAAATTAGAATGATAACGGAGAAAAAAACGTTATGTATTAAAAAACAACAGTTATGTATAATATTATACATAACGGATATTTGTCCGTTATGTATGTGCGCATTATAGATAACACCATTATACGTAAGAGTTTTTTGAGCACATAGATAACGGAGAAACTGCGTTATGTATGTGCATTTTTCTAGTAGTGTTTTTGGGGATAAATCTTAGAATATATGGATAGAAGAGTTAACCACAAATTATTTACATACACTGCTGAATGCCCAAGAAATTCAAACAATCAAAGAATTGCATAACATCTTGGACATATGTAGGAAAACCAAAAAAATTCAACTTATTTTCTTACCTTGCAAAATATAAAGTATATTTCACTTATCGAGGAACTGGGGATTATGTTGCAGCTCCAAAGACTCGGATAGTACTCCTTTAATTTGGTATGCCTTCTTTCATCTTCTCCATGACACATCTTAAAAAAAATTGAAATTACATTAAATAATTAAAATTTGGATTCTCAACAAAAACATCGTCAAAATTTTGAATCAATGTTCATAGGAACTGAACTGATAGAATTTAATTTTTTCTATATAAATGCCAATCTATCTAATACTAAAAGAGAGAGTTGTGGCTATATTAACAAGTTTGCCCTTTTCCCTTCAAATCCAATTTAATGGATAATAAGTATTGACCTTCAAATCATTTTATGGATGATGAATAATGTATGTTGGTTAATAAATCTTATTGCTATGAATTTTGGCTATGCATAACTATGCATTTTGATTTATTTAATTGAATTTGGGATTATGTAATGGAATTTTCTATTTTTTATATTAATATATATAATAAATATTCTAATTTAACTCAACTCTATAATAAAAGATACATACAAGTTTGAAAAAACAAGATGACAAAATTTGTTACCAAAATGATTTTATTATTTTCATTATTTAAATTCTTAAATATTGTTAGTAAAAAAGTATTAATAAGACAACTAAAAATATATATTTTGAGATGTTTAGAAGTTAAAATATATATATATATATATATATATATATATATATATATATATATATTAAATATACCAAAATGAGTTAAATTATTAATGTTATTTTGAAATGTGTTATAATCAAAATTGCATTTTCAAAGTATAAAAAGTAGTTGTTTAAAGATGGTTAGAAGGAATGTGTTATGCTAATTTATAAAAAATATTTTTTAAATTATTAATGTAATTAACTGTTTTATATGTAATTAGTGTTAAGTGTGTATATCTTTCATATTATATAATTTATTTATTTTATTTGATAATATTAATGATAAAAGTTTCACATTTTCTTTTTTGGGTTACACACGTACAGATGATCCAAAAAACCTAACTCAACTATTCTCATACTACCGTGAAACTATCAATAATATCCATTTTTGTAACAGCTCGGCTTCTGGAATGACGGCTGACCCCACAAACCATCACAAGTCTTTTCTAGCATGTTTTGTCCTCACTCACACGCATCCCAGGAAAACTTCCCAAGAGGTCACCCATCCTAGTACTACTCCAAGTCAAGCACGATTAACTTTGGAGTTCTTCCAGGATAGGCACCAGAAAAGAAAATGCATCTTGATGGTATGAGTAGACCTATCAATTCCTTTAAGCTCTCCTTGAATATGTCGTCCCATTCCGACATATTCTCAGAATCCCTCTCGTTCGGGTGTGTTTCGGTTCATCCCTGCCCCCTCCGCTTGGAAGTCTCATTGGAGCCGCTCCTTGTCCATGCCTTGTGCACTGGCGATCACTCCGTACTTCGGCCCCGGGCGTCACAGGCCCACCAGCTTCCGCTTGGTTCGTCCCCGAACCACACAGTACTGGGAGAGGTTTGGCTCTGATACCAACTGTAACAGCCCGGCTTCTGGAATGACGGTTGACCCCACAAACCATCACAAGTCTTTTCTAGCGTGCTTTGTCCTCACTCACACGCATCCCAGGAAAACTTTCCAAGAGGTCACCCATCCTAGTACTACTCCAAGTCAAGCACGCTTAACTTTGGAGTTCTTTCAGGATAGGCACCAGAAAACAAGATGCATCTTGATGGTATGAGTAGACCTATCAATTCCTTTAAGCTCTCCTTGAATATGTCGTCCCATTCCGACATATTCTCGGAATCCCTCTCGTTCGGGTGTGTTTCGGTTCATCCCTGCCCCCTGCGCTTGGAAGTCTCATTGGAGCCGCTCCTTGTCCATGCCTTGTGCACCGACGATCACTCCGTACTTCGCCCCGGGCGTCACAATTTTAATACTCATGAGCTATTGATTTTGTATAAAAAAAAAGACGGGCTCATTTTTTTTTATACCAAATCAATACTTGATAATTAAAATAAGTATTATTTATAGTTATGATTATGTTTTAGATTTCTTGATGACAAGGTTAACATAATAGTGTATGATATTTTATATGGTATTTTTAGTTGTCTATTTTCTCTATTGTTATGTATTGTAAACTGAAAAATAAGTAAATAAAAGTTAAATGTTTTTATATTCTGAATTAAGACATATACAAAAGCAAAATAATCCTACCTCTTTTTTCCCGCCTAAATGTCCTCTGTCTTGCAATATTTTATATTCTTTATTTTTTGGGCAAAGATTTTGTTGATTAAAAGTGTTGCACCATCGAAAACTATTGGTTCCGTTTCCCATTACATGTATGCTCAGCCCATATACTTTTCCCAAATTCTTTTTAATACAATGCCTGACTGTTGGGCTGCTGCTTTCCTTTACTTTTTTTTAATCAAAAATAACAATACAATATATAATTATTTAGTATTATAAATCTATATATAATCTGCTTTTCATTTTCCCGCTCAAATGACATGCAAACCTCTATGCAGTCATAATGAGTTCTGACTTTTCACATTTCTATGCAGTAAAAGCTACTTTAATTTACATTTGAATTTTAAAATTTAAAATCTTAATAATTTACATACAAATACTTCATTTGTATCTACAATATATTTTACCCTTCCCTGTCCCCCTCTTGCACCAGCCTTATGTGAAGAAATAGGGGTAATATATTTATATTTGCTTTGTGGGCTTAAGTGGGCTGCTAATATTAGTATTTCTTTTATTGCGAGCTTTAATATGTTAGTGCTTTAGACTAATTTTTTTATAGACTAATTTTTTATGAGTAATAATAGAGTAATTAAAATTACATGTACACAAAAAAAGGACTGATCATTTTTAATGAAGAAAGGATATACGGAGTATATATTATTGAGCATTGGAGATGGAATTAAATTCAGAAGATTATCAATATTTTATTTATTTAATGAATAAGTTATTTATTCTTAATCATTTATTATTATATTATTCTCATTATAAATCTGTAGATTAATATGCCACGGTCCACTAATAAAAGTTCCTAGCATTAATTTCAAAATGACTCTGTAATTTTAACATATTTAATTTATCAAATACTAAATTATTTAATATAATTTATTTTTTATAAAATTATTGATTATAAAATTTTAAAGGTTTAATTGGTAATTTCGAAAAGTAGCATATGGGTATTATTAAAAAAAATATAAATAATGGTATTAAAAAAGATCTATATATAGAGAAGTTTCCTTTGGAGGTAAGTTTGAGCTCTTGGGTTGGAGATGAATTACAAATGGTTTAAATTTAGGTTTTACAGTTTGTTGATTAATTTGATCTTTAAATATGTATCATTCTATATGACGTGAATAATTTGAAGCACTATTTGCATATTTGGATTATATATACTGTAATATTCAATTATATACAATATATACAAAAGTAATGTGCAGCGCAACGCGCGCGGGTAAATATAGTTTTGTTTATGTCCAAATAAGGAAAGAATTAACCCTTCACAAAACACATTAAAAGTGGTAGAATCTACCTATTTTCTATCTTTTTACAATTTGTTCTTAATCTCCGTGCCCAATACTACATAAACATAATGACTGGAATGGAGGGAGTATATCATAACATAAATTAATCAAATATGTCAAATATATATATATATATATATATATATATATATATATATATATAAAGTTAGGGTAATAAAATATATCATATTTAATAATCTTATTTGGATTGAATGTTTTGTTTTCAAAAAAAATATGGGTGTAATGCATGAAGTTTTGTGTTATACCATAATTAATACTCTCTCCGTCCCGCAATAAGTGATCACATTCTTTTCGGCACGGATATTGTGTAGAAGAATGCTTAAAGGAAATGTGGTTATTTATTCTGAGACGGGAAAAGTATATTAGATGATAAATGTATTTCATCTGTGACTGACATCCTTTCGATAATTTTAAGTGGATATATCAAGAGTTGCAAATTCAAAGTTTTTAAGATATTAGTGTGTAGTAATGTCTAAAATGTAACATATTGTAGTATTTGTTACTGTTATATTTTAAATGTCCTTATTTATTTTTATACTGAAAAACTAATATATAATTATTCTCCTCTGTTGCCTAAATTTTTATAATAAAAACACTTATTCATTATTTAGGTGATTGATAATTTAATATTATCAAAATTTTAAATTGCATTCTATCGTGCAACGCACGGGTGCAACACTAGTTTGGAGTGAATAGTTCACATTATAATTGGATGGTGGAGTAAATAATAACAAACAAAGTAGTTGAAATTGAAGATATACCAATATTCTTCGCATCACTATCTTGGCTGGGACCGTGTATAGATTGAATCGCGCCAAAGACATGTCTCCCCCAACCTCCAAACTCTAAGTTTGAATTTCTTATCGATTTGTTGAGTAATTCTAGTTATGGGATAAGAAATTCAGAGAAAAGATGAAATTTCAAAGTAATTGCAAGAGTCCAGAGTGACAAGATAAATTTAGAGAAATAGAGGAGCGCTTCCTATATAGTATCTCTTTTTTGCTTGCTATAGACTTTTTATTAGGACACTTAAATAGGGGTAGTGTACATTCAGGATACTTCATTGCGCGCCTTCAATTTGAGAATACTTTGTAGATTAATATATGCTCCGTAGGACAATTGATCGGGCTGAAACTGCTTCTCTCAGCCCGATCGCCTACATGTCCAGCTACGTCACTCGCCATGTCCTTGCCACTTCACCCTCAGAAAACACATGCCCAAATTCCCAAACCCTAATATCAATTTTAATGAATTGGGCAGTTTTGGAAGAGAGAGAAACGGAGGGCATACGAAGGTGGAGGCGATGGAGACGCCGTCGAGGACGACAGAGATGCAGGCGGCGACGCCGACGACGAGGCAGGAAATGGGCCCTCGAGTTTCAATCATTTTCGCTTGCGGTTGTTGTGGGGAGGGTGGAAGGGGGAGATGCTGGTGGTGGCGATGGTGATGGAGAGGGAGGAGGGGGTGGATGAGATGGGCTTGGGGGCGGAGGCGAAATTGGGGCAGGTGCCGCGTTTGAGGTGCTCGAAGGTGGAGAAAACGGCGTCGCAGAGGGAGCAGCGGAGCCTGACGGCCTTGGGGAGGCGATTCCAAAGGTATGCAGCACGTCCAGGGGGGGTGAACGGACGGCACCGGAATATGGACGGAAGGCTACAACGGAGTTGTTCCGTTTTTAAACCAGCGATCAAAACCACCAGAGAATCGAGACACACGACCACCACAGCCTTGTTCGTCTTGAAAAAATGATTCTAATGGTAGGTAGCAGTACCTGTGGGTCACTCCAACGACTCCAGAATCGAACAAAAACCAGACGACGGCGTTGAAACTGTCTTCGCGATTGGCCAGAAAAGCCCACCCCTCTGATAGTGATTCAGCCTTCCAACCCCACCACCAAACAACGCACTAGGGTCAATGGATTCGAAATATAGTAGTCCCAACCCTCGATTCTCAACCCCCTTGCCGGGAAAGCTCCAAACCAGTCACACAAGATTGGATAGTGAGGAGGGAAGACATGTATGTGGATGACAAGTGGCGTTCGGGCCATCACGTGCTAAGCACGTGCGATTTAGCCCGTAAGGGCCAAAAATTGTCTTACGGAGGGCTTACTAATTCCAACTGTCCTCAAATTGAGGGTACGTAATGAAGTGTCCTGAATGTGCACTACCACCTATTTAAGTGTCCTAAAAAAGCCTCTAGTTCTGTTTTTGCCATTAATTGTTAGGTGCTTTAACTGCTTCTAAAAACCTATTCAATGCGTAAAATCAGGAATGAATTTGATACGAAGAATCGGATTTTTAAGAAACTCCACAATTTAAATTTTGCTAGGAATACATACCGTTAGAAACTGTGTTTTTATATATTAACTAGTGTGTAACCCGTCGAAAATCGACGGGAAATCACATTATGCTTTAAATTATAAGTATGTACCCAGTAAAACTGATAAAATCATAATAAAAAATATATATTAATATTTATTTTATTTTATTCTGCTTTATTTATCTTCAAGAAAAAATCAATAAATAGAAAGTAAATTTTAGTGGGTTTCATTTTAAACACAACACCAATTTCAAGGAATTACTATTTGTGTATCTTTTCGATAAATTCCAAAATCTCATTGTTAGTTTATCTTCTTACAACAACTACAACTACACTAACATCATCAACATCCATTCATGAAAAATTAAGTAGAAGTATTGTCAGTATCAAATATACATTACAAGTAATATTTATTTCAACAATTTACTATAAGAAAGTTTACAACCAATAAGATCGTTTCTTCGACTTTACTGTACTTCCTTGAACATTTTTTTTTCCTATTTTTATCATATTATTTTGCAATAAATAAGCATGAACACTAAAAATAATTGAATATTATTTTGGAGTGATATTTTCAATAATGAATCAAAAAAAGTTTTTCTTTGATTTTATTTCACCTTCTTTAGCTGTAAGATTGCAAACTTTAATTGTTGTGTACGTTTGATCATCTCGTCATAAATTAAAACTTTAAGATCTTTTTTCGCTAGTGTACTTGTGAGATTGCTACGTATTACTAACCATATTAAGCTTTGATCATCTCGTCCCACATTAATTGTGTAAGACTTATGGATAAATTATTTATTGGTCCGAAATAATTCTTATGAGAATTAATAATCCACATATTATAAAAAGGGAAAACTCTTTATAAATACCTTTTGATAAAAAGTAGAAGTTTTTTACAATCTTTTATAAGAGTATAAGTTTTCTATACCAAAATCACTTAAAAGACTAAAATACTCTTATTTTTAATAAAGAAAAAAGAAAAGACAAAAAAAATTTAAAAAACCCTAAAATCTATCCGGTCCCCCACTTCCCCCACCACACATCACTTTCTCTCTCTCCCCCCCTCTCAACCCAGGACACACACACGGCTGCGAAAAAAAATATACACACGACGGCAATATGAGTGAACACTCCGACCACGATGGGGAGTCAGGGGCGTCGGCATCTGCCTCCGGCGAGGAGGAAGTACGACTCGTCGTAAACGAACCACCGGTTAGTGCTAAAATTCCACACGAAATTGAATTTTGGATTTGCAAAATATATGCTTCTAAGTGTGTGTTTATGTTCGATTTATTGAATATGAGAACAATGTACTTGATTTTATGAGCATTAGAAGTGTTATATCTAAAATTTGTTGATAAAAATTGGGATTTTAAGTGAAAAACGGGCTGCCCACGGTGGGTGTTTATGTACCCACGATGGCACCCATCGTGGGAAGCCCCATCGTGGGCACCCCGTCGTGGGCACCCCATCGTGGGCACCCAGTCGTGGGCAGCCCCGTCGTGGGTAGCCCCATAGTAGGTTGCCCCGTCGTGTGTTTTCCCATCGTGGGTTTCCAGGGACTATTTTATAGGCTTTGGGTTTTGTGGTTTTGTTTGTTTGAGTGATCGAACTTCTATCCTTATACTTTATGTGTTTTATATTGCAGCCCGGTTGTGATTGGATGAGACCTGGATTGCGTCATCATAACAAATTAATAAATATATATTGTCGTGAGATCCTATTTAAAGATATACCGAAGGTATTTTGGCACTTCACGCACAATCCTCGACGGTATCAAGAAGTATATGATGAATTTACGGCGGGAATTGTTGGCCGTTTGATCAAACATAAGAGACTTGGAAGTACAAATAGTGCCCTGCATCATTTGTTGGCCCGTCAGTTGACTGGTAGAGAGATCCCCGCGGATGAGACGTGGTTCCAAATTGCCGGGAGAACCCTCCGCTTCACAGCACACGACTTTGCGTGCATTACTAAATTGAATTTTGGGAAGATAAATTTTGATCCAAATGAGAGACATCTTCTCCGGCCTGACAGTCTTTTCCATAGAGTATTCAAAGGCCGCAAAACTAAAGTTATAGAAATGCATAATAGGTTTAAAGATTTAGATTTGGGAGACAACCTCGAAGACTATGTGAAGGTAGCTAAGCTCTTACTTTACTACCGATTTCTCCTGTGTCGGGACCATAATATGGATGTGGAGGAATGAGCATGGGCATTAGTTGAGGATCCGGAAAGTTGGGAACAGTTTCCGTGGGGTGATTACACATATCAGGCATTGACTTACTACATCAACAACACCGCCAAGAATCCCAACTAATGCGATATTGGAACTTATCACTTTTACGGACCGATTTGGGTTTTACAAATTTGATCTTACGAGTGTATTCCACTGTTGGGACGGAACTGTGGAACCCGATCATCCACCGTTAGAGTTCCTCGATGTTTTATGTGGACTACGAGATGTCTTAAAGCAGATTTCAGCACCTTCTTCGAGAGAGAGGTACGTGTCTTGCCTTTATTTTTATAATATTTTATCATTTATATTACATGTTTAATTTGTGATCTAATAATAATAATTTTACATAACTTGTTTAGGGTCTTGTCATACATAACACGATGCCTATTCTTGCGGAAGACATGGATGAGCTGTATTGGTTCAGTCTTGACTCGGTGTATCATGTACACTGGGAACCTCTAAGAAAATTAACAGAGAAGAATACAGAAAATGTTTCCCCGAAAAAGGTGAAAAAGAAGGGAAAATTGGCGAAGGCTGCGGAGGTGGTGGGGAAGATAATTAAACCGACCTCATCGGCACAGAAAATTCCAAAATGACGCCGAAAAAGCACCCCACCATCACCACCACTAGTAGATACAGCTGAGACAGCAGAGCCGGTCTATCAGGAGAGACCCGAAGATAGAGTGTGTTGTGTCCACGAACGTCCTTGTCCTGACCACGCGAAGGACGACACAGATGACTACTTCGATCGCCGGCTGAGGGCGGTCTTGATGGACGAGTCTGACAAGGGCTTCTTTGCTACCTTTTCCCGGAAGCTCTTTGCTCAGGTGAAGGAGTATTTCGGTCCGAGACACAGACGGTCTAGGAGCCCTCCACAGCCGTCTGTTGGGAGCCACAGAAGGAGCCTTGAGCCACACCGTCACTCTGCAGAGGTTTCTAGCACACACTGGAGGTTTCCGGACCCGCCTCGTCACTCTGCAGCTGCAACACTACAGGGACAGCACAGTCACCACATCCCTGAGCGTACCGAGCAGCCGATGCACCACCTGCTAGGGCAATCCTTTGATCTTATACCCCACCAAAGCGAGCCACCTGAGCAGCCTTGGGGGTATCAGCCTGTCCAGCAGCAGCAGCCGCCGATGTTCTTCGGCTACAGTAGTAGACCGCTGCATCAGTACGACCCTCCGACGTGACAGCCTCCGATGTTTCGACCTCCTATCTGGCAGCAGCAGTCAGTGTTTCCAGGCGACGGCAGCAGCAGTCACCATTTTCCTACTGCCGAGTTCACCCCACATGAGCAGCAGATTCCCTACCAACCTGAGTACCAGCAGGAGCAGTCGTTTTTTCCTACTGTGGAGGACACCACACTCGAGCAGCCCAGACGGCAGGTTTCACCTGTTAATATTCAGTGGTTGTCATCCTCTGATGAGGAGTCTGCTGAGCATGATTACGAATTGGCGGAGCGAGATGAGGTGCAAGGTCGTCGTAAGACGAGACCGTCTACCGCCATGCAGACGCCTTACCAAGCCATGACTCAGCAGGCCGTGAAGAGGTTGAAGCGTATGTATAGAAGGCATAGAAAATCAGGAAAAGATGCTGTGATCACAATTCCGATGCTTGGCCATGTTGTGGTGCAATCTGTTTTTGATCGTCTGGAGGATCCTCGACAAATGATGTGGGCAGAGGTACAATTCTATCTTAAATTACAATAATTCAAACTTATTTGTATATTATAACTAACAAAATTAAATAACAATGCAGGAGATAGAGTTGTACCTAAACTATATGAAATTCAAGGTAAGACATTTAGATAGGTTGACAGCTGATGGAGTATGTGAGGCAACCACCATTATAGTCGGCACTGGCTTCTATGTAAGTATTTCTCTTCGATTTATGTAAATCTTGATTATATTAATATTCTTTTAGATTTATGTAATTTTTGGTTGTATTACTAGAATGGTTTGCGAAATGAGTGGGATAAGTTGTTCCCTATTAATGCACGAGGAGAGAGAAAGAAAATTCCTCCGGGGCTTAGACTACATACTAATTGGCGTGTACCCGATGCTCTTATACATATGGTTGATGGCACAGAAAGTGAATTAGCAACGGCTTGGTGGCAAGCTAACCATGTAAATTATTATATTTTAAAATAATTTCATATTTGTAGTTTACTATAATTTATTTTTTTTAATGTAGTTAAATTGTTAAATTATTCCTTGTCGTGTACAGGTCATAACAGTGTGCAATGTCGGGGGGAATCATTGGGTCACCCTACGCATTTGTTTGAAGGATTGGACTGTCGAGCTGTATGACTCGACCATGATCCATCACAGGGAAACGAACGTGCACGAGGAGCAATTACAGTGTGTGACCGATCTCTTACCTCGACTGTTGCTTGCATCAGGATACTGAGAGCAAAATTCCCATAGACAAAGGTTAAAAAACCCTCCGCTCTTGATTAAGATGCGTGAGGAGGAGAAATTCATCCAGACCGACGGGACAAATTGTGGCCCATACTCTCTTATGTATGTTGATCGCCTCATCAATTTAACATCGACACATCGTAATGTGTCAATTGATGATAGATACATTGAGAAGTATAGGTATTTTGTTGGAACTAGAATATTTTGGTTAGGAGTAGAGGGTTCGTTATGGGAGAAAAGGCATAGCTAAAATATCATTTTTGTAAACATTTGAACTTATTTTATATGATATTTGAACTTGCTTGTCATTTTTGTAAATATTTGATCTTGCTTGTTTAAGATGTGAGAATGATGTTGAAAATAGCAGGTGAAAAAGGGACTCCCTGGATACCCACGATGGGCAAACCCACGATGGTGGCCATCATTGGCAGCCCACGATTGTGGCCATCGTGGGCTGCCCACGATGGTAGCCATCGTGAGCACGGTGGTGAGCAGCCACCGTGGGCACAAGAACATGAGTGAATTTCATTTTTTGTTCGATTCCTTCTTCGATTTTGTTGTTTAGTGCTTGTATAATAGCTTATTTTTGAATTTAAAACTACTGTACAACATAATTCAAACACCCACACGTGACCTTCATCTAATTCATTAGTAAATCAGGTACTTCGTACGAACGTTGAAGTTAGTGATACATAACCATTAACTGCACATTCATCCTGTATTGTACGTATAGTATAAGTTTTTTTGCACGAAATGTTACATAATTGAAATACTAATCATTGAATTAACAAAATGTATCATATAATTTATAAGGACGGGATTAATGTGCAGATAATGGTTATGTCTCACTAACTTCAACGTTCGTACGAAGTACCTGATTTACTAATGAATTAGATGAAGGTCACGTGTAGGTGTTTGGATTATGTTGTAGAGTAGTTTTAAATTGAAAAATAAGCTAGTATACAAGCACTAAACAATAAAATCGAAGAAGGAATCGAACAAAAAATGAAATTCACTCATGTTCTTGTGCCCACAGTGGCTGCTCACCACCGTGCTCACGATGGATACCATCGTGGGCTGCCCATCGTGGGCTGCCCATCGTGGGCTGCCCATCGTGGACTTCCCACGGTGGCCACCATCGTGGGCTGCCTACGATGAGCACCATAGTGGGTTTGCCCATCGTGGGCTTCCCATCGTGGGCTAGCCATCGATGCTGTCCATCATGGGCTGTCCATCGTGGGCTTCCCACGATGAGCACCATAGTGGGTTTTGCCCATCGTGGGCTTCCCACGATGGCCATCATCATGGGTTCGGCCATCGTGGGTATCCAGGGAGTGATGTTTTTTCACCTGCTATTTTAAACCTCATTCAAGTATCACTCACATATATAAAATAAGTTCAAATATATTAAAATTTAGTTTTGTTTTCTCTTCCAATACAAATCATAAATTCATTTTAAACAACAAAAAAAATAACATATTTACGTTTCACGATAGGGACATTTCCTCGCATCATGATCATCAAGACGACAAATGCTATACTTTTTCTTCCGCCGACGCCTTTGCCTTACCTGTTCTCCTTCGGCCTCTTCTGCATCTTTAGGGGGGTTATTCAAGTCAACACCACTGAACGGGATGGATGCTGTGCAAGTCTTTTTGTTGTGGCCCCTTCCATGACACCTACCACATAATTAGGGACGTCTCACCAAATTTTCTACTGCGGATCGTGCACAACTATCGTTTGGCCGCCCAGCCTGACGTACCTCATCCATAGGAAGACAAACAATTGCGGAGATCTCCGGAGGTACAACCCACTCATCTGGATGCGGTATTGGGTTAATATGCTCCATATAAGTCTCTCTAAATGTCTCCTGTTTGAAATAACGACTTACAAAATCGTACACAGACAAACCGTTACCTGCACGCCTGTTAAATAAGAAAATGACGACAATTTCAACATATGGATAGGCTAAGCTAAATGAATGTTCGTGCAACCAAACAATATTTAGTAATTGAACATGTTACCTTATAGCGGCAACAGCATGGCGACATGGAATCAAATCTAAATCCCACGCTCGGCACGTACATGTCCAGGTTCTTAAATCAACGTTATAAGAAACATTTCTTTCTTCAACCCTGTAAACATGTGTGGTGGTGTTACCTCGAGCTGCAAGACGGGTACCGTGTTGCACGGATAAAGAAAGTTTTTCCAATGCGTTCTGTGTCAACTTATGATCTCTCGATGCAACTTCTTCTCGATGCTCATCGGTCCATTTCTCTACAATGAAACGGTACATCTCAATCATCGAGTGCACTGGGAGACGCCGCGCCCATAACATACGAGAGTTCAAACATTCGGCATAATTGGAGGTCAAGAAGTCATAGCGTCGGACCGGACACTTACACTTAGCCCACCTCTCCGGTCCAATGTCAGAAAGTCGTCTGTGAGCTCCGTTGGGGCTCACTTGATGCAGTTTTGAGAACAAATCTTCAAACTCTTCATGTCGATTACAATATGCTGCAGCTTGGAAGATAGTGGCTACGTGCTTTCCGTAGGGCGTGAGATTTTTCTGAAGGTGGTGGTAGCACAACCCGTGGAATGCATTCGGGTAAACGGCTCGAACTGCATTCCTAATGCTCAAATGCTGGTCACTCACAATCAGTAAATCATCTGGAGGGTTGTAGCATCTACGGAGGTTGGAGAGAAAATATACCCACGACTCATCATTCTCCTTGGGACCGAGGCCAATTGCAAGGGGGAAGACATGGTTGTTCCCATCCGGCGTGACGGCTACAAATAAAATTCCTCGATTCTTTCCCTTAAGATGGGTCTCGTCCACTACAAGCACCGGCCGTAGACACTTATCAAACGCTCGAATACTCTGTCCGAGCGCCACAAATAAGTGACATAGCGAGCCCTCGACGGTCATCTCCAAGGCATAAACAGTTCCCAGGTTATGCTGCTTCAACAAATATAGATACGACGGGATCTTCTGATACGACGAGATGTGGTCGCCATACGTATTTTCTATGGCTATGTTTCTCGTTCGGAGAGCAAAACTGTATAGAATGTTAATACCAAACACTCTACGCATCTCTTCCATCATCTCCCTTGGCTTCAACGTAACCGCCTCGCCGGTCAATCTCTTAGCAAAATAAAATGCAGCAACATCAGAAGATACCGATCGTGCAGCAGCACGATTCAAATCGTGGTGACATGTGTGATCTAGGAATAACTTAGTAATTCTCCAAATGGTGCCGCCCTCAACAGCACAAATTCTAAAGCTGCAATTCTTTCTGCCAGTCTTGCATAGGAAGGTCGTACGATTGCCAGCCGAACGTTTCGATCTACACTCCAAAAAGTTCTCCAGATGATACATTCCAACAGTGATCCTCAAGTCTTTCTTCGACCTAAATAAGGCCCCCACTTCGAGTTCCCCACGCACTGGTGGTGGTTGCTCGACCCACCCTAATCTCCCTGCGCTGTCAAGATCGGGAAATGGAATGATCCAATTGTGCATTGCGCGCAAATGCTCGGTCTCGCCTTCGGACTGATGGTCCGATGTGAAGTTTCGATGACCAAAAACCCTATCCATTTGTTCCGGCTGTCGCATCCAAGCAAGAAAATCAATAGATAGCGAATCAAGCAATTCTTTGCGACGATCATCTGCTTCGTCTTCGGACGAACTCACCTCATCTTCTTCATTTTGTTGGTAGTCACCATCTTCATCCTCATCTTCCACATCTTCATCATCTTGTTCATATTGCTCATATGAGTGGGGCATGCGGTTGTCAACGTCGTGGTGCTCAAATCCAGAGCTGTTACCACCAAACTTAACCCCGGGGGCGGATGAGCCGCCGTAATCAACGTAAACCTCCGGATCGTCTTTCTGTTCAATTAAAAGACGCAGTAACTCGATATCACTCCGCAATAGAACTTTTACTTTGTTTCCGTTGCCCATGCGTGTCAAGTACCACAACGTGTAGTCGGTCGGATTTATATTTTCCAACCCTTCTCCAATAAGTTCAACAAGGTTTGCACGGTTCACTGTGGCACTATCGATGAAGACAAAAAAGAATCCCCATCTATATAATTCGATCGATCCCAACGACCGCTGTGACGTATCAACATACGTTTCCACGACATCTGAAAAATAAAAAATAGTCAAGAAATTATAAAAATCCGATCGAACACGCCAAAAATTGAAGATCCTGTTTACCCACGATGGACCATCATGGGTTCCACAGTGGTAACCATCGTTGGTTGCCACGATGGGGCAAACCACGGTGGGGCAACCCACGATGGTACAACACACATCGTGGGTAGGCCATCGTGGGTTGCAGAAACGGGCCCAGAAAATGCAGAAATCTCATACACACGACAGGGATATATTTTTACGGCTATTTTACTTCTAAAAATATTTCTAAACATGCAAATATACTCTCTTATGACTAAATATCAACATATAATTCATGTACATGAAAATTTTCTACCATCGTGTGAAAAAATACATCCACCGTGGGTTTGCCATCGTGTGTATATAAACACTCGTCGAAAAAAATCATATTTTACGTGGTGAATATAGTTGCATACCTTCTTTCTACCCCAGAAACACGAAAGCCTTCCTTTTGAGCTTCAACTTCGCGTGTTTGAGAATTTTACGTCGTAAATATAGTTTTTTTTTGAAGACCCACTTCTCTCTTATTCTCTATGTCGTGAGTTTCAAGTTCGTGTGTGTGACAATTTTGCATTACACAATTACATTAGTTGTTGTGTGTTTAATGAGAGCAAACAACCTCTCTTCCAAAACATAAATGAGCATTGTTCAAATTTAATGTCATCAAGGTTGGTTGGTGATATTATTTGGGTTTAGGGTTTATTAGAGGAAGAAGAAAGAGAAAGAGAGAGAGAGAGAGAGAGAGAGAAACCAGCGTGTATATAATAAAAACAAGAAAAAAAAAGTCAATTTTTTGCCTTTTCATATTTGTTTATTAAAAGTAAGGGTATTTTAGTCTTTTACATAATTTTGGTATAGAAAACTTATGTTCTTATGAATGGGTGTAAAAAACTTCTATGTTTTATAAAAAGGTATTTAAAAATACATTCTCACTTATAAAAAAATTATCTGCAATTTACTTGGTAGTTATAAAAAAATATTTGATCTTTTGTATATTATTAAATTCAAAGAAATTGTTCCGCCATTCTCCCATCTTCATTTAGTATTTATGATCTTTTTAGTTTCATTTTAATCCACATGGTTTATTATTTCTACTTCTTTAATATTAGAAGAGGACATTATCAATGAGTCGGAGGGAATAGTATAATATTAAAATATTAAATTGAGTGATATATTCGCGACAGATTTGTATCCATATTTGAATTGATAAATTATTATTGACAATTTAATAAGTGGTTAAATTAAAATTTATAATAAAAATAAAACTATTTATTCGGCCAATTAATTAATTGACCCAATTAAGTTGGTTGTACAAAATAATTGCAGGATGAGAAAATACACATTGACTTTGAGCATTTATATAAGTTTTCAAAGAATGGTGTGTTATTTAAAAGCGATATGGGATTAAAAAAACTTTACATTGAATCTAATAAGAAAATACAATTTAAAGAGTCTAGAAAATGTAGAATATATATGAAAATTTATATAGTAAAACAAATTAAAAAATACCTATTACACGTTTCACATATAGCTAGGTAATATTTATATGAGTTAATCTTGGAAGTAATCTTGGAAGATTTTCATTCTATGCATATTTTTGGAAAATATTGATTATATATAAATAAAAATAAATATGTATAAATAAAAAATGCTCAAAATAAGAATTTAAGATAAATATGAATACCGAATTGTGGTTGCGCCACGTTGACGTCGGACCTAAAATTAAGGAGAGAGCTTGAATCAACATTAGTTTTAATAATATATAGATAGATATGTCGGATCGTCTCTCTTCCTGACTTCAACTAATTAATCATATCCTAAAATAATTATAGATTAATTAAAACAAATCCTTTTATTTAAATAATAATATTACGATTAAATTGCATTTTATTTTTTTCAGCTTTATAGACTTGAAAAAATTGAACCTACTAATCACACGCAATTTGCGTCATTGCGCGCCTAGACTTCTTTCCATTTTCTTTAATAAACCATTTAAGTTTTTTTAATTTACACTAAACATTATTTTTTTTAATTGGTAGAACTAATTAAAACAAATTATGGTCAATCTTTAATCTTTCCAATAAATAAACAAAAAGCAAATGTAACCACTAAATAAAATAGAAATAAACAAAAATATTTACTAAAACTTCAGAATTGCGCATAGCAGGAATCAATATATATGATAAGTTTTTTTTTGAATAATATTACAAAGAAATTTAAATACCGCATGACGGAGGACTCGAATTCGTGACCTTTGATTTGAGCATTAACCTCACTACCACTATTCTAACACACAACAAATAATATGATAAGTTGAAAATAATTAGATGAAAACAAAATTGAGCAAGGACTTTTAATCCAGATATTAAGGCAACTTACCAGCTCCCAAGTAAATATACTTTGACTTTGAAATTAAAATTACTTTTAAAATAAAATTCCGCCAAAAAGTCTTCTATCCCCGTTATATATATGCTTAATTTTAGTAGCTTAGTTTCTTTTGAAGGTTTGTTAATTTGAATTTATAATGTATTTTTTTTTATCGTGGGGCCTAGTCACCGTACAACTTGAAATATTTTGACTACTACGTAATCGGATTTAGTAAGACTTCACGTAAACTCATTAAGGCTTATAAATATAATTTTATTTTCCCACCGAAAAAGCAGTAAATTAAGTAAAACAAAAACTTTAATTAAAAAGGGACAATATATAACATAATGCAACCCAGCCCATAAAGTCTTTCACAAAAATCTTAGTATTAATTTTGAATTTAAATTGTCAGGAAGATAAAGCTAACTAGTACCAATATTTATAAAGAAAACTTCCGTGTTATATATGTCTGACTTAGTAAAACAAATGACAAATTATTATTATTATTATTATTATTATTATTATTATTATTATTATTATTATTATTGAATTGTTAATAGTATGGGATTAATTAATTAAGTTTTGTATACATTGTCTCTGCGAACTGCGATTGTTTTACATCATATTACATATGTCAATACAGAGATGGATAGAGAAACAATAAATTTGGAATCTTTGATCATCTCCACCGATGTTATACAAGAAGAGCATCATAATTTTCAAGTTTACTTTATTCGGTTTACCAAGATTTTTAAATGAGAACCCTACTCCTAGAGAGACAACATCAAATTTACATAGTTGGAGTACAATGGTATTGTCGGCAGCAATATTATTAGCCTTGAGTATGATTGATCTCGTCGTAAATCTTATAGTGCCAAATTAAAGAGTTGAAGGGATGTTAACGAGAAAATAATTAATGGTAGAAGGTGGGTTTAGTTGAGTCATTAAAGTGAAATAAAATTCGTAAGGAGAGAGTGAATAGTGAATGATTACAAAAAATTAGGAGAAAAATATGATAAAAAGTGTAAAGTGCGTCTGCTTAACAAATTAATTGGGTCTTAATCCTCTCCTAATTATTTTTAAAAAAGAAACAAAATAAGAGTAACGAGACGGATAGAGTATTGTATTTGATTTGAATTTCGTACCTATCTTCTTCTTCTACTTAATCTTTGATGGTCCCGAAACGAGTTCTGGTGTATGGGGGGGGGGGGGGAATACACCAGATAAAGCTTTTAAAAAATAACCCCCTAAAAATATCACAACCGAGTAAGAAGACTCGGCTGGAATCACAACTGAGTAGAAAGACTCAGCTGGACTCACAACTGAGGAAGAAACACTCAGTTGGAAGTGAAGTGTTGTGCGGAATGTGGTGAAAAATAACTCGTTTAAAACTAACTCACGCTTTTATGCACGGTTGGTCAATAACCAAAACAGCTGAGAATGTTAAGATGCAGTTTGTATGATGGTTAGTTGGTCAGTTGAAAATGCAAGAAATAACTGAATAAAGAAAAACACAAGCACACAGAGATTTAACGTGGTTCGGAGATAACACTCCTACGTCCACGGGGAGTTGTGAGTCAACACAACTCTGTCCAAGTTCTTCTGGACAAACCACACAGCTTACGCGGGCTGTGCAACCGTTAAGGATAAGTTTGCCGGTACTTATCAACCTTACAGATTAGTTTACGGGTACTAATCAACCTGTCTACTCAGTTACGGGAAGAGTAGGGTCCTAAAACCTTTTCAGGTAAGAAATATAAGGTTCCAACTAACAGCTCGAACAAGAAGTGAGCTGGGATCTAACACTCTACGAACTCTCACAAAGTGATGTTCTCAAGGTTCGATCTAAAGACACTCAGACACAATCTAATGCTCTAGAACTCTCAACAAGTGATGTTCTTAGAGACTGAATCTAATTCAGCTCGAGTAAGGAATATAGTTCTTTCTTTCGCTCTGTCTCGTCTCGTGTGTCTTCTCTTGTGTGTCTTCCACCTTTCTCCAATGAATGGAAGCCTCTATTTATAGGCGGAGAGAATCAACTAGCCGTTGGAGGAGCCGTTGATCTCTGGTCTTCGAAAGCGATGGCTTGTCTCTCATCTCTGCAGACTTTCCTGATTTGGCAACTGCGTGCTTCTGCTTTCCATCTGAGACAGCCTTGTGTTGGGCCAAATGAGGTAATGACAGTGAGTTAAACCTTCACGTGATTTCCTTGTTTGAAATTCAAATCTCAACTACAGACTTCCAACAAGGATGGTCGGTTGAGATATTCGATCTTCATCTGAATTGTTCTTCAACTGATGTTCTCTCTGAAAGCTTCTGTCTGATTAGGAACGGTTGAACACTCAGCTGACTTTGAACTTTATCTTGTTGATCTTTAACTGATTGAGTTTACAACTGATGTTCTAACTAGAACGCTCAGTTGTCCTTCTTGTATCTTCTCCCTTTCTCAATGCTTCATATGATGAAGCAAAAGTTTTTTCAGGACAATAATTTTGGGTGATTTGCAATTTCAGGACAAAGTTTCGCGGGCCTGCAATTTAAGGACAATATGTTTCGAATTAGACACTAGAAGGACAAAAATAGCCCGGTCGAGCTAAAAATTAATTATCGGCCCGATATCCAACTTAGCTACCATACGATATTTACTTAGCCAAAAAAATCTAAATCCCTTCCAACCCCCCTTCGAAGAACCCTACTCCGTAATCTATACCAAAGAAGAATTCCTATGAGCCATCCAAAATCGAAGCAACATAATCGATTCTGAAGCAAGATGAAAGCAAATAAACCTCTGTTCATGGCGAAAGCACGGAGGTCATAGGAATTAAAGCAAATAAACCTCCCGTTCTAATTATTATATACGAGGAGATACTAATATTTGGATCTATCATTAACTTTTATTGTTATTAATTCGGATGTTATTTAATTTGTTAATTGTTAAAATTATGTTGTTATCCCCTTGCAATATATAGCTAAAAGAATATACAAAAAGAAAAAAATAATCGATGGCTCATGGCCTCTATAGTCCTTTTATTCAATAGAACAAAATCACCAGGAAAAAAAAATAGAAAAAAGAATCCAAGTAATGATCCCGTAACTAAATTAATAATAACTAAATAATTCAAAGCATAAACCTAAATGTACAGCTACTATCTCCGATCCTGATTGCATTATCTTGTGCCAAACTGTCAACATTGAGCCTACACCTCACCAAGAACTTCCACTTCATCAGCTTCAAGCTCCCAAGCTTGAACCTCACTGGAACTTTCACCCGGATATTCAACGGGACGTTTCCGGTCTGCTGCTGGGCCTGCAACGACGTTATGAGGCCAGAAGCATCCTGAGTCTGCCCCGTCAGCACTAGGCTGAGCAAGGTGGTGTTGTTGTGGCCTTGGTAGAACTTCGGCAGTGACCTTTCACCTAGTTTGGTGCATGTGTACCACACACTCAAATGGCTGCCACCTTCATAATATGTTCCAATCTTCTTGTTTGGATTTCTTCTTATTCATAGTTAAGGTCATAGGAATTAAAACAAATAAACCTCCCGTGCTCTCACCATGGACGGAGGTTTATTTGCTTTCATCTTGCTTCAGAATTGATTATATTGCTTTGATTTTGGATGGGTCATAGGAATTCTTCTTTGGTATAGATTACGGAGTAGGGTTCTTCGAAGGGGGTTTGGAAGGGATTTAGAGTTTTTTGGCTAAGTAAATATCGTGTGGTCGTAGCTGAGTTGGATATCGGGCCGATTATTAATTTTTAGCCCGATCGGGCTATTTTTGTCCTTCTAGTGTCTAATTCGAAATATATTGTCCTTAAATTGCAGTCCCGCGAAACTTTGTCCTGAAATTGCAAATCACCCAAAATTATTGTCCTGAAAAAACTTTTAACTCTATATATATATATGGGAGCAGTTCCGGTAGGAACCACCCCTTAAATAGAAACTAAGAACCAATATAATCCATTGATTTGATAAATATAGATGGTTGAGATTTATTGTAATTAAAGTGGCAAAATTGAAAATATCAATAACCTACTAACAGACTTTGTCGAATAAGGCCAACAATATAATTTTGATCAATACTAAATAGAGCACTCACTAGAGATCAGGCGAGAACTAAGGATTGAAGAAATTGAGTTTCCATAATTCAATTACATTTTTGTTTATTTTCTATTTATTCAATGAGAGATTTTGAAATCATTATATTATTAAAAGGAAAACGATTCTTGCTTTTAAAAAATCCTACGTGGCACCCCTTATATTCCTCCATTCATATTTATCTAAATTCTCAAATTTTTGAATTTTTAAATATAAAATAATAAATTTTAAATATCTATACTAAAATCTCATGTCCCACATCAGTTTCTCAATAAAACTTCACCTATTGAAAAGCTTATAAATACCTAGAATTAATGTGTATTTTCTCATTTTTTGCTCCACCAGTTTTATTTGGCCAATTTATTTATTAATCGGCCGAATAAATAACTATATTTTATAGTTTAATTTAATTTAATTTGGTCAATTTATTAATTGGCCGAATAGATAATTATTTTTTGTAGGAGTTTTATTTGGCCAATTTATTTATTAATTGGCCGAATAAATAACGGCTATATTTTATAGTTTAAGTTATTTTATTTTGGTCAACTTATTAATTGGCCGAATAGATAATTATTTTTATTATGGAACTAATTTATTAATTGACAGAATAAATGGTTCCAAAATAGTTTGGATAATTTATTGGTTGATCGAATTAAATTTGAAAATAGTCTAATATTTTTTTATTTAATTTGATAAAAAAACTAAGTAATTTCTAATTTGTCAATTAATTAGGTAGACGAGTCAATTCCCAACTGACGGGTACCTCAACTCGGGATCCCACGTCACACATTTTCATTCTTTATTCTTATTAATTTTAAAATTTTCATTTTTTCATTTTTTATGTATTTTCTAAAATCTAGAATCGTCATAAATTGTGCATTTATAAATCAAAATCGTGGTCAACGGGTCAATTATGACCTGGAACCGTGGCGGTAGACGAGCCAATTCTCAACCGACACTCGAGAAATTTTTCATTTTTTGTTTTTTTTCATGTATTTTCTAAAATCTATAATCGTCATCCATGAAATAATTTTTACGTTATTTGTAGTTGGGTTTCCAACTTTGCATAATTTATAATTTTTTAATTAACGAATATTACTATACGATTAAGAACGATTAATGAATAGTACAATCATTATATTTATTAAATTTTTGGATCTATATAAATTTTAAATAAATTTTATAAATTACGCACTTATAAATCAGAGTCGTGGTCAACGGGCCAGTTCCGATGCAGAATTGTGGCGGTAGACTAATATATGAATTCTTTTCCAGAAAGGAACACAAATGACTAATTTTTTAATCGGATTTTAAACAAGTAGGAGTATATAAATTTCAAACAAGTTTGAATAATCCTAAACACATCATCTCAAATTGTTTTATTAATTGTTTCCGTTGGAAAACGTAGAATATGTAGGAAAATTGGTAGAAAATTTACTAACGATTTATCAACGAGTCAATTCCGACCAAGAATCAAGAATCGTCGCGTAGATGGGCCAATTCAGTACTTGCGGGATATTTTTTTAATATATATAATTTTGAAATCATAAAATTAAGGATATTCATGATAAACTTTTATCTTATATCATTGACTAAATAATTTTATGAATCACAATCATTCCATATAAAGTTTTGTAAAAAGGAAAAACACCAAGTACATAGTAAAATAATTCTTGAAGTTCTATTCTCAGTTAAATAAGTTATTCTCGAAGCTGGTAAAAAAGAAAACGAATGTCATCATTTATTTTTTTATGAATATATTTGGAAGATGATTATTTATATAATACTACAATTTATAATTAAATTTTTATTTATTAAATATTATGTGAATATTTTTGGAATATAGTTATGTATATAATTAAATATTAATTTCAGGTAAAAAGAAACAAATGTCATCATTAATTTTTTTGTGAATATTTTTTGGAAGATGATTATTTATATAATTTAAAATTAGTATTGTAGTCAATAGGCCGGTTCCAGGTCGGAACCGTCGGGGTAGACGGGATGATTGTGAAGCGGTGGTTTAACTTATTTTTTATCTTAATCTTGTGTTGAATTCATGATGTGGGGTATTTAGGGTTACTTTCATCTTATAGGCAATTTTAACATCTATAGTATTATTCGCTATCCATATATCTCTTCTCTCTCTCACTACCCGCTCCTTTTCTTGCCTTTTTTTTTTAATAAAAAGCTAAAAATTTTAGCTTAAGAGTCGATTTCCTTTGAGAGAGAAATATATTTTTGCCACATCGGTTTTGTAGAAGAATAGAGCTTTAACAATTATCGAAAGTAATGAGAATATATTAGTTATAATTTTTAACAAACATAACTACATGTGTTTGAGACGTAAACATGTCGTAAAATTACTTTTTAATTGAATTTAAGATGTGTTTAAGGGATATAAATTATAAGCGAGTTAAGTAGATTGCATAATCGAATTATTTAACGCTAAAATAATTAACAAATAATATTTATTTTAATCTATCACATATTAGTACTATTTAACAATTTTATTAATTTTTATAATTTCCCGTCGATTTTCGACGGGTTATACGCTAGTTTAACCATATTCTAAAATAATATTTCAACCAATTTCGTATCCTAGCTGTTTAAATAATTTTTTTTATGCTTTTTGTACTCGTATTTTATTATAGTATCAATTTGCAAAGTAAATACAATTAAAATAATCAAATTAATATCTTAAAAAAGTCACCAAATAAACTATAAATAAGCATCTCATGGATTGATAATAAGCAAATAAAAAAATATAAAAAAGCAACAAAATAAACATTAATAAGCATTTCTCTATTGGTAATAAGCAAATAAAAAACTATAAAAAACAAAAAAATTAGCATAAATAAGCATATCTCTAATTGATAATATGTAAACCAAATATAAATAAAAGCAATTGAAGAAACATAAATAATAATCTATCAAATTGATAATAAGCAAATAAATATTATTTCTAAGTGCATATTTAATTTTCATTTTAGATATTGCTTATTTGTTTTTTTAAGAATCCTAAATGATTAATTAAAATAAAATTATTGCTTCTTTTCATATATGTTGTTGCTTTATACGTATTATTTTATATTTGCTAAATAGGAATTTTATTTTTGCATATCCGAAATGCTAAGATAAGAAATGCATGGGAAAAAGAAAACAATTTCAAAGTAAATAAGGTTTAAATTAATAATTTAAATAAATGTAATAATTTCTTGATTCATGGGATTGGCGGTTACACAAGTAATCCGATTTGTTATTGTAACCTTTTACCTCTTAAATAGGATTACATTAATAGGAAAAAATCAATTTAATTAAAACCATAGATCTAATATAACGAATGGTTCGGATTTGTTCCTAGTTTCTACCTAAGGGATAGGTTCTCATTTGATCACTCCCCATATATATATATATATATATATATATATATATATATATATGGGGAAGATCAAATAGAGACTTATTCCCCCATGAAACCTAGAAACCTTTTATAACCATTGATCTCAACAGATCAACGGTTAAGAACATGCAGAACTTTTTATTCATTTATTTATGTGTAAAATTTAATAAGGATGGTTAGGTCATTCACTATATAAGTAACCGATTGCATCCTTAAATTGAGGAATATAAAAACCGTGCAGTTACATCCAAATTAATTATTATTATTAATAATTATGTGGCAGATTTTTTTTTTTT
This sequence comes from Schizonepeta tenuifolia, assembly GCA_029490685.1. Lineage (NCBI taxonomy): Eukaryota > Viridiplantae > Streptophyta > Magnoliopsida > Lamiales > Lamiaceae > Schizonepeta > Schizonepeta tenuifolia. Next base: position 40,266,985 of record CM055957.1, on the reverse strand, counting down.
TTTTTTTTTTTCATTAGTTCGTGTGGGATTTTAAGTTCTCGATCTATTTTCATTTAGCTAGCTCATTATCATCATTGATTAATCTACCTTTCATCAATTGTATTGTAGTTGCAAAATTCATTTAAAGTTACATTTTCATCAATTGTATTATAGTTTGTCTTCTACTCAGCTTCATTAAAAGTTCTTCAATCGTAATGTTAAAAAAATGAATACCACACATTTTTTATAGTTAAAAATATTTTAAATTATTATTTCCAATTTTGTTGTGTTAAATTATTTTCAAAGCAATTACTAATATGTATAATTATTCTCTACATAATGTATTATTATTTAAAATATAATGCATTATTATTGTAAATAAATGCATTATCGTTTTCAGTTTATATTAACTATATGTTGCATTATTTCTTATCGGTTTTTTTAACAAAATAAATTGTATGTCATAATAAAAACACAATATAAGGTTATGATAATAATGAATAGTTTTTTAGAAAAACATTAATGAATAATTAGAACCATAATAATGCACATAAAAGTTCTCTAATTAAAAATAATAATCATTTCCTAATTGCATAATTAAATTCTTACTATAATGCACATTTATATAATATGATAATGCATTCTCATGTATTGCAATTTGCAATTATGCATATTTACCTAATATCATGATATGCATATTCATAGTAATGCATAATTTATTTAGTGCAAACTAAATTTGCATGAAATAATTAAGCATCCACATATTTTCGCATTTAGTGTAATTTATTTATATTATATATAGTACATGGAATCCTTTAGTTTGCATATCCGTGTGTGCATTAGGAATTACATGGCATTATTAAAATAATATATATGCATAATATATTGCATTAATGTAGATAATTTAGAATGAAAGCAGAAGTGAAATCTGAAGACCCACCATTAATGGAGATGAGTTAGGAAGGGGGTTAATTGAGAAAATATTGGGACGTTATTATCCTTCTATTTATTATCAATTAACTAAAAATGATTTGTTATAAATTTCATTCTCATTAACGTATATAGATCTTAACCGTCTGTTTTCCTTAATATATGGATAAGAAAAGTTTCTAGGTTCTAAGCCTATATATATACAGGAAGTGATTGTAGTGAAAAAAACTCCTTATCCTAAGAAATATAAATTAATCTCCACTATTAATTACATTTAAATGGAGGGTCAAGAATTGATCTAGTCAACACGAGTCAAATCGGGTCAACCGTTGACTTTTTATTTATTTTGGTTTTTTTATATTTTTTACGGTCAGGTCATATGCAATACACCATATATTTATATGAATCACACTTCATTATGAGATGCACCACTAAGTGTATTGAGATGCACCGAATTTTGATTTTCGATTTTTTTTACGGTCACATCATATGCAAGACAAAATGTATTTATATGCACCACAATGTGTAATGAGATGCACCACACTATGTAATGAGATGCACCATATTTTGATTTTCATTTTTTTTAAAGTGTGGTGCATCTCGTTTAACATTGTGGTGCATATTATTACACAGTGTGGTGCATCTCAGTACACATGGAGATTTTATTTTTATTTCAGATTTTTTTTTATTCAATTTTTTTTTCGACTTCGCCTCTGGCTCCTATGTTACGGCTGCGATTTCAATCTATAGATAATCGTAGTGGCAACAATTTGGATTGTTTGGTTCGCTCCAAGGCCTTCGGCACCCCTCGCTCGATCTCTTAACAAAAGAAAAGAAGCAAACAAGAAAAGAAGAGAAAAAAAATCTGAAAATTTCAAAAAAATTCAAAGAAAAAAAAAATCATAGTGTGGTGCATGTCAGTACACATGGAGGGTGCGTCTCATTATACATAGTGGTGCATCTATATACATTATGTGGTGCATATGACTTGACCGTAAAAAAATCGGAAAAAAAAAAGAAAAAAATTGAAAGAAAAAAAACGAAACTAAAATATGGTGCATCTCATTATAAAGTGTGGTGCATTTAAATACATGGTGTAACGCATATGACCTGACTGTTAAAAAAAAAGTCAACGGCTTTGACTGAGTTTTACCCGGATTGACCGGGTTGACCCAGGTTTGACCTGCTTTGACCCGGTCAAATCTGACCATTCATCACCCATAGATCTATGGTGGAGATTTATTCTCATTTCTTAGGATAAGATCTATTCTCATGATCTATTGTACTTCTACACTTGAATTTAATTCTTCAAATAATGCCACAAATATGGATCTTCTACACTTGACAAGAAACATTAATACATAAATCTTCATCTCGATCTTTCTCCAAATTCCAAACCTAGCTTTCATCCTCTCTCTCAAAATCATCTCTCAAAATGCGATTTTCTTTCTACACTATCACAATCATAAATCACTCGCTACCAGAACGCCTTAGAAACTTCATCTTCTCCAATCTCATGAGGCCTACTCTCTCTTTCTCACACAAACACACACACACTATAAATGTTGAAGAAGATGAGTTTCATCCATCTGCTTCACTCGTCCTTCTTCCAGATCACTTGATGATCCAATCAAGCGACAAGGATCGTCTCCCAGTAGTCGAATACGCGACCTTCAGATCACACAATGAGGAGGAAGAAGAAGAAGAAGAAGAAGAAGAAGAAGATGATGATGATGATGATGATGATGATGATGATAAAGATGAGACAAAAGCAAGTAAAGATGATGATTGTTCGTGAGCAGTTTGTCTGAGCAGAATAGAGGCAAGTGATCATTTAAGAGAACTTGGCAACTGCAAGCATTCTTTTCATGTGGAGTGCCTCGATTCTTGGATTGATCGCGGTGGTGCAACTTGCCCAGTCTGTCGAGCTCCGCTTGTCCCCAGCGACGGAGAGGAAGTCAGCCATGGTAAAAATCCATGGAGATCACAGAGAATGGTATACTTGTTTGGACAGGATTGCTTCATGGAGGAGTTTCTGTGAGGTTACCAGCTTTTTAAACTAAAAATACGTGTACAAAAAAGTAAATAGTGAATTAGCAATAATAGAGAAAAAAAATTCTTAATTATTCTAGTTTTCCATATTCCATTTTTTGTATTTGAACCTTTCAAGGTATCATTCTGGTGCAAAATTTGTGTAGCATTTATGAATCTTATTGACACTGTTTATTTGTTTTCTTATCCATTCAATTATATTGTTGTAAATACTAACTTGACTAAAAATTGAATTAAATCATACTACTTCACTCATATTATAGTTGGAACATTACTCTACTCACAATAATACTCACTACTACCCTCAATCCTTTTAACACTTGTATTATTCATAATATGACAACCATATCGTGGACAGAGAAAGTATGATAAATTGTAAATAATTAGATGAATACAAAATTGAGCATGGATTTTCACACTCATATTTGACTTTTGAAATTAAATTTATTTTTAAAATAAAGTGTCTTCTATCCCCGTAATATATATGCTTAATTAGTAGTAGTTTATTTGCTTAGTTTCTTAAGAAGTTTTGTTAATTTGAATTTATTATTATTATTATTTTGTCGTGGGACCGTACAACTTGAAATATTTTGAGTAGTATCCTTTCCAATTTACGTAACCGGATTTAGTAAGACTTCACGTAAACTCGTTAAGGCTTATAAAAGTGTCAACTTTTTTAATACTATAATTTTATTTTTCCCACCGAAAACGCAGTAAATTACTAAGTTTTGTCAAGTATGTACGACTAATCAAAGTTTGGGTTTGCTTTCTAATATATTGCACTTGAAGATTATCCATCGACTTTTGTCGTTGTGGGTATGAGCCTCTAATTTAGTAAAATAAAAGCTTTGATTAAATGTGAGAAAAGGGACAATATATAAAACACAAAATGCAACTCGCTCAAGTAGCCCATAAAGTCTTTCACGAAAATCTTATTAATTTCGAATTTAAATTGTCAGGAAGATAAGGCTAACTAGTACCAATATTTATAAAGAAAATTTCTGTGTTATATGTCTTAGTAAAACAAATAGCAAATTGAATTATTATTGAATTGTTATAGTATGGGGTTAGTTAATTAATTGAGTTCTGTATATGTTGTCTCTGCGAACTGTGATAGGTCAATGCAGAAATATATAGAGAAACAATAGATTTTGATCATCTCCACCAAATGTTATACAAGAAGAACATCATAGTTTTTCAAGTTTACTTTATTTGGTTTACCTATATTTTAAATGAGAACCCTACTCCTAGAGAGACAACATCAAATTTACATAGTTGGAGTACAATGGTATTGTCGGCAGCAATTAATAGCCTTGAGTACGATTGATCTCGTCTTAAATCTTGTAGTGCCAAATTATAGAGTTACTATATTTGATGTGAGTGTATTTTTTTTTAATTCTTAAATTTTTTTTATGACGAGAGTATTCCACATTTATTATTCAAAATACACATTAATCTAGTAAATTTTATTTATGTGGCATTTGGCCTCAAAACTACCCAGAAGTATACCACACTTTGGAACTTAAATGCGACAAACTCGACTTATGAAATAATGATTTTGTAGAATATAAACTTGAGATATTTGACCTCAAATTACACCCCACTAGATGTGGTTAGACATCAATCTAATTATTTATCAATCAGTATCATATTACTACGTACACTTAGAAACATCAAATTCAAAACTAAAGGATGCACTAATATTTTCTTTGAGAGCGCATTAATAATTATGCAAATCATACCCATCTTGAGGGCGCATTAATATTTGTCTCTAGGGTAGATGGTGTAGGGGCATAAAATAAAAAATTATATAAATATTTTAAATTAATTGTACTTCCCCACTTGAATTTAATTCTTCAAATAATGCCACAAATACGGATCTTCTACACTTAACAAGAAACATAAATACATAAATCTTCATCTCAATCTTTCTCCAAATTCCAAACCTAGCTTTCATCCTCTCCCTCAAAATCATCTCTCAAAATGAGATTTTCTTTCTACACTATCACAATCATAAATCACTCGCTACCAGAACGCCTTAGAAACTTCATCTTCTCCAATCTCATGAGGCCTACTCTCTCTTTCTCATACAGACACACACACACTAGAAACGTTGAAGAAGATGAGTTTCATCCATTTGCTTCACTCGTCCTTCTTCCAGATCACTTGATGATCCAATCAAGCGATAAGGATCGTCTCCCAGTAGTCGAATACGCGACCTTCAGATCACACAATAAGGAAGAAGAAGAAGAAGAAGAAGAAGAAGAAGAAGAGACAGAAGCAAGTAAAGATGAAGATTGTTCGTGTGCAGTTTGTTTGAGCAGAATAGAGGCAAGTGATCATGTAAGAGAACTTGGCAATTGCAAGCATGCTTTTCATGTGGAGTGCCTTGATTCTTGGATTGATCGCGGTGGCGCAACTTGCCCAGTCTGTCGAGCTCCGCTTGTCCCCGGTGACGGAGAAAAAGTCAGCCATGGTAAAGATCCATGGAGATCACAGAGAATGGTATACTTGTTTGGACAGGATTGCTTCATAGAGGAGCTTCTGTGAGATTACCAACTTTTCAAATTAAAAATACGTGTACAAAAAAGTAAATAGTGAACTAGCAATAAAAAAGAGAAAAATATTTCTTAATTATTCTAGTACTCCAATATTCCATTTTTTGTTTTTGAACCTTTCAAGGCATCATTCTGGTGCAAAATTTGTGTAGCATTTATGAATCTTATTGACACTGTTTATTTGGTTTCTTATCCATTCAATTGTTCTAAATACCAACTTGACTAAAAATTCAATTAAATCATAATATTCCACTCACAATTATAATTGGAACATTTCTTCATTTAAAACAATATTCACTATTACCCACTACTTTTTAAAAATTCGTATCGTCTACAATATAACAACTATATCGTGGACGGAAAGGTTAATGATAAGTTGTAAATAATTAGATGAAGGCAAAATTGAGCATGGACTTTCACACAGAAACCAGATATTAAGGCAACTTACCAGCTCCAAAGTAATATTTGACTTTTGAAATTAAATTTCTTTTTAAAATAAATGTCTTCTATCCCCGTAATATATATGCTTAATTAGTAGTTTAGTTGCTTAGTTTCTTTGAAGTTTTGTTAATTTGAATTTATAGTTTTTTACTTTTTTTTTTTTTTTTTCTGAACAACATTGCAAGTAAATTTAAATACCGCGTGACGGAGGACTCGAACCCGTGACCTTTGGTCCGGGCATTAACCTCACTACCACTAGGCTAACACACACACTAGTTTTTTACTTTTTGCTGTCGTGGGACCGTACAACTTGAAATATTTTGAGTAGTATCCTTTGCAATTTACGTAACCGGATTTGGTAAGACTTCACGTAAACTCATTAAGGCTTATAAAAGTGTCAACTTTTTTAATACTATAATTTTATTTCTCCCAACAGAAAACGCAGTAAATTACTAAGTTTTGTCAAGTATGTACGACTAATCAAAGTTTGGGTTTGCTTTCTAATATATTGCACTTGAAGATTATCCATCGACTTTTGTCATTGTGGGTATGAGCCTCTAATTTAGTAAAATAAAAGCTTTAATTAAATGTGAGAACCGGACGGATTCTAAAAACCGCCTCTAGTTTTCGGGGTTGGATGGTTCACACCGGTTCAAACCGGTTCTAACGGTTCAAAAGCGATTTCACCCACTGGCGGATTAATAGTGCTGATTGGACCGACACCATTGCCGGGTCCCGGTCGAACTGGCTGATCCAGTCCGTGTTTTAAAACATTGGTGGAGTACAATGGTATTGTCGTCAGCAATTAATAGCCTTGAGTAGATTGATCTCGTAACTCTTGTAGTACCAAATTATAGAGTTAATATTTGATGTGAGAGTATCTTTTTTTTTTTGGTTTTGTTTTTCAAATTCTTAAATTTTTTTATGACGATAATAATATTCCACATTTATTATTCAAAATATGCTCTGACTACATTTTATTTATGTGGCATTTGGCCTCAAAACTACCACTTTAAGAAGTGTCCCATACTTTGGAAATTAAATGCGACAAATTCGACTTATAAAATATTGGTTTTGTGGAATATAAACTTGAGATATTTGACTTCAAATACCCCACTAGATGTGGTTAGACACCAATCTAATTATTTATCAATCATTATCATATTACTATACTTAGGGTGCGTTTACTTTGATGAAAATTTTTCCATCGGAAAATGATGGATAAGAAAAGGTGAGAAAATTTTAATAATTTTCATCCTTTTCTTATCTCATGTTTACTAGGTTGGAAAATAAAATTATCACATGGGTCCCCCCCCACTCCTCTCCATTTTTATGCCTTTTGTTAATTGAAAAATATTTTCACACTACCAACCAAAGAAAATATTTTCCAACAATGGAGAGAAAAAGATGGAAAGTGAGCTGCCCAGGAAAGTTATCTACCATGTCCAAAGAAAATTTTCTATCATAGTAAACATGTAAAAAAGATAGAAAATGAGAAAAATATACCTTTACCACCCTTTTTCATCAAAGTAAACGCACCCTTAGAAACAATAAATTCAAAACTAAAGGATGCACTAATATTTTCTTTGAGGGTGCATTAATAATTATGCACATCATACCCATCTTGAAGGCGCATTAATATTTTTCTCTAGGGTAGATGATGTGGGGCATTAAATTAAAAATTATATAATTATATTAAATCAATTTTACTTCCACACTTGAATTTAATTCTTCGAATAATGCTACAAATATGAATCTTCTACACTTGACACAAATCATTAATACATAAATCTTCATCTCGATCTTTCTCCAAATTCCAAACCTAGCTTTCATCCTCTCCCTCAAAATTATCTCTCAAAATAGGATTTTCTTTCTACACTATCACAATCATAAATCACTCGCTACCAGAACGCCTTAGAAATTTCATCGTCTCCAATCTCATGAGGCCTACTCTCTCTTTCTCACATAGACACACACACACACACACACACTAGAAACGTTGAAGAAGATGAGTTTCGTCCATCTGCTTCACTCGTCCAACTTCCAGATCACTAGATGATCCAATCAAGCGACAGGGATCGTCTCCCAGTAGTCAAATACACGACCTTAAAATCACACATTGAGGAGGAAGAAGAAGAAGAGACATAAGCAAGTGACGGTGATGATTGTCCAGTTTGTCTGAGCAGAATAGAGGCATGTGATCGTGTAAGAGAACTTGGCAAGTGCAAGCATGCTTTTCATGTGGAGTGTTGCTTGAGGGGTTTCGAAAAAAGCTTTAGAAAAGAAACAAGGCTAGATACTCGGACAGAGTAAAGAAAGAAGGAAGATGAAACGAGATGAATAGGTTATTATCTTCGTTTTTTTGTGTATTAAATCATCATGCAAGAGGGGTTATTTATAGGCTACACGTGACCGTTCGGAAGAGTTGCTTCCGTGGCGATTTTAGCCGCGAGCCTATAATCGCGTGACATGTGGCATAGGCGGAATGGTGTCTTTATTGGATGCGACACGTGGCAGAGGTGTTAGTTCAATTGGAAACCGCCTGATCGCACTGTGCGGTCTGCCGCACCCAACATGTGGCGCTTAACCGCAATACCAACCGCTTGCCACGTGTATCACTCGAATCCTTATCCAAAATAACTTTGGCTCCTCAATTGCTCCGATCGCGAAGTGCGCCTCAAAGTGCCCATTGCGACGTGCTCGTCGTTGGACTCGGACGTACCGTCCTCGTAGGAATCATGGTCAAGCACAAAAAGTGCCAACACTTGTGCCACTAAGGTGCACCATAAAGTAGCACACTTAGATATAGTCCCTTAAAGTGTTGCTCCTTATATATAGCACAAAACTTCAATAATTTTCCGATGTGAGACAAAGTGTAGAATCCATACTATTCTAGTTTCAACTAGTCATGTTCATGTATTAATTGCTCATTCATTCCTTAATGGAATTGAACAAATAAATATATTAAATCATAGTGCTCAAAACGTAGATTTCGTTTCTACCATTAGTTTCTACATAATCCCTAAGGATTTTCCATAACTTAATTATGGATTTAATGCTATAAGTGACCAAATTCCAACATGAAGTGCCTCGATTCTTGGATCGATTGCAGTGGCGCAACTTGCCCAATCTATCGAGCTCCGCTTGTCTCCGGGGACGGAGAGGGAGTCAGTCAGGGTAAAGATCCATGAAGATCACAGAGAATGGTGTACTTGTTTGGACAGGATTGCTTCAGGGAGGAGCTTCTGTGACTCTGTGAGATTACCAACTTTTCAAACTAAAAATACGTGAACAACAAAAAAGTAAATAGTGAATTAGCAATGAAAAAAGAGAGAAAAAGAAAATTAATTATACTAGTACTCCAATATTAACTTGACTAAAAATTCACTTAAATCATACTTCCTCTCTCCCCGCAAAAAATTTGGAGTTATTACTTTATTGACAAAAAATCATTTATATCATCCTTCCTCTCTCCATAAAAATTGTGGCGTTATTACTATATTGACAAAAAGAAAAAGAAAAAAATCATTTAAATCATATTTCCTCTCCCCATAAAAATTGTACTCTCTCCTTCCCAATTACAAGGTATCGCTTTCCTTTTAAGGATGTTCCAATAGCAAGGTCCCATTTCAAAAATAGAAACTATTAATTCTTCAAAAGCTATAGGACCTACCACTTTTCATCTATTTACTCTTGTTTTTAATACCCGTGCCAAAAAAAGTGAGATCTTGCTATTAGAACGAAGTATATTTCTGTCTGCACAAAGTATGGTCTTTCCTTTTATGTACGTACGCTACCCTACTCACTCTTTTGTACTCTGATAGTACCGGCCTCTTCTTGGGCCTGACCCAAGGCCCAATCTAATTGGGCCTGTACGTTGAGCTCGGCCCAAAGAGCTCGGTCCAGACGAATTACCAATTGCCTTGAAGACCAAGCAACGAAACCTTACCTTGGAGAAGAAGGAATCCTATTATGAAGGAGATCAGCAGCTACATGTGTACTTCGTCAGCAGAGTCCTGAAAGACCCAGAGACAAGGTATCAGCCTCTCGAGAAGGTCGCTCTAGCCCTGGTAAATGCAGCTCGGCGCCTAAAACCTTATTTCCAAGCTCACCCAATACAAGTTTTGACGGACCTACCGCTCCGGCAAGTCCTCACTAAGCCGGAAGCCTCAGGAAGGATCGCGAAATGGGCAATCGAGCTAGGAGAGCACTCCATATCATTCGGTCCACGCCGAGCTATAAAGGGACAAGCTTTAGCAGACTTCCTCGCAGAAGCTCAATACAACGTCGTCAATAAGCCAAAAGAGTCCGGAGCCAAAGCCGAACTCCAAGAAATACCAGAGAAGACACCCCCAGACTGCTGGGAGATGTACGTGGATGGAGCCTCGGGAAAGAAAGGGAGCGGAGCAGGCATACTCCTGATCAGCCCGGAGAAAAAGGAATTGACATACTCGCTACGATTCGAGTTCCCCACTACGAACAACGAAGTGGAATATGAAGCTCTCATTGCTGGACTACGTCTCGCCCAAACCCTCCAGGTACGAACTATCCAAACCTACTGTGATTCCCAAGTAGTGGTCAACCACGTACTAGGAAAGTATGAAGCGAGGAGTGAGAAGCTGAAAAAATACCTGGAGAAAGTCAAGCTCCTAGAACAATCCTTCCAGTTCTTCAGGATAGTTTGCATTCCCCGAAGCCAAAATACCCGAGCTGACGAGCTAAGTAAGCTGGTGAACTCAACCGGCTCAACTCTAATAGAAGAAGTCCGGAATCGAAGTATAGAAGAGGCGGAAGTCAATGCAATCGAAGAAGACGACCCGAATTGGATGACCCCCCTAAAGAGATATTTGGAGAGCGGGAAAATTCCTGAGGACAAAGCGGAAGCCAAAAAAATCCTAGCTAGATCCATGCAGTACATACTCGAAGGAGGAGTCCTATATCGGAAGTCATATTTACAGCCTCTGCTAAAGTGTGTGGGACCAAGGGAAGCGGACTACGTACTAAATGAAGTGCACACTGGATCGTGCGGCAGTCACATTAGAGCTCGGATGCTAGCACAGAAAATCATGCGGTGGGGGTACTATTGGCCAACAATGGCAAAAGATGCGGAAAAGTTCGTGAAAAAGTGCATGAAATGCCAGCTGCATGCCAAGGTGACAAGGGTACCCCAGACCGACTTCTCTACTATACAGAGCCCGTGGCCATTTGTGGAATGGAGCATTGACATCGTGGGACCCTTCTACCCGGCCCCTAAGCAAAAACGGTTCCTAATAGTTGCAGTCGACTACTTTACCAAGTGGGTCGAAGCCGAACCTTCCACAGAGGTCACAAGTGAGAAAGCCGTCGACTTCGTTTGGAAAAATATCGTGTGCCGGTTTGGAGTTTCAAGAGTCCTCATCTCGGATAACGGGACGCAATTCACGAGCAGATCATTCCAAGAATTTTGTGAAGGACTCAATATCCAGCAAAATTTCACCTCGGTCAACCGACCTCAAACTAATGGCCAGACCGAGGTCACCAACAGAACAATAGTGAACGGACTCAAGGCCCGCCTAGAGAAGGACAAAACGGAATGGATCTACAACCTCCAAAACGTCTTGTGGTCATACAGGACTACACCCAGAACTCCAACGGGAGAAACCCCGTACCGTTTAGTATACGGGTCAGAAGCGGTCATACCCGTAGAGATCGGGGCACCAAGCCCCCGCACCATTAACTTCTCAGCTGAAGCAAATGACGAGCAACGCAGAACCGACTTGGATTTAACCGAAGAAAAGTGGGAACTAGCCAACATAAAAGAAGCTCGGTATAAGCAACAGATGACCCGATATTACAATTGAAGGGTCAAGCCCCAACAATTCCAGGTCGGTGATCTTGTGCTTAGAAACAATGAAGTAAGCCATTCGGAGAAGCTCGGCAAACTTGAAGCCACATGGGAAGGACCCTACAGAGTGCACGAAGTTCTCGGCAAAGGAGCCTACAAAATCGCCTACCTTTCGGGCGAGCTGATACCCAGAACGTGGCACATCGCCCACTTAAAGAGATTCTTCGTATGAGCATCGAGTCTTGCATATAGAGTCTTAAGTTTTTTTTCCTCTTCTTTTTTCTTTCTTTTCGAGTCCTAATGTTTTGTTTTTAACGAGCTCGTCAAAACCTTTATTTGTTTTGATCTTTCTTTAAATGAAGTTTCTCTTCTTTTTGCATATTTTTGTGTCTTTTAGTTCGCTTATACGAAGTATCCTAAAACAAATCCCCTCATAAGGACGAACTAAAGTTCCCTTCCGAGGTCAATAATGATCCGACATGGGGTAATTATATCCTAAGAAATGCGCAAAGGAAAACCTTTTTGAGGTCCGAGCTCGTCTCCCACAAAAGGGAATATCCGACGAGGTCCGAGTTAAACTCCCTCCAAAGGATAAAATTTTCTCAGCCGAGGTCAGAACCAAGTTCCCCCGAGAGAATCATAACACGAGGTCTGAACCAAGGTTCCCTTGTCACACAAAGAGGTCCGAGTTAGACTCCCTCCAAAAAAAAAAAAAAAAAAAAAAAGAGCACGAACGCAAGGAAGCATTCTTCCCAAAAAAACAGGAAGTTCATAATAGAAAAAATATATTACTTCGTATTTGATTAATTACAACATTGTATGTACATAAATTACAGGAAGAAGCGAGCTACTCTACGGAGGGGGATTTGGCCTACTGAAGTTGAGCCATCGCTCTTCGAAGGAAGTAGATCCCAGAAGGTCGTCGATGGAAATTCGACCTCGTCCCCGACCTCGATTCCTCCTAGAAGAAAAACCCCGACCTCGCGACGTAGCTGAACTCCGCCCCGCGGCCCGGCCACCTTGGCTCGGTCCGGCCTGACGTCCCCGAGAAGCAGCTCTCGCCTCGCGAGCAGGCATAGTCCGAGAAGACGACGGAGCAGACCCATCCGCACCGTTGGACAGGAATGCACGAAGTTTTGGACGACGGGATAGCACGCATTTATACAAGTTCGCGCTTTCCTTGAGCATCTCAAAAGCCTCTTGAAGCTCAAAAGACTCGGGACCGCATGCTGTTTTCAAATCGAGGTATTGTTCCAGCAGCTCCTTCGTCTTCAGCTCCGCCTCGGAGATGGTAATACCGCCATTGCGACGGATGATATCCTCATACTCGACATGCTCCTCGACAATCTTCTCATGTTCCTCCAGCACACGCCCAGCCCTACCTCGGGCTACTTCCAACTCTTCCTCCGCCTGAAGCAGCTTGGCCTGAAGTAAATCGGCGCGCTCTTGACAAGCGACCTGCTTGACCTCAGCCTCCGCGCAGAGCGACTCAAACTTAACCTGCCACTCCTCCAGCTCGGATTCTTTGAACCTCAACAGAGCACACTTTTCATCAAAAAGTGCCTCAGCTCGGCGACATTTCTCCATCCATAACCGAGCTAGAGATCATTGTTCAGATAGATCTTGAGAGAGAAGACTTATTTGCTTGTGTAGAGAAGCTATACCAGGAAAGTCAGAAATCTACACACAGAAGAAAGTGCGAAATTCATTTATTCAAAAAGGTCTGAGTACATGGTTACAAAAAAAAAAAAAAAAAAATCTAAGGAGCATCCACCTCCTTATCTTGAAGAGGTGGCTGCCCGGAGGGGGGGCCCTGAGAAGAGCCATCAGCGCCTGCATCCTTGGGACCCTCTTCATCAGCCGAAGCCTCGCGCTCCTCTTCCTCCTTGTCCTCTCCTTCCTCGTCGGGAAGAGCATCGAAGGCTGCGTCGAGGGCGGGGTCCCGATCTGCCGGGCAGGCAGCAATCTGCTCGGCAGATAGAAGCACGGACGAGCTGGCAAGGGAGTCCAAAACGGGCAGCTGGCAGAGGTGACGTCGGATCACTCTGGCGTACTCGGAGAAGAGAGCCTCATCCTCCAGGCGCTCGTAGCCATACTTGGAGACGTCCAGATCGGGGAAATCCTTGGCGGCGGCCTCCAAAGCGCTCAACGCGTGGCTTCCATTGATAAGCCCAGCCAGGTCATTGGCCAGGCCGGAGAAACTATCCGACAAAAGAAGCCTCTTCGTGTAAGCCCGCAGGACTCCGCCTTGACAAGCTGCCAGCTTGGACTCCCTCTCCTTGGCTGCACTCAGCTCGGCCTTGAACCTTTTCCGAGCCTCCTCGGCACCCAGCTCGGCCTCAAACCTTTTTCGAGCTTCTTCGGCCAGCTCGGATTTGATGGCCTTTGCTTCCTCCCGGGACTTGGCCAACTCCCCCTCGGCCTTCTTCAACTTGGCCATGGTTGACATCAGCTTCTCCGAGTACTGACTTTTTTCGTCCTCGTGCCTCGCTGACATCTCCCCGACGCCATTCTTCAACCAGGCCGTGAACATATCAATGCCCTGCAAGAAGGAATACAGTTAGTTACACAGGCAAGAATTACAGAAAATTAAGAAGCAAATCTTCACCTCGGGAAAAGGCAAATTCCCCAGCTGGACGGGAGCAGACGGGCTCGCGTCGCTGCCCGAAATGTCGACAATCTCCAAGTCGACTCTAGACTTTTTGGAGAATGGACTGCCGGTAGGAGAGAGCGCGCCCGTCGCAGCAGGCACCACCACCTCGGGTCGCCGACCCAAGTCGGAAGATCTTCCGAGCTGGACTTGGTCGGACGACGCAGATCGTCCTGATGACCTAGGCCTCTTTCCCCCGCGAGCTGCGGCCTTGGCATCAGTTCCCTGCTTCCCAAACTTCACTGCAAAGGCAAGGCAAGTAAAGGGGTTAGACGACGGATCAACAAACGAAACAATCCTAACAGCACTAGCGGGGTCTCACCCGTTGCTGGATCCACCATATTTTGGGGCTCAAACGGGCTTAACCCCGCTTCAGCTAGCGAGTCTTCGTTGTAGCTCTCCTCGAATGGGCCACAACTCGCTATCGCCCTAGCGACACTCTCCAAGCCCTCGTCCACCTCGGTTGTCACCCAAGCGCGAGGCTTGCCCAACCTCCAGACCAGCTCGACTAAGCTCTCATGCCGACAAAAAAAGAATTTCCTATGCCACTTCTCCACCTTATTCAGAGTTCTCCCCTTAAACTCAATGCGAGCAGTGGCATAGTACCAGCCCGCAGATGCTTTGAAGGCGACGAGCTCGTGGATGAGCTCGGCAGATAACGGGTAATTGTGCCGGATAGCTACTACGCATAGGTCGGCAAACTGTCTAAAGGCGTTCGGAGTTATCTGCCCCAGAGCTAATCCGAGCTTCCTTTGAAGTTCGGCAAAAGGCGCCGGAAGAGGTAGACGAAGGCCGGAGTGTAGGTTGTCCTCGTAAATCGTGCAAAACCCCATAGGGGGCGAGCACGCCCTATCCTCCGGACGAGGCTCTATGAGGTCAACGCTAGGGGGAAATTATAAGACTTGGCAAGAAATTTTATCCTAGACTCGTCTAGGATGGAAGAATATTCGGCTACCTTCCCCTCTACGCAGTGGGGCACAGCTAAAGCCTCTACAGTCGGGGTAAGGGATCCTAACAAAAAAATTCTAAAATTTACGCTTCCGCCGGTGGAATCGGCCGGAGGACATTCGCTATCGCTACTAGAATGAGAGTCGCAAGAATGGGAAGCCATACTTACTTGTTAATCAAGATAGCCGGTCGGACAAAAGTTCACAGATGTAAGAAAGGAACAGTATGGAACCGATGGCACGGCGGTAGGGTTCGTCGGAAATCTCTGGAGTAGAAATTGGGGAAGAAGCGGATTTTCTGGAAAATAAATCTTTTGCTGTAATGGTGAATTAGAGTGAAGGGTTATGGGGAGTCCCGTAGTGACTACTTGAATCCCGCCGCTGAACGTGTCACACGTGTCACGTGGCAGCTTTTTCGGAATGTGAACCGCCTCTCAAAAATATTTTCAAAAAGTCCCCTAACTTTCCCTCCATTCGAATCCAACTGCAGCGGGACTCGGATCAACCCGACTACTTCGTGACCCGGATCCGCTTGAGCACTCAAATAGCTTAACTTTTAGAATTTAACCACCCCAGCTCGAGCTCGGATGATAAACCCGCTGAGTCAGGCCGGGCCAAAGCTGATGTGCGCGATTGTTCAGTTCGGAACTTCGAACTGGCTGTGCCTATCATGTCTTCTTTCCTCTTTTTTTGGGGGGGGGGGGGGGGGGGGGGGATGTGATAGTACCGGCCTCTTCTTGGGCCTGACCCAAGGCCCAATCTAATTGGGCCTGTACGTTGAGCTCGGCCCAAAGAGCTCGGCCCAGACGAATTACCAATTGCCTTGAAGACCAAGCAACAAAACCTTACCTTGGAGAAGAAGGAATCCTATTATGAAGGAGATTCGGATATGTACTAGGAATCCTAGTAGGATTAGGGCCCGATTCAAGGCCTATATATAGATGCTAGATTAGAGGTGTAAACACATTCAAATACTCATTGTACTCTAAAGTAATAAATGCTAGATATTCTCTCCCGTGGACGTAGATCACATTGATCGAACCACGTAAATCCTTGTGTCATCGTGTTGTTATTATTTTCTGTCACCCTTGCAAACCCTAGATCTATCATACTCCCTCCGTTCTATCGATTACGGTACAATAGTATTTGGCACGGGATAAACAAGAAGGTAATTAAAGGATAAAAGATAGAGAAATTGTGTGTCTTTATCAAGAAACGACTCAAAAAATAAAGTGAGTCGTTATGGATAGGAATGAGGAAATACATAAACCTCACAACAAATCAATAAAAATGTATCTCTTTCTCCACTCAATAAATATCAACTCTCTCCGATCCGTTGATATTGTAATGTTACTGTTCGGCACAACGATTATGAATAAGGATAAAAAGATCGAAAGCGGGTAGGTCTCATTACTTTTGAAGGATTTTAAATGGTTAAAATATTCTTTATTTAGAAGATGACAATATGAGTGAGACACCTAAATACGAAAATGATGACAATAGGAGTGGATCGAAAGGAGTATTATAATTCTTAAAATATGTGCCACAAACTCCATGATATTGGATAAAGGCTATGGTGCACTGAGGGATGGCAATGGGTAGGGTTTTCGTGGGTACCCGCACTTCCCAAACCCTGATGGAACAGGTTTGAAAAATATTAAATGGTTTTGAGACGGGTTTGGGTAAAAACATGCAAACCTGTGACAAGTTTGGGTCGGATTTGAGCAATTACCTCCGAGTACCCGCTACCCAAACTCATATATATATATATATATATATATAAGATAAAAGATATTATATGTATAATTTATTATATAATTATAAATATTAGTATAAATAGGGTTTTGTATTATTTTCTTAACCCACACACACATTCCGTAAAAGTCGAGTTTTAATGTTTCTCCTCTACTTCTGTAAATCTACTTCCGAAATATGACGATACAGCGACAACATCAATAATTCATAATCTTCTAGTTATGTTTTCAAATTTTGTAAGTTCGTAGTACTTTGCTTGAAGATTAATGTTAGTGAAATTTTCTATTGATGTTTATGTTTTAATAAAATTTATAATATTTTGTTATTTGATGTTTACTTTTTAGTATTCGAGTTTTTAGCAGGTAATAAATGGGTATTATCCAACAGGTTCGGGTCGAATATAAGTTTTAAAATTATATTTTAACCGGGTTTGAGTGTGAAACATTTTCATAAATTTAAATTTGGGAAATACTTAATGAATGGGTATCCGACCCATTATCATCCCTAGGTGCAGTACTTGCATTGCAAAAGTCCTTGCGGACGGAGGAATATGTCTTAAAACACCCTTTCATCCATTCATATTAAGTCCAAAAATAATTACTAATAAATATTCCATCAATTTTTAAATATTACTAATCCGAAAAAGTTAAAGTACCAATATCTTATAATCTAGCTTTTCTAGAATAGAGGTTTCTTCAATTATGTAGTTTTACTTCTTTTATCAAGTGTCAAACTGTCGAAAATACAAAACTACATAGTCATTTTGGAAACAAAAGAAATTAGTGTAATACATAAACCTCAATAAATACAAACACGTGGATCGGACACGATAAATAGGCGTGAAAACAAATTGAATCAAAACGAATATCATTTCAATCGAATCAAATTTGTGAAACTATTAATTCAAATCGTGATCCAATGTTAAAATTGATTTGAATTTGAAGACTTTAATAGTTTCACAAATTCGAAAGAATCAAATACTCAAATCTTGTAGAGGAATGAGATGATTAAGATTAGTCGGAAATTTGTGAAGGAAGATGATGAATAACGATAGTAAAAACGATGGAAGAGATAAACAATGTAAAATAGTGAGAAATAAAAGAAAAAAAAGAAAAAAACTTACGTCTGACCAATGTACCACTCAAGAAATTAGAGTGAAGTGCAATACATATTCATTAAAGAAAATGTTGACATTATTTTGAAATGAGCTTGAAGATGAGTCAAGAGATTAAAATTAGTAATATTACATAATAATTTCATTAAAAAAAATGTTGATCTTATTTTAAATTGGACTTCAAGATTGGTCAAATTAACATCACACATTTAACATGTATTTAAAAAATTTAAGGATATAATTCATAATCTACTTAAGAAATTATATAGTATTATATAAATAATATATTTAAAATTATATTTATTTAAATATCTTATCAAATATTTACGAATATCAAATCGAACATTATAATTATTAATAAGTATTTGAAAATTAATCGAATAAAAGAATATTTTAATTTAAATTTGAATCGTAAAATTTTAAATATGAATATCAAAATTCAAATATAAATCGCAAACTGAATCAAAATGTATGATTTGATTACACGCTAATGATAAAAGAGACGTCCGATCACTAATTAGATAAATAAATAAATGGGTAGTGCTATTTGGACATACTATGTCCAGACATACAATGGAAAAAATTGAGATTTGATGGAATTTTTAATTAATAATTTAATTTCATAGTTTCGACATTTTAATTATTAATAAACATACATTTTTTAAATTTTAATTTTAAAATTTTATCCCAATTTAAATTTACAAGTTTAGGAATTGGGTGTCGATGAGAGTAAAATTTGGGAGTGGGTATGCGTATAATCGATATTTCAAAAGGGAATATGAGAAGGAAAGAAATTTTGAAGCCAGTCGGACAATTTTTTTCCTATTTCAAGCACGTATGTCCAGACATAGTATGTCCGAATAGAATTATTGTAAATATTAATAATATAAATTAATTTACTTTAATGAATGAATTAATAATATATTATCAATCGTCTCCCTAATATATATATATATCAATCGTCTAATTTAAAGAAAATTTGTGATCGATGGATCGATTAAATCATTAATCGACAACCTTTCGAAAAAAAATCATTAATCGAAACAAAATTAGAATTAATAAGATGGGAATCATGGATCGAATGCAATTCCTATTAAGATATGTCTCATCATATTGAAGTCAACTTAGGAAAATTACTTGAAGTGCTTCAAGTATAGAATCGTTACAAATCGTAGTCCACAAACATTAGGAATTCACAAAATCTTGAATATCTGATCCTCGATAAAACTCAATTTCCGACCTCTTAAATTTACAATATAAACTTAAACCTAAAAATCAATCAACAGTCGTAAATGAATCCCAATTCACCACCGTTCCGCAGCCCAACCACCGGCGTCCCCAGCTGATATGCCACCGTCTCCGCCACCCCAACCACCAATCCCGCCGCCGCGCCTCCTCCTGAAGAAGCCCACGTCACTCCCTGACGTCATCTTCACTGCTTTCTCTCTCCTCGTCCTCTTCTCCACCTCCCCCAAACCCACCTCCATTTTCTTCATCCCCAACAACAAAATCTCTTTCCCGTTATACCCCCGCAGATTCCCCAAAATGTCCTCCCCCTTCACGAGCTCGCCGAACCCTAGAAACCCCCGCCGCCTGCCTCCGCCGTTCGCCACGCCGCAATCGCTCTCCGATTGGTTGAAGCCGCGGCTCGCCGGCGATTTGTTCGGATCGTGGGGCGTGAAGCCGGGCACCAAGAATGTCCACAACCTATGGCTGGAAATCGCGGAAGGCGAGACCTCCCTCGCCGATTCCGTCCCTCCGGTTCGCACGGTTGAGGTCGTCGTCGTGAGGATCGTCCGAAGCGACGGGAGAGTCCTCGTGGAATCGCACCAGGAGCTCTCGAACGGCGACGTGAGGCACCGCGGGCGCCCTCTGTCGGAGAAGATGAAGCCCGGCGAATCGGTCGATGCGGCGGTGTACCGTGCCGTGAAAGAGGAGTTAGGGTTAGGATCGTTAGTCAAAATTGGAACATTAGGAAGCGTGGATTGCAACGGAAGTAGTGGAATCGTGAGAATCCTGCCGGAATCGTACGCGAAGAAGGTGGAGGAGCGCGTGTCGGCGTCGTATCCGGGACTACCGGCGCGTTACGTTCTGCATACGGTGGAGGCGGAGGTGGAGGGGTTGCCGGAAGGCGAGTTCTCGACGGAGGAGGCGGATGAGTACGGCGGTGTAGATGAGAAGGATGTGGGTATTGCCGTTTCGTGTAAAAAGCATTTTTGGAAGTGGGTTGATTCTGATTCAGTTTGAGGAGGTGAGTTGGTTCCCTCCCATTGATGATAGTCTGTAAATTATGGCGGATTACGATTTTGAATATTGTGATTACGATAATGTATGAATGAATGATCAAAAGTGAAGAAGTTGTTGTTGACTGACATGATATAATAACAATAAGTACTACTACATTACTCCAATAAATGAGATTGAAGGCAGGTTTGTGAGAGATAGATTAGATATTCTTCTTGTTTGATTCATTCATATTAGCAGAGCAGAGCAGAATATTATTGTGTGGGGACTTCACTGTTACTGTAGTCTATGCTTGATATTGCACAATTCTGCAGTTCTCTTGTTGGGAGGGAATTGTATGTTAGTTTGAGCTTTCCTTAAATTAAGTCGAAGAAAAGAAAAGAAATGAAAAGTTTGAGGGGATGATATAATTCATCATTGGCGATTTCTTGTTTTAAGGAAATCGATGTATCCTCTGGTCAAGTGACAATGACTCATTTGGTTGCGCCAAGCCGGAGGAGGGAGGCCGTCCCAAATCCCTCTTTTATCTTAACCGTGGATTATGACCATCATTGGTATGTGTGTGTATGTATGTATGTATGTATGTATGTATGTATGTGTATCAAGTAGTGTATATTTTTGGAACTTAATCCACATACATGTTTGCAAGGACAAACAAATTTGGTAGAATGCAGCTGGAGCTTTTAGAAACTCAAAAAGTTAAAAATCGCTTTTTTCCTTGTTTAGATTTTTCTTTCCTTACTCCAAGCTAGCTAATAGCAGGGAAAGGGGGCACTGTTTTTCTCTTTGCCTGGACCCCTCCCTCTCCCTCCTAATAATAATGCAACACCCAAAATTACAAAATCTTCAATTTTGCCACTTTTCTTTTTGAAGAAAAATTTCAACACTTTCTGAACATCTCCATTGAGGTTCGTGGAAATGCTATGATGTGCACTCTTTCTCCTTCTCCAAGCAATATAATCATATATGGTGTAAAATTGAATTCATATAACCACAGAACGAGATGACCGGTATATCTATCCATGGAGCCGCGCGTGCATCATTAATTCACACGCACACCACACCAATCAGGTGGCGACACTCGGGTCCATGACATGAGTGTTCGACAAAAGCATTTCCCATCATAGCTAAACAGTGCAGCCATGGACACACACAAACACAAATGCCTCCATCAACAAACCAACAAAAATTTACATTACCCACTTTTTCAATTTCTTCCTTTCATCTTTAACAAAAACCCCATCTTCCAAATATAAAACCATCATTACACCAAAAAGAAGCTCCACAATTAATCCAACTTCTTACAAAACTGAGCTCGGAAGCATGAGAAAAATAAAAAACACAATAGATACAATCTTTCCATCGCCATTAACGTATGCATCAATCACACTACTTTACATTTATCATCATCTTCTGTTTTATATTCAATCAAGAAACCAGAGGCTAATTAATTATTCATGCAAGAATTCACATACTAGTAGAACACTGGGAACTCTGTTTAGAACGTAATGGTGGTGAAGGTATAGGGCCAAGAGGCATAATTGTGATGCAATTCACAATAAATCTATACCTGCCTGAAACCCAAGTTCCCACTTTCCACCTCAGCTTCCCCATAACTTTGAAGCTCAACGCAATTCTTCCGATGCCCTGATCGCGCTGGACTTGGTAGGCAAAAGACGGGGCGACGGGGAGCTGGAATCCGACCAACGAGGCGCTGAGGAGGTTCGTTTCTTGATGATCTTGATAGAAGGGAGAGATTGGAGTTTGAGGGGTGATTTTTTGGCCTTTGTAGGAGGCGTAGAGAAGGAATTCGTCGTAGTAGATGCCTACTTTCTTGTTTGGATTGTCGGATTGGAGGGTGATTTGGATTGAGGAATTGAGGAGGGATGGACCGGAGAGGTTGAGCTGGTTGATGTCTGCTTCTTTGAGGGAGAAGTGCGGTTTGGAGGGGTGGAGGATGAGCCATACGAGGAAGATGAGTGAGAGTAATGAGAGAAGGAGTGTGGAGAGGTAGAACAAGAGTTTCTTGTGGAACTTTATTTCTTTCTTGCTGGCGCAGTCTTTGGGCGATTTTTCACTGATTTTAGACATTTGCACAGAGAGAGAGAGAGAGAGAGAGACGAGGTTTGAACTTTGAAGAATGGTATGGTATGGTATGGTATGGTATGGTAAGGAATGGAAAGGAATGAAAAGATGGGGGGTTAATAAAGGGCAACATGGAATGATTAAAGCAGCAATTATTTTGCTAATAGCCTTTCTACAATTCTACTGTCAGTTCAAAATTTTGGAGGTAAGTGTAACACTTTCCAAACCAAGCGGTATAACTGATAATTGTCCAAGTTGGTAATAGTGTGTTTGAATTTATATATATATATATCTATATTTTATAGTAATTGATAATACATGTGGCTAAAATCGGCATATTTTGATGAAAAAGTGCTCGACTTATTGCCTGTGTGATTACTGATATTACTTAATTACTTGCCTCTTAAGAGTACACGTAATGTTAATTGTTAGATGATTGTCATCCCCAATTATGTGTAGTTAGTTCTCAATATAACAAGTTACATTTTGATGTGTTGTGAATTTTTACAAACTGCATTCCACAATTGAGTTTATAAGTAAAAAAAGCTATTCTATAAACTTTATCCAAGACATTCTTAAGACAAAAACAATTTATTTTTACATTATTGTTTGTACACATATGTATACCATATAAGAATTCGTAATGATCAAAATTTTGTATTAAATTATTACGATTTGATATAAAGATTACGATTTTTGGTACATAAAATTCAATTTCGGATTCCATTATTTTTGCTAGAGTGATGACATTGTTAGTGGGAAAGAAGTCCCTAGCTACAAGCAACATATCAATAATGATTCATGAATATGCATGCACTCCACTTCTCTGTCATGCATATACTTTTTACAAGTTATATGTATTTTTCTTCAAAATTGGATTTTCATGGGCTTAAGATTCCGATTACACTACTTTAAGAATTATTGTGAAAAAAAGTTAATCACTTTTGGAAGTGGTAAGAGATAGCCATAAACCCAATGGCAATAGCCTTTTTCAGTCCATTATAAGTAGTTAACGGAGAAAGTTAATTTGCAACTGTCAAAAAATCATATACTACTCTCCCAAAAAACCTGTCTGATTTTAATTACTATTAAGACTTAGAAAATTAGTGTAAAGTTAAAGCAAAACATGGGGAATCTTGGAAAGTTTAACTCTGGTTAGGATCTATGTTGCACGGGTGCGTGAGAGCGGATGCGGGGGCGATACGATATGGATACGGGAATATGAAATTTTAAAACTATTAGGGTGCGATTCAGTAAGGATACATCTCGTTAATATTATTTAATTATATACAATACTAATAAAATATATAGAAATTTAAGTCTTGTATAAATTAAATATATGTAATTCATATTTTCTCTTACTTAAAATTTAAGAATTTCAATTAGATAATTTAATTAAGTTATATATTAACAATTCAAATATCATTAGCTCAATATATAAGTCATAATTCAAATTAAATTTCAAAAATTAACTCATACAACCTCTTCATCTATGGGATTCCGATTTTTCCACGTGAGATTCGTGAATCCGATACTTTCTATTTTCTATTTAAAAGGATATGCCGCGTGGCAAATTGGGTGCGAATCGCACTCGAATCCTGAAAAAATTGCACTCTAACAACAATCCGATACGACTACATAATATATTTTGAAGAATCCGTACATCATAATTTAGGACAAATAGAGTTGTATGTACGATGATAAATGCATGTATATAGGTGTCGTTGTTGCGCCGTTACTTTTGGGTTAAGGAAAAAGGTTTTATCGGGTTTAGGTGAACATTAGGTAACAACTCATCAATCTTCTAATCGTGTAGTACTGAATTTTTGTCACTTATTTTAAGTGTTTGTTTCGTTTCTCAAATAACATGTACTATTATTAAGTAGCTCGTCGAGACTCGATGAGAAATAATTATATATTTTTATTTATATAAAATATTTAAAAAATAGTAGTAGCTTTTTTGATAAATAATACTCTCTCCGTCAACGAAATGGTTATCACTTTTACTACTTAAGTTTGTTCACGAAATGGTTGTCATTTTTGCTACTTCACTCACAATAATATTCACTACTACCTACCATTTTCTTAAAACCGTGTCGTTCACAATGTGACAATCATTTCGTGGACGAAGAGAGTATTTAATTTCACCATAGTGAGCAAGAGAAGAAATACAAATATCTTGCAAACGATAAATAACCAAACAACAAATCTTACCATTATAACTTTGAAAAAACTTTATTTCTCTCAACATTTTCCCTCACTCTCTCTCTAGAGTTTCTCTCTAAAGACTTACTTATATTTAAAAATATTTTTATATCTTATTTAGAAGTTGTTATGTTGTTTGAGTTAATTATAAATCAAAGTTAGTAAATTAATTTTATATCATTTATCTAAACTATAATTATGCCGATGAGGCCTAGCTCTAGTGGGTGGCTGAGATACCTTAAGTCTCTCCTTAGTGAGAGGTCTTAGATTCAATCCCGTCACGGTGTAGTGTAGTATATTCCCAACATATTTGGTGGTATAGTGGTCTCGCCTGCGTGCGGAGTAGTAGTCCCACCCTTGTATGGTGTAGAGGTTCTATCTATATGATGATATGTAGCGATTCATTTGATAATATACATATATACTTTCTTATAATTCCCTAAAAAAATTATAATTGAATAACAATAAACCAGGTACTCATTTATTATATATTTTTCAAATCTAAATTTATTTAAATTATTCTACATCTCAATTAAAATAATAATTTTATTGTATATACTCGTCGCAACCTGTTGGGTAATAAAACTCGATAAAAATCTAATCAATACAAAGTTAATATTAACTAAAATTAGTAAAAAATGTTTTTTTATGTCTATTTAAATCGCCTCATTGGTTTGAATCTTCTCGTTGGTTTATGATAAATTGATATCTCTAATCTTATCCAAAGGTCGAGAAAAATATATTCATTTTCATTATGTATTTTTTAAAACTGAATTTGCTTATAATTTTTCTACATCTTGATTTAAATTGTGACTTTATTGTATATACTCGTCGCAAACCTATTGGGTAATAGGATTCGATAAAAATATGATTACTAACTAAAATTAGTAAAAATTGTTCTTTTTATGTCTATTTGAATCGTCTCGTTAGTTTATGGTAAATTGATAACTCTAGTCTTAGTCATAGGCCGAGAAAAATATATTTACATTTTCAAAATATTTTTTCTTTTTTTTTTCAGTCATCTATTCATACATTAGATTCAATGTGATATGAATAATATTTTCTAGCAGACACTAATCAAAGATTTTAGAAAAATATGAATGAAAGATAAAGAAAATTTCATGTAGATATGTTGATTAAATAGTATTTATTTAGTTTTCGTAGATATTTTCGATTATAAAATTTCGATTGGCCTCTTAAATGCTGCTAATTTGCTTATTTTATTGCTTTAAATTTAATTATTCGCACTACTTGTAGACTAACTTACAAAATAATTTTTTTTTCACAATTATTAAATATATAATTAAAAATGAAAATGAGTTATGTAATTTTTTATTCAGAAAATGAGAATATATATTTATTAGGAATTGAGATATACTCCCTTCGTCCACAAAATGGTTGCCCATTGTGGCAGACACGGGTTTTAAGAAAATGATAGGTAGTAGTAAATTATAGTGAATATTATTGTGAGTGGAGTAAGGGTCCCACAATAAATATGAGTGGAGTAGCAAAAGTGACAACTAATCATTTCGTGGATGGAGAGAGTAGTTTATAATATTAATATTATTATTAATAATACACAAAACTTTAAAAAAGTGTGAAGAATAGAGATAAAGATAGTAATATATATGAAGCATGAGAAATTATATATAAATATAATAAGTAATATATGTATATTATTATAAATTAATAATACCGAAAATAGCAGAATAAAGGAAAATAAGAACGAAACACTAAGGTGATAGCATCGTTTATTTTTTTATTGATTGATTGATGATCGATGATAATGAAAAGTTAGATATCGAATAAGTAAATTATTACTAATTTACTCTTAATCGTTATATTAAAAGGTTAACGATAAAGGTAACTCTTAATTGTTATAGTATTAAAAGTCGTATTAACGATACAGGTAAAACGAAGTGATGTGAAAAAAATAGTATAAAATAAAATACTAAAACTTATCGAACCCATTCTTTTTGTTTCTTCCTCCTTTCTTTTTCCATTTTTAATTAGTAATAATACAATTATCTAGACTTTATTTTAACTGATTTGAGTCAATTGACCAATAAATTCGAAGCCGGTCTCAACTCGTTTACGAACAATCAATGCAACTTTGTATGGCCATTAACATATGACGAACAATCTCAATTTATTTTTTAAGTTCATCTTCCAAACTATTTAAAATTGCAATTAAATAGTCAGACTATGAACTTTTTCACAATACTATTCCGAGCACAGTTTTTCAGCAGATCATATCCCATGTGGCATGCCAGAATTGATGTGGATTTATATAGCTTTACGTGGATTTAAAAAAAATTATAATATTATAATATTAGTGTTTTTCTCTCCGGCATTTGCACGATTATGTGGTGTTCATTGTTTCACTGTAGCTTTCTCTTCTTGTTCAACAAGAAGAAAAAGCACCACCAGAGTAAACCCGTAAAAATTACAACCTTATAAAGGGCATATACATATCTGCTTAATTTGATTAAGTTTAGTATTTCCTTCAATTAATTAATTAATTAAAAATTACTTATGGCACCAATCTTTTGTCATTATATTTTCGATCA